>CM040986.1:20479644-20567681 GCA_022985145.1 Pangasius djambal | reverse complement strand
CAATGGACATTGTCACAAAGCAGCTTTACAGAAATAAATGGATTAACAAAAAATATATTATAAATATTTGAATTTATCACTGTGAATTTATCCCTAATGAGCAAGCCAGTGGCGACGGTGGCAAGGAAAAACTCCCTGAGATGATATGAGGAAGAAACCTTGAGAGGAACCAGGCTCAAAAGGGAACCCATCCTCATCTAAACTTTAAAAATGTTTACACTGAAATGTTTCTGATGTTTTTAGAGCCTCTGGTGCCAAATTGTTGGGCGATGCTGTATTTTCATTATTACTGTTATAACCAGTGTGATGGCATTGATGGTGGTATTAGCATGAACGTTGAAGATTCGGAAGTTTACAGATGAGAAGGTGAGAGAACTGGACAGACCAAAAGACTAAAGCACTGCTGCATCCCTGTCTTCAGGTAAAATTGAAACCAGGCCACTTGATCACTTTACTAGTGATTTACTAGTTGTTCTGTATTGTGGTGCCTTCAACTGTTTGCTGTGGATAAGACTTAATGACTAAATATGAATGTAATGTGGATGTAAATTCGCTTAGTGATGAAGCCAAATGACTTGAAGGCTAAAAGGAATGGGGAAAAAAAAGAAGATGAAAATTGTGCAGAAAATGGCAGAGGAAAAAAACACCATGGAAGCAGTCAAAAAGTAAAAAAACTGTGTGTAACTTGGAAGAATCCTGATCTGGGTCACCTTCTGTAATATTGATTTATGTGAGCAGGATCTTATTTTAAAGTGTTTGGTAACAGTTTACTGCGGGAGAGTGTTCATATGGCTACATGACACCCACAAAAGCTCTTATTCAAACATTTATTTCAAAAGATGGCAGCTGTGCTAAAGAATAAGGTGACACAACACCTGAGTCAAGTGACGTGAAGTTGCATTATGACCCTTTCTGGTCTGAATCATGTAGATTTTCTCTGGGGATAGAATGTAAAACTTTGGAATTAGTCACCGAACATTAGCTGGGCAGCTATAATATAACAGAGCCTCCATTTTCTCTGAGGATATGTTAATCTCTGAGGCTCATAGACACAGCTAGCCCACGAACTCGGCTAGCTATAGACAGCAAAACTATGCTCACTGGTTTCAACTGTCCAGTTTGGGTGAGCCTGTACCTACTGTAGCCTCAGATTCCTGTTCTTGGTTAACAGGAATGGAACCCTTTGTGGTCTTCTGTTGTTGTGGTCCATCCGCTTCAAGGTTCGACATGCTGTGTGTTCTGAGATGCTTTTCTGCTCACCATGATTGTAAAGAGTGGTTGACTTACTCTAACCTTCCTCTCAGCACGAACCAGTTTGACCATTTTCCTCTGACCTCTCTCATCAGCAAGGCATTTCCACCCACAGAACTGTCGCTCAGTGGGGGTGTTTTGTTTTTTGCACCATTCTATATAAACTATAGAAACTGTTAAAAGAAAGAAAGAGAGAGAGAGAGAGAGAGAGAGAGAGAGAGAGTCACATCGCCATTATGTGACTCTGATATACCAGAAGTAGCCTGAGCTACAAAGTCTGTTGCTACGATGTTCAAATGTAAATCAATCATTGGCATGGCACTCTAATCAAAAATAAAATGAAAGAATATACGATAATACTAATAGCACACACGCACACGCACACACACACACACACACTCAGCAAGACACTGTCTGGAAAACTCAGCTCTGTGCTGGATCTCATTTTTTTTATTTTTTTTTTTAGCAGCTTACTTGCAAAAACACACAGAGTATAAATAGCTCATCATTAATCTCTTTCCCTCTCACACACATACACAAACACAGATGTATGCATTCATTCATTACCCACTCCTTCTCTGTGACTCCTCCTCCCATTCACAGCTGGTGCTTGACCATGCCCTCACTGCTACAAGGTGTTACATCAACTTGAAATCAAATTTGATGAAAATCTTGATAGCTGGCACTTGATAGAATGTCAAGGGCTCACGAGGGTTTCCAGCCTTATGCACACTACACTTTTTTTTTAGTATTACATCTTTAAGTGTTTACAAAATGTTTAATTTTGGTAAATATGTGTTAAATTTTAAAAGAAACTGAGGTTTAAAAAAGACAAAATTCATATGTTGTCTTTTGTTTAAGATTTTTAGAATAATAAAAAAAAAAGTAAGTTAATGATTATAAAAAAGCGCTGCTCAAAAGATATTTTAAATGGTTAAAAATAGATGGTTTATGAAATATGGCATGTCTGAATATTTCACCACATTTATCCTGAATTTTTCAGCAAATATCCAAGGTGTACGAGTCAGTCGGAATCTCATGCGTCATTACTGAATCAGCGTCACTCTGCTGTGTTGATGATTCCATCATGAAAAATGTGACGCATTGTTTACAAAGTTCCCGCGTGACTTTTCCATCATGCACTAGGCCTTGTTGAAATCCCTGTTGCTGATGCACTGCTTCCAATATTTAATCTGTTTAATAGTATTCAATCATTCATGGATTCATGCCTGCTGTCGTGGGTGAGGCCTGTGCCACGCTGGCACTGAATAATGCACCACAGAGCAGCTGATACATTTTACACACGGCCTGTGTAAAGTGCAGCCTGGATACAGCAATGCTGTCGTAGGCCAGAATAGGCTTGCGACTCTGAGCACGTTTTGGGGTGTGTGCATGTGTCTGTCTGTCTGTCTTCACAGCTTGAACTAGCCGAAATGATGAGTCTAGATGATGACATCATGGCGGTACAGGCGTGATTAATTCCGCAGGAAGCAATCCATTACCCGTCTCTCATCCCTTTCTCCCTGTATCTGTCTCCCTCTTGCACTCCTTCACTGCTTTATATTTCTTCTACCTCACTCACACACACTCCTCTGACCTCTCTCTCTCTCTCTCAGCTTAACCGAACTTTACTAAACCGCAAAACATCATATGGCCTTCATTTCCCGAGATCTCGCTTCAGTTCTCTTGTTCAGTGTACCGCTAAACTCACAAATGGAGCCTTTGTACACAGGGCAACATACCACGTCATTATCACTGTCTATTTAAAATACAGAGGTATTCATCAATCTAAATTAATCAGGCTCATTGCAGATGCTAAATGAACTGTTTATACAGTGCAACATTTTTTATGCCCCCATGGTTTCTGTCTATAAAAAAAAAAAAAAAAAAAAAAAGTTGTCATGATGCTCTCAGTCTCCAGACTTGATCTGAAGAAGGCAATGTATGACATCTGACAGAGTTATAACCGATATAACATAAGATAAATGCACATGTTTGAACTGAAATATTACTTGTGATAAAGAAATGAATGAAAAATAACACAAAAAAATACCTCATTGGTATAAATTATTTTGTATTATCTTTATTTTGTATTAAGAGTGTGCAAACTTTTGCACTTGATTTACGTTGATCTTAAACTCAACAATCTGGTGAAAATCTCCATTTACTGCATGCCATGTTATGCGTAAAAGAGGAGCAACATTTAGTGTCAGTGTTACCATAACAACAAGAAGTGTGATTCCTGTCAGTGTAACATATTAGCCAAGTGTTTGCCTTGTTTGTGTGTGTGTGTGTGTGTGTGTGTGTGTGTGTGTGTGTGTGTGTGTGTGTGTGTGTGTGTGTGTGTGTGTGTGTGTTTTTTTTAAATTGTCCTTCAGATGTCCTTATTAAACAGAAGGCGAGAAGGAAGAATTTGTGTTTTGCATCATTCTGCTTCAAAATATTACCCAGAGGCCAATCATATCATTATCCAACCTTGCAATTATTTTTAAATCTGTAAAAATGTGGGACATGGACTTTATTTTTCACATCCTGTACTTTTGTGGCTGAGTGTTGCTCAGCATGCACCATACCTAAACAAAGATTACAACTGTACAACAATTATTAAACAGATTATCCACTTCAAATTTCATTCTTTCAGACTTGATTAGATTTACTTTATTTGCGTTTAGTTGTTTACATTACATTAATGTTTTTGTTTAATTAAGCTGGTACTTGGTACTGGTGCTGGTACTGGTGCCGGTACTGATTAGGCTGCATAGATACTAAATGAATTAATGAATGGATTTACATTATTTGATGATTAGTGCAGGGCAACCATTACACTCCGTAAAATCACCGAGGATAAATGCACAGTAAAGCTAGACTATTTAAAAACTTTAAAATGCTTTATAGGACAGCGCTCGATTCTGATTGGTCAGAAGGTGTTCGTTCATTTTCTATACCAGCAGCTCTGAATATAGTTCCAGCTGTAAGGTAAATCACATTTTTATATTAATGCTCCACATAAATGGATAAAAAAAAAAAAAAGTGTGTAATTGTTGATATGGTGAAGTTGTCTGTTAAGATATGATTGTTCAGCACTTTGGGACATGCTGTTATTGGAAAATAGTTGTGTCACGATGCATCAAACCACCTAGTCACTGATTATTTCCCTAGAGCAGCATACCACATCATGTTTTGGCTCTTACATAAGACACAATGACATGGCAAAAGTGCAAAAGGACAAGGCAGTAATATCAGCCAACAATGTAAATTTTCCATTAAATGCTTCATATATAAATCCATAGTATTTCAATGCCCATTGTACATGAATGCCCATGTTTACATTCAGTCACGACTGAGGGGAAAAAACCCCAAAGTGAAATAAGTTTTGAATTGTACTAAAGGGTTCATCTTGTCACCAGGCTGCAATTCTTAAATAAAATTCGCCTTTAACTGATTATACTTAAAAGCTTAGACTCACTATCCGCATGAGGTCCCTTTACAAATGTGCATGAGAATTGAAACAGTCATGATTTGGTGTTTAAAGAGGAGATCAAAGTGTGATTAGATATGAATGTGATCTGATGGGGATGCGTTTTGGTGTTGAGTCTGCCGTAAGGAGATCAGATAGAAATGTGGGGTATAAATCGAATTTTGCTGTGTCTCTGAACGACGTGGCCTTGACAGTTCCATCCTGCAGCGCTGCAGCGGGGGAAACTAGTGTGTCCCTGTTCACAGATCTATTAGCAGATAAAGTAAAGCTGTTTAAGGTTTTACTTATCTCTGTCTCCTCTAGGCAATGCTTTGCTCATCGGGTCTCCTGGTGCTTTTCCTCTGTTTTGTAGTGTAGTGCAGTCGTACCTCACTGGGTGTAGGATTTACTCTGGGATAGATTCAGTTGTGAAAGTTTATATAATCTGTGCAGGTCATTTTATGAGAAAGTTTGGTACAAAGTGTCTTAAACGTCTATATCTCTGCAGAAACACAAATACCGGTCACTCTTACGTACTAGAACAAAGACTCAGAAACTCTATGCAGTATTTGACTTTATAATTCATACATTTTTATTTTCAATTATGCATCAGGTTAAATGTTTTCTGGTATAGTTTTTTTTATATAGTTATGTCAGTCAAGCCATTTTTATTTTCACCCCAATCATATATTGGCTGGACACATAATTTTGCCTGTGTTTACCTCCACAACCAGTTCTGAGCTTAATACTGGGTATGCTGAAAGAATCTTCACCCTTTGTGACTGACACTGAGTGAATGAGTGAGTGAGTTCTTTCGGCTGCTCCCGTTAGGGGTCCCCACAGCGGATCATTGGTCCGCATGTTGATTTGGCACAGGTTTTACACCAGTTGCCCTTCCTGACACAACCCTCCCATTTTATCCGGGTTTGAATGACTGATTGAATGTAACAGAGTGTAAAACACTGAATGGCTGATTCAGTGAGTGACTGGATCAATTAGTGTGTAAGTAAATCACTAAGTGAATCTGTGAGTGAATCAATGAATGGGTGATTCAGTGAGCAAGTAAGACACTAAGTGAACCAGTGAGTGACCATCTGCACAAATCAAATGAGTGAATCAGTGAGTGAGTGAGTGAGTGAGTGAGTGAAGCAGAGAGTTAATCACTGTAGTTGGTGAATGTTAGTGAATATTGTTAGCGAATAAATGAGTGGATCAGTGAGTGACTGGCTGTGATTGAATTAATGAATCATTGAGTCACGGAATAAGTTAATTAATAAACAGTGTGTGAGTTAGTTCATTGGTAAGTGAGTGAATTAGTGAATGTGAGTGAATCAGTGACTGAGTGAGGCGAGTGAATAAATGAGTGCATGAGTAAATCACTCATTCACTGAATCAAGTCCAACACAGTTTTTATTTCCCCTTTTTTAGAAGGAGCAGCTCAAAAATGTTGAGTGTGCTATTCATACAGCTCATCTCATCACTCTCACCATCTCATACAACTCATCACTAACAGGGTGAGAATTTGGTGAAGAAACAGATCCTGACACACTCTGTCTCTCCTTCATTCAGGGTTCTGTATGATAATCAGTAAAATACAGACATCACTAGACCTTCCTGTAAAAAGTGGTCACTAAAGCATCATAGAGCTTTTACTATCTACTGAAACCGTGTGTGTGTGTGTGTGTGTGTGTGTGTGTGTGTGTGTGTGTGTGTGTGTGTGTGAGTGCGCGTTTCATGCCGACCATGAATGTCGGAGACATTTGGCTCCTTCTGGTCATTGGTAGCAGTGCCTTTTTCCTCCACTCTTAATCATTTCTTTGAAGTTGCCTCTCGGCTCCTCGACTCTCCGTCCAGCTTTTATGTTCCTGCCAGCACGAGATATCACCAGAGCAAAGAGGCCTTATGTAAACACTCACGCTGTGAGTGTGTGTGCATGAGCATACATTCACCAGCTTGCATTCATGTGTGTGTGCTTTTGTGTGTATGCATCTGCCTGCACATAGCATCACTAAAATATCCCTCACAGTGTTTTGATGTTTTGGTTATAATCTCTCACATGGTCACTGTGCCCTATGGAGAGCTTTCATGACACTGATATTTAAAATGAAGGCAATAATTAATAAATTTGTAGCTCCAATGGAGCCCATAAAAGCCTCTCATATTTCTCATTATGGTGCTCTAAACAGATCCACTCAGCTCAGCATGACTCAGATGGAGTGCTGCAGGGCCAAGGCACTGCACAGTTTCATGTTTTGCATCTTTAGTTGATTCATTGGATAATTAGAATTCAGTTGAGATGAAACAGGTGTATTGATCCAAAAACGGTGGGAAAAATCGGTCTCCATCAGGACCTATGCTGTACTTGAAATTTTATACCTATACACTATTAGGGGAGTAACAAAATGCCACTTTCGGTATCTGTATACGCTTCGTGCGCAAAATCAAATCTCCATATCTGTATGTGTATGCGGATTTAATATCAAAGTGGGCGTGCAATAAAGATTTTTTTTAAATTATTTATTTATATTTGGTTAACTATAAATTGCCCCTAGACATGAATGAGTGTGCGAAGGAGTGTGCGTGCATGTGCATGGTGCCCTGAAATGGGTGTATTTCCACCTCACACTCAGTGTTCCCAGGATAGTCTCTGGATTTGCCAGGACACTGACCAGGATAAAACGCTGAATGTAGATGAATCAATGAATCAATGAATCAGTGAATGAATAATTTATAGTAATTTATTTTCCTGAATATTTCTTTCACAATTATCTTTATACTCCAGAGTCTCTTTTAAATATTTACCGTACATCCCTGAATTTCCTTCTACACATCTCTCAACTATACAAACAACCTTGAGAGACTCTTTTTTTTTTTTTTTTTTCCTAAGAGTATAGGAACAGAAAAGCACAGTCAAAGTGATAGTCTTGGAGACTTGTATTGTTTATTTCCCTTTAGCTAACTACAGAGTTATGCTTGCTTCTTAATCTACTGGCTGGTTTGGTATTTATTTAAAAAACATAATAATCATCAGGCTTTCTCGACACTATTTCCTCTCGGCTGTTACTGCCTGAGCATGTGAGGTGTCGAGGTTCAGGCTCAGTAGTGCGAGTTAATCAGGGAGCAGGTGTGAGCTTGTTCACTTCAGCATCTACCATTTGTTTAGCTTCATCACAGCTTTATTAAATTAAATTACAATTTTATTCAGCTTGAAGTTGGGGCCAGGGTCAATTTTACTTTGGTTCACCTAATAAGAAAATGATGGTGGTTTCCAATTACTGAGATAATTTTAGTCCATTCAATTCCGGGCCTCATGCCCCAAGCTTTCCCCGTCATAATGACGCAGAGAATTCAATCAATTTCATTGAAATGGAAGTCAGCCCAGATGTGCCCTTTGACCTCCAGTCTCCCCTATGACTGCCTGTGAGGTAAATGTGGGGTGTGTACTAGCATGTTTTATGGTGGTCAGCATTATTGTGCTCTGATTATACAGTCAGGTCCATAAGTATTTTGACAGTGACACAATTTTCGTAATTTTGCCTCTGTACACCAAAATAATGGATTTGAGAAATGAAGCAATCAAGGTGTGATTGAAGTGTACACTTTCAGCTTTAATTCAAGGTGTTTAACAAAAATAGTGCATTAACCTTTTAGGAATTACAGCCAACATTTTTTACATAGTCCCTCCATTTTCACAGGCTCAAAAGTAATTGGACAAACTAACAATCATAAATATTAGTATTATTCTTAATACTTGGATGCAAATCCTTTGCAGTTAATGACTCCATGGACATCACCAAATGCTGAGTTTCCTCCCTTGAGGTGCTTTGCCAGGCTATTACTGCAGCTGCCTTCAGTCTTGTCTTCAGTAAGTGAAAAGCATGCTCAGTTGGGGTGAGGTCAGGTGACTGATTCGGCCATTTAAGAACATTCCATTTCCAAGCTCTTGGGTTGCTTTCGCCTTAAGTTTTGGGTCATTATCCATCTGTACTGTGAAGCACTGTCCTCTCAGTTTTTCAGCATTTGACTGAATCGGAGCAGAAAGTACAGCTCTGTACACTTCAGAAATCATCCTGCTACTTCTATCAGCAGTCACGTCATGCATTACTTCTCTTTAAAAATGCTTAAAAAGAACTTTTTTAGAATCATTAATGCAATATGTTTAAGTCTCTTGAATTAAAGCTGAAAATCTACACTTCAATCATATTTTGATTACTTCATTTCAAATCCATTGTGGTGGTGTACAGAGACACAATTATGAAAATTGTCACTTACTGTGTCAAATACTTATCGACCTGACTGTAAATAAATAAATAAGTGTCCTATTTAAATGTATGCAACAATGTTGCGGCTATTTATTGGAGCCAGATAGATTTATATTTCTGACCTTTCCACCACAGAGCCCATTTTAACTAAAATTGAATTAGATTACAGTAATAATAGTTATAGTGATAATAGAAAATTGCTGACCCCCTGGCTATATGGTGCCCAGGATTCCTAGGCCCCACTTTGAGAACCGTGGCTCTAGGATACCCCACTTGGCCACTAACCTATTGCCATGCATTCTAAGATTTCATCTACTGATATTCTCCGACTACAAAATGGCACAAAACCCAAAATAGTACACTCTCTAGTGAATAAGGTACAGTTTCAAACATCACATTCCATGTTCTTCCACTCCTTCTTCTGCTTGTTGGGTCTCTCTTTGTTCCTTTCTGCTTATCTTTCTCTCTACATCCTCCTCTTTCTCCCTCGCTCTCTCTCCTCTATTTTTTTAAAGAAGCAACCTGCATTTTTACCAGTTTGAGAGATGAACCTTTATGTAATCAGATGTGGGAGTTGTGTTTCTGGCTTTGAGAACGTATTTTACCATCCAAAGTCTACTGCTTCAGTCTCTGTACACAGAACAAAGACATCATCAACAACAATTACTCACAATGGGAGATTTTTGGTTGCTTTTCGATATTTGTTCTAAGTGTCTATCTTCTTAAAGGAAATTTTGTTGCCAATAGCATTAGCAGTATGTTTGGCTTAGACTTCCTTCACCCCCACACTGTTACTACAGTTACATTCTTGAAAACAACCAAAAAATTTTTTCTGCCAGTCATCTCTACTTTTGAGAAAACAAATATAATTTAGCAAAATGACACACTTTTTTTTTTTTTTTTTTTTTTTTTTAAATTTAGGCTGCTCTCTTACCTTGGCTTGGTGTCAGCCTGCAAAGGTCATGTTGTGTAAGGAGCTAGTTTAACAAATGGGGTGGTAAAAACAGTCAGTCTGCCTAAAGATGTCTAAAACCTAGCTAGCTCTCACTATTCGATCGAATTGTATCAATTCAGTTTGTAATCAGATACCGTTTGTCAAGATGTCTGTTGTGCCCCTGCATCATCATCATCATCATCAAAACAGAGAAAAGCACTTACACGCTTGGTACAGACAACAGAGCACAAAGTTTCAAACTGTTTAAAGGACCCAATAAAAGACAAGTATACAGTATGAAGAAATTTAGTCAGTGAATAAGTAAGTGAATAACTTGGTGAATATTTCCTCACCAATTTTAGCATGAACAGACATCAGTTGTGTTTAAACATGAATGACTTTTACCTCAGGTGATGAGAGAGAGACTGATGCGATTCATTTCCATTGTAAACTCATAAAATTTTAGCACTAACATTGTTGTTTTTTTTAATAAATAGATTAGGTTATAAATGTAGAGGTAGATGGGGCATCTTTCCGTGGAACTTTTTAATCTTTAAACGTGAATTTCTCCTTTCACTTTTGATGGTAAACAGAGTTTAAAATACTAGAACTTTACTTGAGAGATGTGCAAAAGGGAAACACTTCAGTTCAGGAAAGTCTGTAGTTTTCAGATCAATATATATTTGGAAATTTGACCCAGTGAAGGGTTTACCAGACCGTTACACATTCAGCAGACGCTCTTATCCAGAGCGAATTACAAAACATGCTCATGCAAGTGCTAGAGGGGTCTAGTGTCTTATTTTGATGGTAGTTATAAAATACAGTTCAGTTGATAAGTTTGTTGTCATGGTGATTTTTATGATGCTTCTCTGATGCCCCTTGAACAGATTTTGCTTGGCCAAAATCAGAGCATTTGCGCTTCCTGTATCTCTGGCATAAGCGTAAATCAGTAGTCCGTCTCTTGACTTTGAATCAGTTGTTCTCCTGTGTTTGTCTTGAGAGTGAGTTTGTTGCCCTCTTTTGGATTTTTGTTTCTGGGTGTTGTGATTGAAGAGCTCTGCAGAACAGAGGAGCTGAATCGATTGGGAGATCTAACATTTCTAACATCCCTTTGAAAGCTGCTTAATCTATAATGTCAGCTGAGAGGATAATACATCAATAATACATCAAAAAGCCTGAGCATCATCATGGCCTCTCTAGAAACAAACCTGGCTCTGCATACATAAGCTCATACATTCTAGCAGCCAGTACTACAAGGGATTACACAGATAATGACCTTTGATTAAGCAGGTACAATTAGGAGCACAATTAGGAGCACAATTGCAGCACTCGAAGAGAGAAATGGAGAACATTGTTCACAGACTTGATCTGAAAGTGTGCACAGCACCATTGATATCAGCATCATAAACAGGAAAAAAAAAAACAATGACCTAAAAAAATAATGTCTCCGAAAACCTAAATCTGTGATTGCTTTCTAATGAGGTTGATGTTGGTCTCGTGGGCACAGTTTACATGTACTTCACCTAAACTTTCCACCTTCCCACCTTTCCGTTGTTTCAGTATAAATTGAGGTTAAGGCTAAATTAAGGTTAACCTTGGGTAAAGCTTGCATAAGCTTTATTCTTGACAATCACAAAACTGGGACAGGATCTGGCTTCTCTTCATCCCATTTAGACTGTCAACTAACTAACTAGGGAGTGAAAGCTAATCTAGGCAGCGGATCCATAGTTAACCTGTGATAGGTCCAGAAATGGACATTTCAGTTGATTCTGGGACTCCCTTTTTTCAGTTTGGACATTTAGAGCCCATTGTGACCTACAAGGTGAACTATAATTGCACATTGCTACAAACTACATGCTCTGTGAGTTGCACAGGCCTGGGGCAGTCGTGGCCTAATGGTTAGAGCGTCAGACTTTGCAACCCAAAGGTGAACCTGAAGGTTGTGGGTTTGAGTCTCGGGCTGGCAGGGTTTGTAGATGGGGGGAGTGAATGACCAGCGCTCTCCTCCACCCTCAATACCACGACTGAGGTGAGACCCTTGAGCAAGGCACCGATCCCCCAACTGCTCCCCGGGCACCACAGCAAAAAAGGCTGCTCACTGCTCCAGGTGTGTGTGTGTGTGTGTGTGTGTGTGTGTTCACTTGGATGGGTTAAATGCAGAGCACAAATTCCAAGTATGGGTCACCATACTTGGCCACACTTCACTTAATAGTTCATAGAAATATTCATGAGTGACATCGCTGTTTCTAGAACATATCTGCTAGCAAAGAACCATGCAACAAACTTGTTTTTAGAAAATAAAGTGTGACAATTTCAAAAGACAAAAGAAATAGCTGAATACACGCTGACTCATGGATCTGTAGCACACGTCATTATCATCATGCTTATATGAAATATGACCTACTTAAAAGTGGCAATATTGCATGACTTGAGTCATCAACATACAAGAAAGCTGAACAAGAAAGTTAACCACCTAGCTAGCTAACTCACCCAGCCATAAATGTACAGCATCTGCTTACAACTTACACTAGCCGTGGCCCATGCTGAGTATGTTTTACACAGTGTTTGATTGATCCCACTTCACCGTATGTAATACAGATTCCAGCTGCATTATACAAGCAAATATTTCCTACCTTTCAGCTAAGAAAGTAACTGTAAGCATCCAAACTATGATAAGTTATCACCATCTCTCTAGTGTAAACATTCTCCATATTAACAAGGTAAGCAGAAATGCTGTAGGAACGGACATACGCGGTATCATTTGCGGTATTTTGTTATTGTTTTCCTCACTGAAATAGTGTATAGGTTTCCTGCTAGAGGCAGAGCCTATTTCCAAGCCAGAAAATGAAGCAAAAGCCTAAAATGATGACACTAGCCAGATCCATTGCTCAGCAATATTGTAAATCACATTTTTTCCCCCCAGTCTATTTGTGAAATTATATAAATATTACAGGTCTTGAAACAATTAAACATTACAAAAAGCATGTCTAATATTTCACATTCTGGCACATTAATAAGGCTTTACATTACATGAGCAGACTGGGTAGCTCAATAAATACTTGCATTATATGTTTTTTTCCTTTTTCTCTGAGTAGCTAAAAATGGTTTTTTTTTTCATAATTCAACCACTAACTAACACCTGAAAGCAACCAATAGAGACAAAACAAAACAGAAACGCATCCCAATGTGACATTTATATCTCTTAGTGGCGGTTCAGTTGTGTTTTTACGATCACAGCCTGACCACCGTCAGTAAATTTGACAGATGTGGCAGTATTACATTTCTGACAGTTACGCCAGTGAGGTGTCTCCGAGTTGACACTCTGAGAGATGGAGCCAGTGGACACCTCTGTGGCAAACTGCGGGAGTGGAGAGATGCTACACACACACACACACACTCTGCCAGTCCAGGAGCAATGACTTGGAGGGCTGACACTCCTGGCAGGCACACTGCTCTCATTTCTCCGTGTGTGTGTGTGTGTGTGTGTGTGTGTGTGTGTGTGTGTGTGTGTGTGTGTGTGTGTGTGAATGTGCATGTGGAAAAACCTGAGTCATTGTGCTAGAGGATACATGACAAAGGCTAGAAACTGAGATTCTGTAAAACACATATACATGTGTGTGACGTTTTATCGTATGTGTTGCTGTGCTTATGTATGTAATATACACACATTCCACACACTAGTTAAGTCTCAAGCTTGCAAATCTGTAGAGATGTTCGCTATAATATTAATGTTGTGGCAGAGTTACAGTCTGTAGCATTTATTTTTATGAGAGCAGGTTGTTAAGGTCATTGGATGCAGCAATGTATGCATATTTTCTATTAACTAGCTTGTTGAACACATGATAAGTGTAAGTGTGTGGGAGACATGGCTGCTGTATGGATGTTTGTATCATCAATATTTTCCTCCATCATTTACCATCCTAGCTTTTTAAGAGGAAAGGTGATGGTCCTGACGAGGGATTAGGTCAAATGATTGACATTACTCACTGATCAGTGTGAGGACACACATTTATTCATGTTCAGGAGTGGATTTCTGAATAGAATTTCAGAGCTAGGGCTGCTGTATCATGGCTGAACCTGTGCTCTGACCCACACTTTTTAATCAGCTGGGATATGCAAAGAAAACAATTTCAATGTACTGCATGTATCTTTCAAATTGTTTATGGCCAATTGATTGTAACAATAAAATCAGGAACTCCACTTACTTAAAGTGAGCAGGAACCATTGTCTCCTGCTTTTAAACTACACGATATTGCAACAGGCTGGTGGTGGTCTAGACACAACAAACACTTTAGTCCTGAGATCTCAACATCAAACATGTGAACTACACCCTGTTTATTTTAATAGTAATCTTAATAGACTGGAAGTTAAGCATGTGCGTAAACCGACTCTGAATACGTAGGACTTTCCCCTTTTAAATGTTGATGTAAGCTTTGAATGTAACTCACTAACTCTAAATATGGCCTTTGAATTCATTCAAGTCTCTTTCATAAAGTGCCTGTGATGCTCATTACACCAACCTGGGTCCCTATACCACTCCCCATCGTTCCTGACCCCGATGCCACTGATTCTGATTAATATTGGAAAGAAGAGAAAGTGTTTCTTCAGAGCCATTAAAAGGAAGCCTATGTCTTTAGTAGCTTCTTTTCAGATGGTAGAACAAAAAATGTCAGGTTTCATAAAGCCCATGGTACTGTGTGAGGCTGGAAATGACCAGCTTAGCTGTCAGGTATGTGCTGTGCATCACTGGCATTGTTTGTGTTTTGTGTGTGTGTGTGTGTGTGTGTGTGTGTGAGAGAGAGAGAGAGAGAGAGAGAGAGAGAGCGAGCATGCATGCCTTTGCGCCTCTCAACACCTCTGTTTCCCCAGCCAGGCTTTAAAAATAGAATTGCATGCCATTGACAGTTAACAGCTACCTCCCATGGCACAAGGCACTCATCTGTCCCCATCCCTCTCTCCCTCCTTCTATCGTTTCTTTTTCTTCATTTCCTGTCTCTCATCATTTGTCTTTCTCAGTTCATTTGTCTGTCCTATCCCCTCATCTCTCCTTATTTGTCTCTGTCTGTCTCCATCTCACTTCCTGACCCCTGTATCCTCATGTGTTCCTCTGATTATTCTCCTCATAAGACCGTGGTCAGTCTTGGTTTATTTTAGTTGTTTTAATGACTGAGCATGTCCCAGAGCTCTCCAGGAAGCAGGTCGCGTCCCATTTCTCTTCTACCTGTCTCGTCCTAATAGGCGAGTGCTAAAAAATATATATAAAAATGATTGCCTCAGACGAGTCATTTTTTTATTCGGTGTTGTCACTGTAATGGACAGGAAGAGAAAGGACATGAGGACGGAGATCTCAGCAGAGGACCGGAACATGGCCCCATTTCAAATTCATGCATTCACATTTGACTTCTAAGAGCCGAGCCGAGGTCAGACAAATCAATCCCTGTGCAAATCTGTGCTATTAGTCTCACACCATGACCTGAAGCATCAATGTCTGGATCATCGTACGAAAAGAAGCCCTGGAAGCCTTTTGAAGATATTAGTTACCAAAATTCATGTCCTTTTTAAGTGTCTGTAATACCTTTATGTATTTACATGTCAGAATTTGACAGGCAGATTACACCGTATGGAGGATTTGTCTTGTTGAGTGCACAGATGAAAGACTAGACTACCACTAGAAAATTTCCAAATGTTCAAGAAATACATAAGAATTAATTCAATTCAATTCAATTTTATTTGTATAGCACTTTTAATAATGGACATTGTCACGAAGCAGCTTTACAGAAATAAATAGAGTCAAATTAAATTAAAACCAAAATAAATTGTAAATATATGAATTTATCCTTAATGAACAAGCCAGAGGCAATGGTGGCAAAGAAAAACTCCCTGAGACGATATGAGGAAGAAACTTTTAGAGGAACCAGACTCAAAAGGGAACTCATCCTCATCTGGGTGCTAACGGATAGTGCAATTATAAATAAATCCCTTCTATAACTGGGTACTATATGGACAAATAGTGCAATTGTGCAACCAGCAAATTCATCACAAGAAGTTTGGTTTGTTAGACCTATCTACTGTCCACTGTTGGAGTCTTGAATACAAAGCTGCTCGTGGCAACCGCAGCCCCAAAGCCACCACAGCAATCGCAGTCCCAAGCCATCACAGTACAACTCCCCATATGAGATCCCCAAGCCATCTCCAGGGCGTCCATGTGGGGCCACCCCTAGCAGCAGTGAGCGATTAAATTGACCTAAATAAATAGGATAAATAATATATTTATAATAAAAGGTATAAAAGAACATTGATGTACATATATCTATGCTGAATGTTAAGCCATAACTACTGAAGATGTTTGCAGTGTTACAGACGCATTGTGCTTACACGTGTATTGACTTCAATTTTGTCTCATGTAAGCGCACGTGTATGCTGATAGTTGTAGCATGTTATTTATGCTTCCTTCCATAGCTGCTTCTGAAGGTCAGAATACACTTTGCAGAGTCTGGAATGAGGCAGGTACACTATATTGCCAGTTTTTGGACACCTAACCATCACACTTATGGGTTCTGTTCAGGGCTCTGTGCAGGCCACTCACACCAACCTCGGGAAACCATGTCTTCATGGAGCTCACTTTGAGCACAGGGGCATTCTCATGCTGGAAAAGGTTTGAGCTTCTTAGTTCCAGTGAAGGGAAATTGTAATGCTACAGCTTACAAAGACATTCTAGACAATTGTGTTTAGGGAAGACTCTCATATGGGTGTGATGGTCAGGTGTCCACAAACCTCCAAAGTCTCTCCCCAAAATTGTTAGCATAGATCCAGTTCCCATAATGAGATTAAGTTTATTAAGTAGCTTTGATAATTACTACATTGTTTTATTTTTAATCTATTCTACAGCATCTTAATGGGATGGATTACAAACATATTGTATATTAAATTAAACAATATTGCATTTATCAAGACCTGTCAATAAAATACATTAACAAGTCATATATTTGATTAACACAGTGGAAAGAAGGAAGGAAGGAAGGACGGAAGGAAGCATTGCTGCCTCACAGCTCCACAATCTCCAATTCAATCCATGTCAGTTACCTCCATTTTCCTCATTTTTTGTCAAGCTTGAGCTTTAGATAATGGGTCTTCGTCCAGGAAGAGATGTCAGAAAGGCAGTCTGATATCTACTGAGCAACTTGGGACATGGATAGAGGAAAAGAGAAGTAAAGTTGCATCTGTGCAGCAGTGATAAGAGAAGCCATGATGCTTGGTCACCAAGCCCAGTGATTTAGTATAAAAGAAGAACAGATGGATCACAGTGGCCATGGCACCACTGATTTAGGGATTGAAGTCATCAATAGGGGACAGAGGGGTGTCACGCTCTGGAAATGCTGAAAGAAGAGAATCAAGCTTGTCTATGATAAGGTATGAAGTTTTCCGGACTGTAACAGCATGATATTCAAATCAATTAGAAGGATAGTATGTTTGGGAAGAGGCGATGAGCAAACCTATAACTCGAGCCTGACCAGTGCTGACATGTTTTCCATGCAAAGACCACTGTTTAGATGCTGGAAGAGTGATAAAAGGGTTTTGGCCACATGACTAAGAAGGTTTGTGATGGAAGAATAGTTTTCCTCTTTGATAAACTTACTTCAATCCAGAGACAATGTATGAAATGCTGAAATTGACCACAGATTAACCTTTGTCTTTCATAACCCAATGACAGTAGTTAATCCCGCCCACTGAGCTGGATTACAGATGACCATATTCTGTAATAAAGAGAGGCAAAGAAAACAGCATCAAATGAAATGGCTAGGATAACACTGTAGATGGGTGACAAATGAGTGGAGGAAACAGTGCACATCTGTGCATCCAGAGTGTACTGCGTGCTACGATCAAGTAATTAACATCTTACTATGCTCTGTGACGTGTATAAAAATGATGAGCAGGTCCAGTGGATAAGATTGCAAGAGGAAAAGATTTCTGAAAAAGGGTTTATTATTTGGGTCAGATGACAGAAGCTTAAATTAAAGACTGCTCAACTGGCTCATGTTCCTAAAGTGACCTCTGCATTTATATCTATAGGAGAGACATCAGCAAATAGGGCTGGACATTGTGTTCAAAACTGTGTATGCAACTGCAGTGATAATTGTGTGTGATATGTAAGGGGGGAAAAAAACAAAAAACAGAAGAGCAACTTTTCTAGAGGTAACTGAGAATGTCAATGCAGGACGCGATCAGACTTTCAGCAAGAACAATCTGTGGATAACCACATAGAGAGGGATATTATAGCAGTGGTGTAGTGCATAAACTCTTCATTATTAAGATGGGTACACTTTTTAGAGTTCAGTGGTGTAAAACCCACAATCAGTGGTGTACATGGAGGTGGAAGATGAGTTGTCAGATGAGTTGTCCTTTACTGGATTCTTACCAAGAGAGTAAGTGCATTTGTGGTGTATACCAAGAAAACAATACAGGGCTAAATGCTTAACCCTCACAGCAGGGGTCCTCACTTTGTCCAGCGACCCCATTGTAAGGGCCCAAAATTCCTGTGACTCTGGTTACAGCCAACATTCAACCGAGCTCACAAAGTTGATCTGAAGCACACAATGGCACTGAACCCTGCATCCCATTATTAAGCGCTAACAAATGGTTGGGGTTGATGGTTTAGTTTAATCAGGTTCAAATAGTAGACTATTTTCTTGAGTGCAAAGCTTATTTTCTACCACAAGCAACGCACACATGATGAGGTGTGGAGCATTCATTTCTGTGCTTTCTTGCACTGGCTAAATATAATGTGCATATAATGTCTGGAAATATTATACACATGCAACACCTCTGCATATGATGAGGTTAGGTTAATGCAATGAGATTTTCACTTTTATGCTTAAGGGTTTTAACTGACGCCAAAGTGCATGCTAATACAGTACGATACAGACTGAAATATTTCCCATGTGCTATTTAGATTATTGGCATGCACTGCACAATATAATATGAATTGTGTAGTGTTTCTAGCCAGAAACCATGACCGTGCTGTTAGGCATTGGAGTTAGAGACGAATGCAAGTGCAGATAGCTATTTATTGTAGTGAAACACACGAAAACAAAGACTATGATCATGAAACAAAACAAACAAGAACTAGCTATGCATGGCAGTAACATGAACACACTGCGAATGTCACCAAAGTGACATTCAACAACGACAAAAGCTAGACAATGGGTGGTAAACAGGACAGGACTTCAATACTGGTGCTCATTACCCCTAAACATGAATCAGGTGCAAACAGTCATGTGACGTGGTGACTGTCGTGATCAGGTAATGTGCAGGGGCTGATGGGAATCATAATTCTGTGCTGCCTTCGGCACTACTTTTACACATGCCATAATAAAATGCAATGTTTTTTTTATTTCAGTGCTGGACCCACTTTTTGCTAGCATTGGTTTGGCTCCACTTGTCACTTTAGAGGAAAGAGTTACTGTAAATCAGTAAAAAGTTCGCCTGTCTGATGAACCATTTCCATCCTCTTGGGCATGGTCTCTTCCAGGATGACCCCACCCTCATTTACAAAGAGCAAACTCTCACTGAATGGTTTGATGAGAATGAAAATGATGTAAATCATATGCTATGACCTTCACAGACACCAGCTCTCACCCAACTGAATAACTTTGGGAGATTTTGGGGCAACATGTTAGATAGCACTCTCCACCACCACCACCATCAAAACACCAAGTGAGGGAACAGCTTTTGGAAGAATGGTGTTCATTGCTCCAGTACTGTTCCAGAGAGTTATAGAATCTATGCCAAGGTGCACTGAAGCTGTTCTAGTGGCTAAAACATTTTATTTTTATTTTTTCCCCTTTAGTCCAACACCCGTCTATATGTCCCAATATTCATTTCTGGAAAGTTTTATGGACAAACACTGATCTTCAGTGGTCTGTCATTAACAACAAATAATGCTGAAAAGCCTAGCATTAATTCCTCAATGTATCTGTATCTTGTATTCCTTCCAACACTTGAACTGCTTAGTCACTGGTTGTAATTCATGTCACTACCCCATTGCTTGACATACACTCGACAATGCGGCTACGCTTATAGTACGATAATGAACTAGCAGCCAAGCTGGGTATGGTAATCACGCTTGCGAGACACTGAACTTCTCCCCAGAGATTGTCTGAAAGCCCAATTCATCTTTCTCTGCCTTTACGCAAATGCAAACCCAGTCGGAGAGTGTTTGAGTCCTGGTGTAAATGCAGGTTACACTGTGCTGAAAGCACATTTAATGGTGTAATGGAAATAAATATTCTAGGCTGGGTGTTAAAATAGCATCTCCCTCACTCGACTCGCATGAGGAGAGAGAGAGAGAGAGAGAGAGAAGCTTTATTTTCAAGGGCCCTTAATGCTTGATCATAATGTGCATTGGCCCTCTGGCTTTATGATGAAGTGCTTCTGATTCTTCCGAAGAGTTCAGAAAAACATTCTTTAGTGTCAAATATTTGGATTTTATCTTTGGCTCAGCCAAAACCCCAACCGTAGTTAATCGGCCAATGCTCAGTATATGACATTTAATTCCTCAGTATTGCACTGTAGCGACGTGGCTAATGTTTCTGACAATTAAAGGAAGCTTTTAGTCCTTTTATTGAATGTTTAAATCGTCACACATTTACTTCAAGCTGTATCCAGCTACTCAGTATCTCAAACATACTTGCTTATGTGCTTTCACAGTGTACGGTGCACTGTTATCTAGACAAAATGGACTAAAGGACGTTACAGGACGTTATTTGGTATTGCTACACTGGCAGCAGACTCGGTTATGAAGTAATTCAGAGGATAATGAAAATCACTTTTGAACTTGCATTGAGTCTTGTAATGATATATTATAATTAAATAATGATGTACAGTTACTGTACCTAAGTCTTACTCTTTTTTTTTTTTTTTTTTTTTTTTTTTTTTTTTTTTTTTTTTTTTTTTTTTTTATAGTTTTTGTCTTACCTAGTACTGTTGATTTTTACTTCCTACATTTCAAAAGAAAAACTCTGTTAAGCACTACATTTTCAAACATCACCATGTTTCTCTATAATCATATAAAGGCAATTTTTTTTAAAAAACATCTGACAGCTTCAAGAAGATGATGTAAATTCCAAGCAAATCTAACAGATGTGACAGTGAAAATTAGACCTAATGCCCATTACTGTTGCTACAGGCACTATTTTGTATCCTCATAGTTAATAGTGTGCTAGCTAACATTTAAGAGATTAGGGATAAAATGGTTCTTAGTTAACCTTAATTTAATAAAACTAATTTATCTTGAGTTACTAAAATCAGTGTATGATTTGAGGAAGACTTTTTTTCTTTTGTGAATATTTAATTTTACTTTCATACTTTGGGTAAATTTAATTAATTTTAGGTAAATACTTTTCTACTAGAGTGAAGAATTTGAAGCTGTACTTCTGTTTTTGCTGGAGGATTCATTCAGATGTTCATTCATTCAGTAATTGCACTATTCCTTGAGTAAATAATTTGGGTATGCTAATGTCTTCTGTAGGATATAAGTAAAATTGCTATCATTCCTTACTTACTTAATTAGCGAGACTCATAGCTCTGGTCCAAAATCAACAAAGCAAACCTTATGCAGAAATATATCCTAGTTGATTGACTACATTAGGGAGAAAGGGAACTGTGCACATTAAAATTGGAAGAGCCGTAACATTCCCCAATGCCACGTCTTAGCAGATGGATGTTCTTGATTTGACAAGTGATGGGTCACTTTTTAAGAATTTCTTTATTAGGATGTAAACACCCAAGCTCAGTGCTACACACACTTGAGCTTGCATCTAGCCTCAATATATACTTTCAAATACATGTATTTGTCTCCAGTCCAGAAGGAACCTCTGAGCTATTCAGGTTGTTTTAGACAATTACTGACTTTTAAGTGTTTTTCAAGGTTCTCTGTAGAGTCCTACAATGAAGATTTTCTCTATCAGAAAGATCTCCAAGTAGAACCCTTTTAGAAAGCTAAGCTATCCAATGAACCCCTTGAAGAGGTTTTATAATGTTCCTTGCCTGTTACTAGCTGTAGGTTTCACTATTAATTAATATAAATGACTAGGATATGTATGACACAATTCATCACAAACCAAAAAGGTTACAATGTGCATCATGGAAATGTATGATTCACACAGTGGAAAACAGCATTCTGTTAATTATTCATGTAATAAGGTCCCAGTCTGTGGGAACTCAACCCATAGAGCTCAAATATACAGAGAGCATGCTGGTCACATGGCAGCGTTCTTTCTTGGGGAGTCTACGAGATCTGCACTTGTGAATACCATGTTATATTGGTTCTTTATATATCTTCATTACTTTCAATTGAAAGCCTTGGAAAACGGGCATTTTAGCCGACTTTAGAGCTCTCTTTCTGCTCTGGAATTCATTATGTTTCAGTCAATCATTTTTATGTCCCCAGGTCAGGCGATTTGTTTATTCAATCAAAATTTTTGTGAGAATTAAAAACTTTACTATATCTTAAAACTAAATAAACCTGTAGTACATTTTGTTTACAATATTATTTTTTTATTTAATTTTATACAGATTTTTTTTAAATGCACATTTTGCATTGCTTGTGATTGAGAAATTTAGAAAAAGAAAATGTTTAAATCATCTTGCAAAAAGAGTGAAGTAAGAAAATTTCACTTTTTTTTAACATTGTTTTTGCATGCTACCAAATTTTTGTCGTTAGTGTAGTATTTACTTATGCTTCACTGGAAGTCATATGCTGTCATGTGTTGCCATGGCAGATTGTGACTATTGATATAAGTGTCATATTACCTACCATTATAGAAAATTGACAGCTGCTATAATATTTAACATTTTATATCACATGCTTTTTTTTAAAGTGTGCTTTAATCATGTATTTTTTATTTTTATTTTTTTTTTAAACAGATATTTAATACCATGGGCTAAGAAAATATCAATTTCTCATAGGTTGGCAGGTGTAAAGTTCTTTTGTAGATCATCTATTTAATACTCTAATATGAAAGCTAACATTAGCTTGTGAAATAAACACTGACTCAAAATGATGAGTGAAAACTGCCTGGCAGCAAATAAATCCCTCCATGTCAGCCTCAAAGACAAAAAATCTCCAGAGTAAACCAAGTTTGTTTTTGCAAATCTCCAACTGCTGTCTGAAGTTCTTATACCAGGGACTGAAGAGCCCCTTTCTCTTAGGATAGAGCTGAAAGCACACACTGCAAGCAAACGATTTATGTTAGGGATTTATTTTGTTAAATAGCAAATCAGCATATATTTATGCTCAGGTTTGGAACAGCAACAGGGTACAAATCACTGATTTCAAAGAAGACTTATCTCAGTGCAAAATGCATCTATTTTACCAGAATAAGCTTATGTTACCTTACTAAGTCCTACTGAGTTCAACAATGAAGTCAACTGCCTAGCAAATCTTCAACATACTTGTTTATACTTATATGTTTATGTGGCCTAATCACACATTCTAACCAATAATATATAATAATATTAATTAGCACCAAAGTACCTATATGAAATATGGAGTGCAGTATCTTTTTAAAAGCTATTTGGTTTTACTTACAAAAAAGAAAATTAGGAGAAAAAAAAAAGAAAACCCATAGCCAACATAAAAAGCAACACATCCATACATACATATGTTGTTGCTTTTTTGGCTGCTCCCGTTAGGGGTCGCCACAGCAGATCATTGGTCTGCATATTTGATTTGGCACAGTTTGTACAACCCTCCCCAATTTTATCCGGGCTTGGTACTGGCACTGAGAGTGCACTTTTGCACACAACTCCAGTGGCTGGGGTAGGTTCTTTGGCTAGGAATCGAACCCTGGGCGCAGTGGTGAGAGTGCCGTGGCCTAACCACTAGTCCTCCAGGGACCCATACATACATATGTACGTGAATAAATGTATCTCCATCCATGCTCTGATACATATGTAAATGTATATTGCCTACTGGCTCACCATTATCCCTGCACTTGAATATCACGTAATACATGATTCCTTATACACACATATATACACACAAACACCCTTTAACATGCATATAAATACACACACTGTACATGTAATCCGTTTCTTCCATAGTTTCTGTAATTCCTGTTTTCTGAGTCTTGGCTCATATCTTAACTTTCCCATACCCTGATTATTGCTCTCCATTAACTCATGTTCATGTGCAAAGACCATTTTCTTGTTATGTGAGCCTTTTGCTTGTTATTGTTTTTTTTTTTCCTGCAGCTAAGCTTTAAGAGACACTTATCACTTCCTGTCATTGCTTCAGGCAAAGAACTTATAATGCTTTAAAAGTATTTAGTTCATTATTATTAAAGTGAACTATTTCCAGGAATCTTATATTTTACGAAATTGCCAGAAGATATGAGTGACCTACTTCCTCAGTCCTATATCCCCTTCCTGTTAGAATGGATTTTAATATTAGGGTGATTATATATTTTATATATATATATATATATATATATATATATATATATATATATATATATATATATATATATATATATACACACACACACACACACACAAAGTCAGGTCCGGAAGTATTTGGACAATGATGGAGTTTTTGTGATTTTGCCTTTATACACCACTACAATGGATTTGAAATAAAAAAAGCTTTATTTTAAGAGGTTCCGCAAAAATATGGCATTTACCATTTAGGAATTACAGACATTTTAAGCAAAGTACCTCCATTTTCAGGGACTCAAAGGTATTTGGACAAAGTGACTGACAAGAAGTTAATTGACCAGGTGCGGTCCATTCCCTCGTTACTTCAAGACAAATGAAGCAGATAAAAGGTCTGGTGTTGATATCAGGTATTGAGTTGGCATTTGGCAGCTGTTCGGCTGGAGCTACCAATATCAAGTCCAAGGAGATCTCAATGCAAGTGAAGGAGGCCATCATTAGGCTGAAAAAACAACATAAATCTATGAGAGATAGCAAAAACCTTAGGTGTGGCCAAATCAACAGTTGGGTACATTCTTAAAAAGAAAGAAAGCACTGGTGAGCTCAACAACATCGAAAGGCCTGGAAGACCACGGAAGACAACTAAAGTGGATGATCGCAGAATCCTTTCCTTCTTGAAGGAAAAACCCCTTCACAACATCAACATAAGTCAAGAATACTCCAGAGGGTTTACAACAAGGTGCAAACCACTGGTAACATTCAAGGACAGGAAAGCTAGATTAAACTTCTAAACATCTAAAAGAGCCTCCCATGTTCTGGAATAAGATTCTTTAGACTGATGAAACCAAGATTAACTTGTACCAGAATGATTGGAAGAGAAAAATATGGTGAAAGTAAGGAACAGCTCTTGATCAAAAGTATACCACATCATGTGTCAAACATGGTGGAGGCAGTGTTATGGCATGGGCATGTATGGCTGCCAATGGAACGGGCTCACTGGTGTTTATTGATGATGTGACTGCTGACAGAAGTAGCAAGATGAATTCTGAAGTGTACAGGGCTATAGTCTGTGCTCACATTCAGCCAAATGCTACAAAACTGATAGGACGCCGCTTCACAGTGCAGGTGGATAATGACCCTAAACATACTGCGAAAGCAACTCAAGACTTTTTGAAGGCAAAGAAATGGAATATTCTTCAATGGCCAAGTCAGTCGCCTGATCTCAACCCAGTAGAGCTGCTTTTCACTTACTGAAGACAAGACTGTAGGCAGAAAGACCCTCAAACAAGCAGCAACTGAAGGTGGTTGCAGTGAAGGCCTGGCAAAGCATCTCCAGGGAGGAAACTCAGAATTTGAGTTTTGAGAACATGGGCTCCAGACTTCAGGCAGTCATTGACTGCAAAGGATTTTCATCCAGGTATTAAAATTATGGTTATACTTACAAATTATATCACTTTGTCCAAATACCTTTGAGCCCCTGAAAATGGAGGTACTTTGCTGAAAATGGCTTTAATTCCTAAATGGTAAATGCCATATTTTTGTTTATCCGCTTAAAATAAAGCTCAAGGTCTACATTTCAATCACATCTTGATTGTTTTATTTTAAATCCATTGTGGTGGTGTATAAAGGCAAAATCACAAAAACTATATATATATATATATATATATATATATATATATATATATATATATATATATATATATATATATATATGCACCATGTTCTTTGAACGAAATTCGCACCATCTTGTTAATAATGTCAGAATTCTTTTCATGCTAAAAACATCTCTGTATTGCCAGATTTCTTTGTTGTCAGTAGTTCTACAGTTTTCCACAAACAATGGTCAAAGTGTAAGGCAGGGGTAAAAACACATGTAGGCAATACCAGAAAAGACTGGCACAACAGAAGTGTTCATCCATGGCTGGGAGTTCAAGACAGTACAATCGGCCATACTATCTGCATGGGAGGGGTGGCTTACTCTCTCTCCTTTGTTAATCTCAGAGATGGTAGCTGTTGTATGATAGGGGAGATCTGGCTAGTAGGTGGGAATTGGACAAGGCCAAATTAGGGAGAAAACATGGGAAAAATACTACAAATAATTTAAAATGGAAATGAACAGGAATAGACAGCAAAGCTATGCAATGCACAATTACTCTGAATGAGACTTCTCAACAATACAAAGGAACACGAGGGTATAAATAAACAAAATAATCAAGTGCAAAACTAAGAACAGGTGTACATATTTGAAAAAGAAACCAATGGTGAGAGTGGGGCGGAGATAGGACCGAAGCCAAAACAAGAGGATATGTGACGGATTTAATGAAATAGTTAAAAATCCAAATTTGCACCAGTGTACTAAAAGATAATTAAGGATGCAATTAAGCCTTTGTACCAGCAGATTACATAGAGTTTTTATGGTGAAGTGTTTCTTGGAAACTGTTTTCTATTTTAATGGTGTAAGCCCTGGGCTTTTGTGTGCTGTACATTACCACTGGGTAATTTCCTGCCTCAGTTAAACTTGATCTAATTGGAAATTCCTTTTTTTTAGATTAAATGTTTGCTTTGGAATGGAGTTGATCCAGACCCCTGTTTGGTACAGAAATATGCTGAGGGTGGTGAGGGGGGCTGGGAATGTATAAGCATGAACGCCTGGCACAATGTTGTAAATGAAAATGTATCAGGATGAAATGTGAGCTCGGCTAAATAATCCTGCTGTGAGCTGCACAGTTAAAACGGCAACGCGAAGTCAGGCCCATGCAGGCCTCCGGGAGCGAATCACTGAGCGGGATTTAAATCTCATGCTGTCATACATTGCCACTTAGCCCGGAGGTGTGGCAGGAAGTGATGTGAGTGATGAAGCGTGACACGAAACAAAAGGTCAACTACATTACAGGGCAAGCTTTTTGTCTATCCATTTATTTTATATTTTATGCTACAAAATATGTCTATAGCTTTAAAAAATATTTGTGTCTAAAACCAGTTATGTTCAAGTTGAGAGAAATGGGTTCTCCCTGTGTATGTGTGGGTTTCCTCTGAGGTCTCTGTTTTTCTCCAAACTCCCAAAAACACTGCATTAGATGGATTGGCGAGGCTAAATTTCCCTTAGGTGGGTGAATGATAGAATGAATGAATGAAACAAAACCATTTTAATCTTGAAATTAATTTTTTTTTTTAAATGCCTAGACATGACCTTATTAATCTTCTATTTGTTTTTCTGATCATCTCAGAATGAGAAATACTAGATACATTTCTAATATACACGTTTGCCTCGCATCTCCAGGGTTGGGGGGTTCGACTCCCACTTCAGCCCGTGTGCACGGTGTTTGCCTGTTCTCCGGGTACTCCAGTTTCCTCCCCCAGTTCAAAGGCATGTGTTGTAGGCTGATTGGCATGTCTAAATTTTCTGTAGTGTGTGAATGGGTGTGTGAGTGTATGTGCAATTGTGCCCTGTGATGAGTTGGCACCCCATCCAGGGTGTCCCCTGCCTTGTGCCCTGAGTCCCCTGGGATAGGCTCCAGGCTCCCTGTGACCCTCTGTAGGACAGGCGGTATAGAAAATAGACAGATGGATGGATGGATGGATGGATGGATGGATGGATGGAAGATTTTATATTTGCAGTGTAATAATCACTTTTTGTCAACTGGGGTCCAAAATCCCTTTAGAGTAAAGTATTAAACAAATACTAAGCATGAAATAAATAAATAAATAAATAAATAAATAAATAAATAAATAAATAAATAACATTATAAACTCTACAGTCAGTAATAAATTGACCATACTGATTCAGGAAATTCAGGAGATTGTTACAACCAAGCAGGCTGATAATCTATAAAGAATTCAGTTGTAATTGTTACAGGACTACAGATGTGCTATAAGAATAAATTCGTTGTTCTTATAACTGTATATAACTAAACATCAGTGCATCTGTTACAGTTACTGAGAACTAGATGACAGAGACATTGTTTTAGAGCATTGTCAGAGTATTCCCTTTACCTAATAATGCCAGTAGCTCAATTATGAAAACTTTAAAATCCGAAATTTCCTATTCCCAATATGGTGATGTGAAACCCAGACAGATGTGTCAGATTGCTGGATTTAAAATGTAAAGGCCTAATACCAAAGAGACGTCATAAAACCATGATGAATCTAGTAACATGAAAATGTTTCTCTTTCTCTTTCCATCATTGTTGGCTAGTTTTGAGGTCAGATTCCTTCTTGGTGATATCTGACATTCTCAGTACTGTCTGATCTGTGTACAATCTGAAATGAAGTTCTGAGAAGATTTGATGCTTTTGTGTTTTTGTGCAAGTGTTGCGTTCTCCTGGAACTTCTTACTGCTCTTCCTGACTGAATTTCAATCTCGCATATTACATTTAAATACATATTGACAACGTTGCCAGTCTGTTTGCAATAAACCTGCTGAATTACAGAAATCCACTTCTTTATAAGAAACATTTTTAGGAACCAAGCAAGAATATTGGATATCTTTTAATGTTTATAATAGTTTTTTTTTTTTTATGTGTTTTTTTTTAATAAGTGTTAGAAAATCTCAAGGTGAGCAAGCTGCTGAATTTCAGTTAATTTGTCTTCAATAATGCTGTCAGAGGCAAGTGGCACGAATGCTGTGTTCTGATGGTCTGGTTTAAGTTTTGCAAAACTTAAAAAAAAAAAAAAAAAAAAAAAACAGACTAGATTTTAAAAACTTTGCAGGATTTAAAGCCAATAGAGGTTTTGACAATAATATCACACACTAAAACATATACAGTCAGCTTTAGATTAACTGGCACCTTCATGAAAATGCAAAAATGATGGCAGAAAGTAAACATTACAGATGATGATTCAAATTTTACATTCTCATAAGAAGTGCTTTTTTTAAGTAATAGCATTGTCACAATTACTGGCAGAAGAACATTTATAAATGTTCACTCTTTTTTAAAAAAAAAAATAAATCATATTAATAGTGAAGTGATTTGTAGCCAAATATGGTGACCCATAACCGGAATTTGTGCTCTGCATTTAACCCATCCAAGTGCACACACACAGTAGTGAACACACACACGGAGCAGTGGGCAGCCATTTTAGCTGTGGTGCCCGGGGAGCAGTTGGGTGATCAGTGCCTTGCTTAAGGGTCTCACCTCAGTCATGGTATTGAGGGTGGCAGAGAGCGCTGGTCATTCACTCCCCCCACCTACAATCCCTGCCGGCCCGAGACGCAAACCCACGACCTTCGGGTTCACCTTCAGGTTACAAGTCTGACTCTCGGACCATTAGGCCACGACTGCCTAATTGTTGCCTTGGACCAAATATAAATTTACTGGTCTGCACACATCAGGCAATCAGTAATCAAAAAAATACATAAACAGTTAAAAAATACCATCTAGTCTTTTGTAGTCTTGTCTTATTGATATTTTATCAATTGCTGTCAGGGTTATGGCAGAATCAGCGCTTGACTAAATTTCCCATCAGCCACTGCACCCCATTGCATTATGTCACATGACTGCCTGCACCTGTGACACGTTTTTGTTAATGAGCACCAGTATTCAAGTCACGTCTTGCACCTCACTTATTGTCTAGTTTTGTCTTCCGTTGCCGTTGTGTGGTTTCGTTATGTTCTTTAGTCCATGTATGTTTTTAGTCCTAGCTCATGTTTTTCTGTGTGTAAGTTTACATCGTCTGTGTGTTTTTTCATTAAACACTAAGCTGCACTTGCATCTGCCTTCGTCTCTGTTACATGACAATTGTAAGATGCCTATAATTTTTTTTTAAGTTTACAGTAGTGTGCTTATTTTGAGTACACGTGCCTTGTCATTTATTTACAGTATATATTTAGAACTTCATAACTTTTAGCCATTGTGTTTGATTGTGCTTTGGCTGAAAGGAGATGTTTAATTTCTGCAAGACACAGATTTATTCTTTTACAAAACCTTTCCAAAACTTTTCTTCTGTCCCTTCTATCCTTCAATCTGAATCCATCACCGTGGGGTGGAAAATCTCAAGTGAAAATACAAAAGTTGCTACTGGTGAATGTAGTATAAATGTAATATCAAGCATTAAAAGGTAAATGCTAATAACTGATGAAATTACGTTAATGTCAGGTTTTCATGTGAAAAGTAACTTTTATTAATTATCTTAAATGGTTACAAGATGATATTCGAAGATTGTTTGTTAGAAATGATGAGTTAGAAGATGGTTTGCCTCTCTGAACGTTTGCTTGTCATGTGCATGACTAGTTTGTTAATGTATTAATCAGAAGTAAAATATTGTGCAATAACCAATATTTACCATTAGCTAGACTTTGACTTGATGCTTTGCCTAGCCAATTATATTAATTACTGAGTTGATGCTATTGTAACCTGGCATTAGGAAAGGAATCAGGCTAAATATAGCCAGTGATGATGTTTATTGGATGCTAAACTGAAATGTAAATAAAATGTGCAGGAGTTTGTTTGATATAGACCTTCATGATTTATAGAGTATTCTGAAGATCTAAATAAATATGTAAGGAGTTAAAAGTATTTTTCTTTCTTTCTTGGAAATCCAATTAAGTAAGATTCAATTCCAGTAATATTCAAGTAAAGTATACTTCACTCTTGTCCATCACATATTGTTACCTTATATGACTTCTTCAGCATCTATTAGGCCTTTACAGAAACTTACTACAGTCTAGCATTGGAAAATTTATCTTGCTCAGTCAATGAAGGTATCAACATTCAGCTGTGTGTCTCCAGACTTGGACTGGATTCAGATCTGTTCCTACTTTGACGTTTAATGCGTGCCAGCGTTAATGTTCGAGAGTGTGTGTATCTGTCTGCATGTGGGCACTGCAGCCGCAGCTCTGATGCTGTAAACGTCAAAATACAAGACAGATGAAATGTGTGCAGAGTGTAGATCGGAGTGTGTGTGTGTTTATGCCAAACGTGTAACTGAAATTTGCATAAACCAAAGAGGAGAAATAGAGTAAAATATGTCTAGTAAAAGATGTTTTAATGCAATAAAATGCTAATATGTAAAATATACCCAATAAACAGCCTCTTCATGTCAATTATCAAAATTTATACCATAGCTCTTTTGAATTCTTAAATCTGATTGGTCAGAACATGTCGATTCGTTTTCTATAACAGCAGCTCAGACAGTAGATCTGGCTATAATGCAAATCACATATTTATATTAATTCCATTGTTGTAATACTTAAGTATCGTTTCTATAGTAACAGCTCATGCACGGGGACTTGTATGGACAATGCTCCACAGACTAAAGATAAACGGAAGGAGTCTCCAGTGTCAGTGCTTTGTAAATGTTAGTAAGTTTTCCACCACAAAAAAAAAAATCTTCAGGACAGAGGAGTTTGCAATTTCTCTATAACTCTGTAATGTTTTTTTAACTTGAAGAGAGAAAAAAGAGTGGCTATTGATTAAAAAACTGTTTACGGCTGCTAAACTGTAAGTGAAAACATGAACCTACTTGTTTTGTGGATGTTCCACAACTATAAACAGATAAAAAATATGGTTTGTAATAATAATCGTAGGCAAATCGCTGTGGTGTAAGAAGAATAAAACATCTGGGGAATGTAACTCTGCTTCCCGTCAGGGAATCACACCACTCTGCCATTGATTATTTTCCTATAAAAGCATGGCCCGTCATGTTTTATTCTTTACATATAAAATATTTAGAGAAATTTTTATTGTCATTTTCATTATGCATCCACTGTCAAGGACATTTTGATGATTCTGTGGATAATCTACAGCTATTCATGTAATTCCCAGTGTCATTTCACTCTTTATCAAAACACACACACACACACACAGCCAGCCATTTCAGCCAATGTCAGACTTAGCCTTGGCCCAATTAATTCTTACTGATTGTCCTGATAAAAAAAACTGAACACAGGAAGGTCATCCTTCTGTCTCTCTCTCTCTCTCTCTCTCTCTCACTCACACTCACACTCACACACACACACACACACACACAAAGACACTAAGGACATCCATCCATTCAGCCTGATCTCCCCAAATCACACACTGTGCTGGGAGTTTATGCGAAAAAGAAGAAGGGAGAAAGAGGAAAGATAATGAGAGCATGCAAACGAGAGTTACTACCTGACTCATTCTTCATCTGGCCCTGAGATGCTCTATTTATGTGCCTCATTTCCCCTTCAGTGTACTCAAGGCTGTTAGGATGTAACGAGCGAGTTTCTTTACGGAGACGTTTTGACGTCATCACCTTTTATACTTGGGGCAGTGGTTAAGGAGAAAGCAGGGAAAAAGGAAGGAATTTGTAGCAAGAAATAGTGAGATAGGAAGAGAGGGACAGATTGGAAGAGACATCAGAAAGAGAGAGGTGATTTTTGACCTTGAAAGCCACACACAAAATATCAGACCTAAATAGTGCTAGACAGTACACAGCCCACCAATGCTAGTAAAGAAGGGGGTTTAGGAAATAAATGTAAATACGCACAGTATGTGTCAACTTCCACAGTTTGCGCTGTATTCAGAGATGAGTTAAATGCATGCAGTGAGGATTTAACACCACAATTGCACATAGGAGCAGCGCTACTATCTGACAATTTGATGTAACCACAATATGTCATGCTGAAATGGCTGTTTTGCTCATAGTAAATACACTAAAAACTGTGGAATGATGATTTGTTTTGATTTGATTTGATTTGATATGATTTAATACATAAATATGACCTTATTAATTTATTAATAGTATCATAATTTTAAAGAAAACAGAGGGTAAGGAGGACCAAAATGTTTATGAATAAAGTATACTAGCTTAAAGTGTAGCTGATGTGTACTCAGTCAGCTTACCCTACAAACCACTGGCATGTTTTCTTTACAGAAGAGTGCATCAAATTAACAAAACCATTTGCATTGTTTTATTAATTCAATGAATGCTGATAAATGCGTGATAAAAAAATAGCCTAAATCCAACAAACTCATTATGATTTCATAACCTTGGTTTAGTATCTCATAGTTTTTTAAGTTGTGCACATGAGTAACTGTTGGTGCAAGATCTAAAAAAAGAATTAGGAATAACACAATATCCTGGATCAAGTGCTATTTTATAAGCCATATTGTTAAAGTAAACCAAACTTGCTGTGCTGTTAATGTGATCATTCTAACGGAGACTATTCATGCAGCAACATATTGCCAATCTACTAGACTCCTATTAGATGTTCATTTCGATGTGTGCCATCTTCTCATTCATACATCATTGTATTGTTTAGGTTTTATGTCAGCATTTTTTCTTTTTTATAAATAAATAAAAACTTTAAAAAATGGCATGATCTACATGCAGCTCATTTGCATAATCTGATCGACATGCCAAGAAATTGGATTTAAGCAGGTGCTTGGTTAATCTCCGATTACTCTTAACTTTCCCCACAAGTTGCCAACTCCTTCTTTTTTTTTTTTTTGTACATGCTGCATTTTGTCCTCTCTCTGCTTATTACTTGTAGGAATTTCTACAATGTGTCTATGAATATGGCTACAACCACATTTCCATTCATGAAGCCCTCACCTGCCTGCACTCATACTTGTGTTTCATTGAACTTTTGCCTCCGAGCCATATTTCCAAGTTGCAGCTAGCATATACTGTATAATCTGCCACAAAAATACACATGACTAAATCTGAACTACTGAAACATAAACGACAAAAGATCAACTAAAGTTCTAAAGATACAATATGCAGGGGAAGTTATCTGTATTCAGTTTTGTGATATGCAAATCCTTAACTTAATCTTCAGGGCAGCTCATTTTATTGTTGAAATTATTGAAATTACAGGTCATACCTGAAGGTTTGCCAGTTGTTGTTTTTTTTGGAGTAGATCTATTGAGGAACAGAAAGATCACATTTTTAAATAATAAATTAATAATCACGTCACTGTTCCTAATTTAGAAATTGGAAAGACACCATTAACATTAACAGCACTCAAATACCACAGTGTTACCTCCAGTAGTAATACTGGAAGCAGGCCAAATTTTCTGCATGATGACCTAGACATCTCACTACTGAGATCTTCAGGGAGCCCCAATGCCAAGCCAAATATTAGGCTAATGCCCTTGTCCTTTCCATGAGCTAGCTGGGTCAGGTTAAACAGATCACTGAGAGGGACAATTAGCAGAAATCTTCATCTTATTCAACTCTTACACTCAGTGATATATGGTCATGATATTGAATGAGAGGGCAAAAAAAAGGTTCTGCTACCCATCAGTTACGATTATGAAACATTACAGTTGAGTCTTCCAGCATGGGGAACACACTCCTTGAAAGATAGATAGACAGGACTGTTTATGATTGCTGTTTTTTTTTATGCTGAGTATTTCAATTCCATAATCATGCCATGTGTCTTCTGATAAGCAGGCAGGGTAAACAGAAAAGCTGCCATTTGTCTCATTTGCACTTTGATTGTACAGTGTTTGGTTAATTTGTTTACTTTTAGTTTAGCCTCCGAAGGCATTTCGTAAAAGCAGTGATTGTGGAAGTAATCCACCACGCTTATTTTCATTAAACCTGCTATCGTGTTTCAGGTGCGCTTTCTTAATCACTGCTCATATTTTCTTCATTACAGGATTTCAAAACCCACCTTAAAACACATCTTTTTCTTTCTTGTTTTTCTGATCTCTGACTGTATGATCTGATTCATGCCATGGATTTCTTCTTTATTGTCTTTTGTTCTCTGTCTACTGTCATGTTTTTTTCCTCCTCCAGTTTGCAGAAAGGTGCTATATAAAATAAACGTATTATTATTATTATTATTATTATTATTATTATTATTATTATTATTATCATCATAGCATATTCTGAATATGTCAGTGAAATGGGTTTAAATAAATCAGCCACAACACACACCAAATCACACACCAAATAGGCTGCACGAATCTGCAGTCTGGGCTAGAAAGAATTCAGCCATAGGCTTACTTCTTCATACCATCCAAGTGTATATACTTATGACCATTGGTAGTGCTGTCGTTCTTGGTTCCATAAAAGTCAAAAATAATCCACTACAAGACATTTTCTGTTAGCAACAAATAAAATATTGGGAAATTTACCTTCATTTTCGTGTATGTTTTCCCTTGAACGAGAGGCATAGTCCTGCTAGCCCATTTATACCAGCTGATCCTGCTTACACTGCTCTTACAATGCTCATTGTTTCAAAAAGTCTCTCAGACTCAGAAACCATGTTCAGAAACCTGTCTGCTCAGAGGAGGGAAAAGAACAAAGGACACACTTTTGCACTCCAGTCACAAAGCCACCTATTGACCATCCATTGTAACAGTGGATAGGGAGAGGGATGTGTGTACTCTAAGTGTGTTTATTAGGTTTTGTACAACAATTAAACTAGACAGGGATAACAAACAGCAGTGAAATTAGAACAAGACCTGTTCAGGGCTTGACCTTATCGGGAAAGATAGGGGGAAACTGGACAAACGGTTAACAAGAGGTACTGTGGTGGGGTAACAGGGACATAATCAGGGTGGATGTGACAGCAACTCTGCAGATCCGCTGTAGTAGAGGGAGATTTCATGGCCGGGCTCTTTGCCAGTTTGCTGCATTAATTTATACCTATATTACATAAATATAGTGACACACATGCACTAGTAACAATGAGTCAGCATTGCTATCCTTCTTTGTTCTGAAACCACAGAGGAATAAAAATGTCTCTTAGCATAAATATCCTTAATTTCAGAAGAGGATTTTCAGCAGGCTGAGTCAAACAACCGCAGTGTTACACAACACAGAGAATAGCCTCCACGATATCCATGAAGACAATTCAGACTTTTATATACAACACCAAATCTGAAGGTCTCAATATGTTGGTGAGTATTGTGTGTACTGGTCAGTAGTAATGCCTGCCATGGCTATGACCTAAATAGAGTTTGATCATACTCCACTACAGCATTGCTTATTAGCAAGAGGTGGACGATATGATGATATAATATGGATACTGTGATAACTTACACTAAGAAAAATTGCTGGATTTACTTAAAAAGCAGCGTCAAGTGGTTGCACGCAACTTTGTTGAGTAGTTTCTGTAAATAACAATTTAGTTGTATGAACAAAAGACATTCAAGTAAAGCTGACAAAATTTCTTTGAGTAAATACAAATCATTTGAATTTGTTACTGTTACGTATTAATTATATGTGCAGTTTACTTAATAATGTTGTTAAATTTATAAAAAGTTCATTACATAAGGTGAACACATTTGTTATTGATTTATTTACCTTATTAATTTAACTATTTGCTCTATGAGTGTAAATGGAAAATTAAATATGCTTGTGATTATTAAATAATCACAAGCATATTTTTTTAGAAACAAGGTCTTACAAAGTGCAACTGTTTTCAAGAAATTGTAATAATTTTTCCTTACAAAAATAATACAAAAACGAAAGTACAATAAGTTCAAGATAGGCAGCATGCTACAAAATGCCTGAGAGCTCCATTTTTAAGATTTAAAATTTTGGAGCCATCAGTAAAGTCAGCAATAATAACCTCGCCCCTAATTGTTTAATTAACCACCAACACATTTTAAATTTTACATTTCTTAAAAAAATAAATGCTGCAGAATTCAATTTTTGAGGTTTCAGATTTTTGAGACATCAGTAAAGGTAACATTAAACCTGGCCCCTAATTTTTTAATCAACCACCAATACAATTTAAATGTCACAGTTAATAAGAAAACACTAAAACAATAACATCATTCTTGACACTAGCAAGAAAGTGAAAATGATCCGATTCAATCAACAAGTTTGTTTTTAAGAGCCTGTATTTTGTGTGAAAGTTTGTGTGCATCAAGTCCCATTAACACCTTCTGAAAAAACTCAAAGGTGTACTTCAGATCTGACGGATATCTCAGATTCAAGCTGTATATGACACCCAAATGCTGTGTTGTTTATTGTTTATTGTCACCATGTAACCATTTGAAAGAATTCCTGAGAACACTTACTGTATAGTCCTTCATGAGGGTTTCATAGTCTTCCTTAAGATACACAGAAAGTGCTCTGACAATGCAAGCTCTCCGAGCTGAAATGGTATCATTCTGTAGAAGAAATTGAGGAGAGACAAAATTACAAATCACTATGCTAAAGTGGAAATTATTCACAAGCATCATATCATAAACATAGATCACAAACCTGGTTGTGCCATTTTTCGTCCTGCAACTCCTCCTTTTCTCCGGTAGATGCTGGCCAGTTTGCTTGTGTAACCATCCAGTTTTGACATAAATGTCTGAATCAGTGGGATGGTGGTGATTCAAGTGAACTCAGCAGCAATCTAGAGATTTAAGAGACATAACACATCACTAAGGATAGCTTTCATTTTTTAAATTACATTGAGTGTTCTTCAATCTGACATCTGAAGACAAAACAGCATTTAGGCTACCTCCACATGGGTACGAATAACTACACAAGCACATTGTGATATCATGGAAGCTAATTACTATTTGTTTCACCACTTAAACTATTAATAAAACAAATACAGTTATACCATCATATTTACCTCATGTTCACAAAGCAGAGCTGGCCATCTGATTTTTGAATTCAACAATAACTGGCTTATCTTCAACTACTTCATGTCTTCTGTAGGCAAAAGTTTTTTCCATTTTGTGTTTAATAATTTGACGGTTGTCCTTTTTCTGAACCTCAGACAGCAGTGCCAATCGCTCTTCCTCTAGGCTGTCTTTGTTTTCTCCAGCTGGATAATCAGGATAGAAATTGACTTCAGCCTTCTTAGGCTTTTTGACTTGGTTCCAATGTGTACTTTCACCATGTTTGTGTTTTAAAGAATTTATCTTTATTTCGGAACATCCAGCTGCCTGCAGGGTACTGTGATAGTTCCCCATCTTCCGCTGTAGACTGATTTTCCAGCCGTAGAACCCACCAACAGATCCCTTTTCCTGTAGGCATGGATGCTTTCGTAACCTCTTCATACTCTTCATTCCTAGGGTAAACTTTGTACTTGATTATTTCTGCAGCCAAGGATTTCAGAATTTCTGACTTCAGTTTAGGATTGGAGTCTATGTTCAGTGAAGTGCCATCATTCAAGAATCTCTTCATGGGCTCTATGCAGTTCCAGCTCTATCTCATGGGGAAATTTAGGGATTGGAAAGTTAGCTGGCCAGGTTTCACACCTCAGCTTTGCGGATGAAGACCTGGGCTCAGAAGCTGAGGCAGATGAAACATCTGACACTGATGCTGATGAGAAGGTGTTGGTGATGAAGATGATGAGCATATATCAGGGTCAGCAGAAGAAAGAGAGCAGACATCATATGCACTTGGCATCGTTGCACTTTGTGTTACCACATTGACTATTCCCTTGTCTTGGAGGGCTGCAGCTGAGGTAAGATTTAAGAAATCATCAAAGTCAGTGTCTAGATACTGCAGCCTGAAATCTCCTGTGACTCCACATTGGTTCTTAATCTCAGTTTTAAGTTCTTCAACAGACTTTGTACTCCAGAGGGCAGCGTCAATTTCAAGGTCATTATGGACTTAAGGTCAAGTCATTATCTCCAAGAATAATCCAAAACTTTGCTGGACCAGTCATTGTGTTTATTTCATCCATCACTCTGAAAGAGAAAAAAATGGGTTAAGAGGTATGTTTGTACCTTTTCAAGGTAACCATGCGAACAGCTCCAACTTTGTAATTCACCCAACTCTATCAATGAAACAGCCCTTGGAGGTGGCTCAAATTCAAAGGAGCGATAGTGTTTATTGTACCAGGAACCTAACTTTCTTGCTATAAAAGCAATTCCATCTTTCAAAACACAAATCTGCACAATTTCTGCAAAATAAGGCAGTCCACTAATTGTTCCATGCGCAATGATTTGTGTACTTTATGCCCTCAGAAAATAGTGTCTGAGCTAAATTAATAGCAGAAGTCCTCGGGTATTTCTGATTAAAGGTATAAACAATGTCTTCATGAAGAACATCGACAGGGACAGTTGAAATGCGAGTAACCTCTACAGAGGATTCATCACATGTGGATGACTGCATAAATTGACCAACCATGAGCTGATGTTTCCTGGCCAAAGTCTTAGTGATATTTTTAAAGCAGTTTGTGTGCCTTGTCACTTGTGTAAAAAAAACTGTGCTTGGCCTCAAATCTCATTTACCAGAATAAAACAAGTGGACCAAAGAGACGGATCATTGCTGGATAATGCTCCATAAAGGGATGTTTTGGCAATAGCTTTCTGGAAAAAGTACTTGGAAGTGATTTCGGTGTTCAGATATTTTGCTCTCCAAGTATGCAACAGACTCGCTAGTATGCACAGGACATCCAACAAGTTCAACAATGTCTTTCAAGAGAAGAATGACTTCCCAAGCAGGCTCATCCTGAGGTATAAGTTTTCCAACAATTAATGGTATTAGCCGTAGCAAACACCAATTCTCATGTGCGTTTCCACCAATAGTTTTTTCCTTGTGGAAAGCACATGAGGGCGATTGGTCTTATCTCCCCACTTGAATGGAAGTTCCTGAATCAGCTTATTAAGTTGATCATAGGTGAAATACTTCTTCTTTATAAATATTTCAAAGTAGCTTGCCAACTCAACAGGTACTATACCCTCTAGTAGATCATGCAAACCTGCAGTGACTTTAAAGTAAGAAAGGTTCTCAGATAAACAACAAGCATTTTTCGCACCACAACAAAGCTCCTCCCTTATCACTTGTATTTGCCACATGTACACCATGCTGCTCTTCAGATCTGAGAGGGAAAACACCATCTCTGACTTCTTTTGACAGATTATCTGTGCATGTAGCAGTGCAAAACCTACAAAAATATTCCCCTGAAAAACTCTCAACAAAACCCACCGCAACATGAGCTCGAGGGCTGTCTGCAACCGCCAACCACAAATTGCACTGTACCGCTAATAAATGTTTCCAGGTGATTAACAAACACCCCCTGTTGCTCTAAAGTGATAAGGTCAGTGTCAAGAGGCTCCAAAATGTTTTGATAGCCAAACGCCTTCACATCATCACTCTTGCATAACAGAGCAAGAGGAATTGAGGACAATGATGAATTAGAACCTGGTGGTAAGTTTCCTAAAATCCAATAAACTGCACAAATTTTGTGCTTTTTACGTGATGTTCCTAATGGATTGCACAGTTCAAAGTCATCTATGTACAGACACAAGAAGAGTCTGAGCTCAGTCCCTGAGAGAAACTTGTTGTTGAAAGTGCTGACCATCTTTGAAAGATCTGTAACATTCCTAATTTATGATTTTCTGCCCTGTATGACCATCTTTTATTAAGTATGTCTTTCTGATTGAGTAGCTGTTGTAATGATTTTAAGATGGGCACATATTGGAAAGATAGATTTTTTTCAAACTGAAGAATTATTTCAACAGGATCAATTATCTCAAAATCCTCTCTGTAATATTTCATACGTTTGAAAGCAGTGGCTAAAGGGCCATCTTTTGATGTAGCTTTCAACAGAGGATTGCACGATGACAATGAACTGAGCTCTTTAATGACCAGCTGATCTACATAAAGGCTATGGTTTTGAAAGGTATCAAGAATGACTCGATACGATAAGGATACTGATGCAGAACTGATCATGTACTGCAAATCAGTGATAAGTTCATCAACGGCATTACTAGGAACATGAAAATAATTTTCACGTTTCAGCAAAATGGATGCAAATTTTAGCTCTATGGTCTTGGACAAATCTTGTCCTTCTGTGACAATCTCCACATTACCTGAAGTATCTACATTCCGCTCTTCAGCTGGCAATTCATCATCATTGAATTCAGTAGTGTAATTTTGAGTCTCACTTTCTCTAATGACCCCTGGTTTGAAATCCTGAAAAGAATATGGATTGTGTTTCTTATTTTTATGGGATTTAAATGTGCCTTACACATTTGTCTGGAAAGAGCAATGCTCAAACATACAATGCACTATCTCATGATTTTTTTAGGTGGTTGTTGATGTGACTAAAATATTCTAGTTCTGACACTATATCTCTGCAAGAACACAAATGACAGTTGAATGTGGCTAAACTCACAGGTAATCCAGCAGTTTCCTTAGCATGAGAACGATGAAGACGACTGTGTAGTGCATTCCATGTTTTAAATCTGCAGGGACAATCGGAATAAGTGCGTGGGAAATGATTACTGCGACCAAAATGGCCGTGCACTAATCTATAGTGCTTCAACAATTGTGATCTAGTTGACACTGTTATTTTGCAGTCTTTACATTGCCTGTCTTGAAAGAGAAATGCGAGTTAGCATAACTGACTAAAATGGAAATAATACTAGAGAAAGAAAATGTAGCCTATATGCAACAGATTAGCATAGCCAGGCTCCAAAATAAATCACTAACTTAAAATAATTCAACTCTGTGGACACCTAAATCACTTTTTCTAGGCAGTATTTATCAGGATGGTAAAGAATTTTAATAAAATATTCATACCTTACAGAGTCACCCGCATCTTCTCCTCAACGTGGTTCTGTCTGTCTTCCGTTGCTCAGCTTTGGCGTAAGCAGCTATGGTGCATGGAAAGGTTCAGCCCATGTTGTTTTATTAATTTGTGCATTTCACTCCACAATGTTAAGCTGACCGAGCAAACACTTGTTAAGTAAAGCTGACAATATTAATTTTTAATAGAAACAACACAGTTAAATTAAGTTCATGTAGTTACATGAGTTTTTGAGTAATGTGAACAAGGGTGGATTGAGTGACACAATGTCACAATAACTTTAAGATATTGTTGGTGTTACAGTATGATTATCATTTTTTTTTTACGTTTTAAAAATTGTAAACTCTAGAAACACCAGATTTGATGTTAACGTTATCTAATGTTTTGAATCTTGAAATTTGAAAATTGCAAAATGTTAATTTCCTACTTTTCAGGTCATTTATTTTGGTAGACATAATAATAATATAAAAGTACCATTAAAGGTTCAAATTGCAACACTAGGATTTCTAGGAGCTTAGCAAACTTATAGGCCTATATTGTGATACATATTATGTAACATACTGTAGAAATGTCTTCAAGTATTGTGATATGATATTTTTTACATATTAAGATTTTTGATTTGTAAGCTAAGAGATGTAGCCTGATTTTATTTTTTTGAGATGATGAATGTGGCACATGGACTCAGAGCGAGAGATTGTTCTGTTGCCTCCACAAGTCAAATCAAGTGAGTTTTTGTCATTGCTCTTTTTAGCTTGTATACACTGGAACAAAATGTCATTTCTCCAGGTCCAGGGTCCAACACATGACAGTACGAAAGACTACAAAAAGTGCAAGTACACAACAGTGTGAGATGATTGCAGGACAATAAATACACAGGACACTAAAAATACAGAACATGGGCTATAAATTGTAAACTGTTTTGCTAGTGTAGCAGCAATAGGTGTAACTGTAGCAGCAATAGGTTCAGCGTTTCATAAAGTGTCTGATGCAGCTTTGTGAAGTGCGGTGTGCAATGTTTTTGAGTCATACTGGGTTAGATGTTTCCCATGTGAGCATTGGGAGGCAGCAGGGAGTTGAGTAATCTGACTGCCTCAGGGAAGAAACTGTTCTAGAGTCTGCTGGTGGTAGCACGGAAGCTCCTGTACCTTCTGCCAGACGGGTTCATGGGATAGGTGAGTGGGGTCATCCGCAATAAACACTAGGAGATCATATGCAATATATGGTCATGCGAATTTTATTTGCATCACAGCTTACTTCGTTCCAGACCAGCAGGTGTATAGGGTCAGAATCCGATGGAAGCAAAAAAGAGACATAAAGATTTAAAATTTTAAAAGCCATTGAATTCTCAAAAATGACATTTAAACACCACTGATTTCATAACAGTGAAATATATTATTTTAAAAACAGGTTCAGACTGGGGAAAAAAGACCAGGTGATTTTTTTTCCCCAATCTTTTGTGAGGGGTGAGTCTGTTTCCACTGCAACCTCAGATTCCTATTCTTGGCAGACAGGAGTGGAACCTGATGTGGTCTGCTGCTTTTGTAGCTCATCTGCCTCAAGGTTCCATGTGTTGTGCATTCTGAGAAGCTTTTCTGCTCACCATGATTGTAAAGAGTGCTTATTTGAGTTAGCCTTCCCGCCAGCTCGAGCCAGCCTGGCCGTCCTCCTCCAACCTCTGTTATCAGGACGTTTCCACCCACAGACCTGCTGCAGAATTGTTTTGTCTTGAAAATGTGAATTTATGAACATTTGAAATCAAACTACTTTGAATTCAAGAGGGATAATTCAAAACAAATAAGAAGAGACAAAGAAAGAAGAAATAAATATTGATGGGTAATATAGTTCAGTGCTATGAATTCATTGGTGTTTAAATTTCATTATTAAGAAGTGAATAGCTTGTAACATTCAGATCTTTTTGTGGCTTATTATCATTTCCATTAGACCTACTTTTTATTTGTGGCTGAAACACATAAAGGGGTTAAAGAATAAAATCTGGCTCCATCACTAACACTGGCCCCGTGTCAACAGTAAAATCCTGACAGAAAAGTATGACTCGGTGAACCACGACTCTGCTTTCTAGAAGCATCAGAGCATAATAATGATGATAGTTTGTTAGACAGGCTGTAGCTGTGGAAGCTCTAGGACATCGAATATAATTATAGTTTATATGTGTATCCTGCAGGCAAAGTCCTGTCCACTTCAGATTTATTTTTACATGAAGAGACCTCTTACCAAGTAATAATCATCACTGTGGCTCTTTTAACAGTCCCTTGAGTGTTTTTCCATTGACTGAGCTTTTCTGTAATTTTTTTACAAAGCTGATAAAGATTTTTTTCACCTTTTAATCCAGTTTGCTTTTATGTACCCAGTGGCTTTTTGTCATAATTGCAAGTTCTTTCCTTTACAAGGTCCTGCCTCACACAGGATTACCAGCTGTGTCTTTTTTAGAGCAAGAGTGATGATCTAGTATTAGGAGATAAAGAGAATTAGTTCAAATTGTGGAGAGCTGGCTTAGCAATTGGGAGGAAATTCTCCAGCGTGGGCATTTTCAGACTCCCTGTAGGCCAAAATGTGCAACACCGCAGTTGGGTTTAGCTTGAAATGCATCCTGTTGAGAGGACATCCTATTGTAAGGTGAATAAGTGTGACTGATCCATTGGGCTCCACAGGCAGGGGGTTGAATTCTGTTAGTGAAAAGAGGTGTGTGTTTCTCACCAGGCGTTTGGAGTTCTTACTAGAATACTAGAATGGTTGATTGCTTGTAGGCTGTGGTAACTTGGACGTTAAGGACCTGTACCTGTGTGTGAAGTCAAATCTCATGACTGGTGGGTGTTGACAGGAGTAAGTCTGCATACAAAAGCTTGGACTCAGCATCAGAACAAATCAAATGGGAGGACATTATTCTCACAAGGGGAAAAAATTGATGTTTTATAAATTTGGTGAAATATTGAGAAATGAGCTTTTTGGGCAACCAACGTGCAAACACACCAAAACGTCACCATACAGTTGTATGCAAAAGTTTGGTTAAGTTACATATTTTGTTTATTTTTGAAGTGAATAGATGAAAACGCAGCCTCTGTAGTAATCTCTTTAAAAAATATCATTGGTAAAATGAAACATTAGTCAAATTCCCTTCGGATAATAGCATCTGTCAAGAATAAAAGTAACTAGAAGTACTTCAGACACTGCTTTGGCCTTGTTCTGGAAGTTCTCAGCCATATTGAACTCTACAGCCCACCACTTCAACCAAAATCTTTTTGCACTTCTGACAGGAAGATGAATTAGTGCAGGGCCCTAAGAGATATTTGCCCCAGCCTTCAAAGGATGAAAAATGGTTTTGGGAGATGGACACCCTGCGGCTACAACTGCAAACATTGTTGTGTTTCTTAGCCCGAGGGATAGTGAGAGGGAAAAAAAAGCAGTTACAGCCTTAAATAAATCACCCTGAGTATACATGGACATTAGAGCTGTTAAATACATTATGGTCTTATTTTTAAAGGAACAATTTGGACAAATGAAATGTACATAATTTCGGTTTCATGCCAATTGTATCCAAGATATTTTGGCTTCTTAATTTTATACTGGACATACCAGGATAACCAGTGTGGGAGGCTTGTTGTCTGCAGTTTTACTGCCATGCAAACCGAACTTATCAAAAATCATGCACACTGACCTGCTTTAAAAAAAAAAAAATCAGTTTTCAAAAATGCATTTTATATGTAAAATACCAAAATTCCAACTAAATTGGAACTTTACTACCACCTCCAACCTCCAGCAGGTCACACATTTCAGGTCACACCTCCAACCTGAGTCTCTGAGACCAGACTATGTGCTGATGAAAAAAAAATTATTCAACTTCAAAATGGAGCTACAGAAGTTTTTAGCTCTGCGACATCCTTTTTTCCTTTTTTTTTTTTTTTTTTTAGATAACAGTGTATCTCACACTGTGTCGGAAATCACATCAGCAATTCTGTTTGAGCTCCTGGACAGCTAATATTAATTTTGTTAGAGTTATATGTTGAATTTGAATGCGAAGGTAAAGATGGAGATGGGGTGAGGTGTGTGTGTGTGTGTGTGTGTGTGTGTGTGTGTGTGTGTGTGTGTGTGAGTGAGAGAGAGAGAGAGAGAGAGTGGGGAGTGTAATGGAGAGAGGATGAGAGATGTAATGAGAGAGAGAGAAGATGAAAAGAGGAGGCAGGGAGTCTTGCAGACAGAAAAGTTTTCAGCAAAGTCATCAGAAAGGTTAGATTAAAAGTGGGCGAGTCTCCAAGCCATTTGTCAAAAGGCTGTTCTGTGGTGGGGGGAAAGGTTAACAGAGATATAAAATAGATCACAGAATAGATGACGAGCTTTCTATTCGCATCCATTTGATCAGGAAATAGCCAAAACTTCCCTGAGGCATTTGAAATGTCCCATAAAATGGAAACTCTAATGTATGTAGTATGATGCCGATGATGTACAGCATAATTTACTATTATAATGTAATTTTCAGGATTTGTGTAACAAGTATATAATATATATAACAAGTATAACACATTTAACTATTAAATACTACTGTATCGTTATGTGCAGTGTGGTAACTACTTAGTATTTAAAATGTAAAGATGTTTACAACAAAGTTCTGGTACATACACTGTACTTTCTGCATTGGATTTTAATTACATTGTACGATAACGTATACAGCAGCATTTGCTGACAAATTGAAATAATTAAGGAATAAAATATGACAAGTCACGATATTATAGGAAAATAATTCAACACCAGTGTGGTGTGATGTGGTGTGATGAGGCCTGCCATGAAGCACCCACACCAAAGTCAATTATTTTCCTCGAAGAGCATTTTTTAAAAATCTTTTTATAGTTCCGCTGTGGAACATCCACGAAACAAGCTAGTTCCTGTTGTCTCTTACATTGTGGCACGGATGCCATACAAGTCCCTTCAAATTAATTACTATAGAAAAAAATAACGTTAGAATAAATGTAAATACAAATCTGTGACGTGCAGCCTGCACTATTTTCAGAGATGCTGGTATAGAAAAATTAATCAACACCTTCTGACCAGTCAGAATCAAGAATTCAGCAGTTCTGTGGTATAGTTACTCATAATTTAATATTAATTAATATTTGAGTAGTTGTTAATACTAAAACTTACATACACATACTTTATTGCATATTGGATTTTAAAACGTATATATTAAGTACCAGAAATCAGGTCTATTTCAAGCCCTAAGAAGTAACACATTAGTGATAAGTACTACTAAACCAATTCAGTACATGCTTGCTTATATAACTGAAATGGAGAGGCAAGAACATGTAATGAATGTATAATAAACCTTAATAAACCTTATTACTACTGTTTGTTTCCTCATATATTCTATGTGGTATTTATTTTCCACTATTCCCACTTGTTATTCCACTTATAGGTTATTTTCTCCTGTGATGTTTACCTGCTGTAACAAGGCTATTTCCTGGATCAATTAATTAGCCTTCTATCCGTATGACCTGAATGATATATCAGCTGGCAGTAAAATCAATAGGTTGTGTCTGCAAAATGTAGACCACAGAAGATGTGACATTTAGTACATAAAAGCCAATGAGTGTGTCTTTGCATCCAGATATGGAAATCTTCAATTAGGAAGATGGACTATGTGTGTGTGTGTGTGTGTGTGTGTGTGTGTGTGCGCGTATATGTGTGTGTGTGTGTGTGTGTGTGTGTGTGTATGTATGTATATATATATGTGTGTATATGTGTGTGTATATATATATATATATATATCTCGCTAATCTTACAGGATTTTATGACTACATCAGATTCTTAAATGTTTATAATCTTTAAAAATGTTTACAAATTTTGAACTTCTAATGCAAGTTGAGCTGTCTTGACAAGGCAAATTACCTTACCCATCCATCCATTCATCCATTCATCCATCTTTATCTGGCAATTTAGTTATAAAGCAATGTAGCCTCAATATTCATATATTTGGGGGAAGTGGCTGTGTTTCAAAGTATTACAATGGAAGTCTAAATGCAGTTATTGAGACAATCAGCTTTGTATTTCTTTCTCCGTACAGGGAAACGTGTCAAGATGCACACCTGTGGTAATCAGACATACGCTAAAGGTGTGGTAGTTAGAGATTAGATCAAGAAAACAGTAATATTCCTTTCGTCAGAGCAGAAATCATGTATTATGGAATGCTAAAGATAGAAACAATATGTTAGAGCCTTAATCACAGAGATAAAGAGGCTGTTTAATATTTATAATGCAGGTAAGTGATGTGCGATTAAACACTCGCGAGTCTTCCTGACGCCAAAGCCATTAACATTGCATCAGACTAACACGGAGGAGGATGAGTCACCCAAACAGCCCGCTTGTGTTTAAACTGTCAAGAGCGTGAGGGATTCTGTTTATTACTCAATAAATAGTGTGTGTGTGTGTGTGTGTGTGTGTTAGCTTTGCTTGTTTTTGCTTAATTTTTTCTTCAAGAGGTGTTTTACTGTAGAAAAGACTTACTTTTTTTTTCTTTACAAAAAGCCATATCAGTCAGTGGATTTACGTATATAGTGCATATAGTTCAGACATTTGTTACATGTTTGTGGTGTTTTTTTGGGTTTTTTTTGATGAAGCTTTGTTTGCTTTTTTTAGTATTATTCAACCAGACCCTTGGCAGTGACATTGTATATAGTGTACTTTGCCTTAAGGCACAATTTCCAAGACTTTGATTTTGATTTGACTTGAATGTAAGTTTATGAGACATGAATTTTGATTTAGACTGGAATTTTTTGCGTGTTCTGGTGTGGAACAGGTAAGGAATAAAACACTTGGGAGCATGCTGTCACAGCAAAATAATGCATGACAGGGTTGTGTGATATGTTACCACCCTGAAATTGATTATTTTCCAATAACCGTGCACCCCAAAGTGTTTTATTCTACCACCGCAATCTGCTGACAATTTACAATTTCTAGCTTATTAATAAATAAAATGTTATGCTTTTTAACCATTTATAATTACATTTAATATTGTGGAATGTTCACAAGACAAGTTCCTGTTATCACTTACATCACAAAAGCTATAACCTGTCATTATCTCACCAGCCTCTCTTTTTTTTTTTTTTCCTCTCAAAGTTAATAAGGCAACGACATGCAGCTTGTCATGTAACAGACAGATCAGAAAGTACAGTTCTCTGTCCTGAAGACATGGCTGAAAATGTATTGACTATTACAAAGCACTGACACCAGAGACTCCTTCTTTAGATGTTAAATGAACGTCTCCTAACAGTAAACTTCATATAAACAATTACACGTTTTTCTTTGTTAAACAACAATCTTTTTTTTAAACCATTTACTATTACCTATAGATTATGTGGTGTGTCTTCCATACATGACCCTGGGTAAGTTAACCATAATATAGTGCATTTATATAAACCTATCATTTAAATTACTGGAACTACCATCTGAGATGCTTTTATAGAAAATTAATCAACACCTTCAGACCAGTCAGACTGGTGAATTCAACAACACTGTGGTATAAGCTGCATATAATAACTGTTTCTCCATCATATCCTATCGTTGCTGAAATTACACTGCTACTGGCAACTGTCATTAGGGTACTAGTACTTTTGGACTAGACTGTGGTGAGATTATGAAATGGCTTGAGGTTTGAGGTGACTTGACTACAACCATGACTTGTGGTGAGGTAATTTTTTTTTTTTGTGATGATGGTGATGTAGTTCTTCCCATACCTACTACTGACTCTAAAATCTGAATATTTGTCTAATTTTATTATTTCATTAATAACTAGGGTTATGTGAACTACTAGCTGAGAAAGTGGATGGAATTAATCTGCACCATTAAGAGATAAATGACATTTTATTAGATAGATTGATAGACAGACTTTATTAATCTCTATGTGGAAATATCAACAGTATATTACATACATATTACACACATAAAATAAACAATGACTGTGTTACTGCAGTGTGACTGATTCTTCGAGCACAGCTCATCTGAGACATTGTGGTTATTGTAGTGGTGACATTAGCATTTAAAAAAAATAAAAACCTCTGAAAATTATATAGTTTTTTAAATTAATTTTTTACTTTGGTGTAATTTTTTTTTACTTTCATGCTTCTTTGGATTTTGTTTAAAAAAATCCTTTAATAACGATAATAAAATTTATTACATTTATTCATTAAAAATGTATTATTTCTTAAATTGAAAAGTTTCAGGGTCAAAATGTACTCTAGGAGTTCATCACTGGTGACTGTGTCTTTTAGAAAGCCAATCAACATTTGTATTTTTCCATTTTGCGAAGTAGTAAACAGTAATGAGAGAGTTGTATCTGTTCTGCCACACCTGATTCAGTTCACAGAGAGCTTGATAATTGCCTGGGCGAGCTGAATGGAGCAGGTTGGTGCAGGGGAAACACTAAACTGTGAGTCCATTCAGAAGCAGACGTGATCTCCTTCATCCTCTTGGGTGTGCGCTAGCCAAAATCTAAATGTGAAAGATTAGATAAGACTGCACAAGACTGAGTCACCTGAAAGAAAATACAAAAACAAAATGCATAAATCTTCATAACTCCGTTTAGTCTCAGAGAATGACGTGAAAAGTAAAGGGCACATGCCATCCTGGTGTCTGCTTCCTCGCTTAAAAGGCAATTTTAAAAAATTTAAATAAATTTAGCATGAAATGGCAACAAGGGAAATATTTTCCAGAGTTAGCTTTTGTGCAAAGGACTATTTTTAGACATATAGTTTATTTAAATTTATGGTTCTTAGTCTACAAATCTGATATCATTTTGGTTTTTAATTGATTGCACCACAGTTTTGTAAGATGAAATCCTGGATGTTCACTAATTTGATTAATTATTTGATTTATTTGATTAATAATTTAATTGCTGTAGTAAGTAGTCGAAGCTGCTGCAGCGTGTGTTATATGGAATTTCATGTCGTCTTCTTAGCGTACTTTACTAGCTAGCTAATAAACTAGCTTGCATTTTTTTCACAGGTAGACACGTGTGATTTTAGTATCTGAGTCTTTTCATTGGTGTTTTTCTAAAAATGATTTATTTAACAGCAGACAACCCTGAAAACCTTTGTTCGTTACATGCTAGCTAGCTAGCTTAACACAATGTACAATGAACTATTTCATTCTTTTAAGTATTAAACCGTTTCTAAGAATGTTGGACTGCAATATTCTAGAAATAAAATATCCGCAATGTTATAAAAACTCCTATTATAATAATTATAATTATTATACACGAACGTTCACAGTTATGACGAAACATTATGGAAATGTTGGTGTTAACATTCAAGTATTCCTACAGGCAAAGTTGTAGGACTGTGTATAATTTTATGGAAAACTGTTCTTCAGACATCCAGAAAACTTCACAGAATGATCTCGTAATCAAAAGTTTGTAGAACCATAATGTTTAGAAAATTGGAAACTGTTAGCTGGAACACAGGGTGAAAAGGCACTGTTTGGTCCAGGGCTGCTTGTTCAGGCTAAGCCATTGTCCCTGCGTAGCTTACCCGAAGCAGTGGAATGGTGTTCAATGACGGAGTGTGATTAAATATAAAGGGGTGAAAAAGTTAATCTCTCAAAAGCGTACAACGATCGAAACTATTTGTCTTGTGTCCAGTCTCCCAGAATGCAGTGTATTGAATAAGATGACACAAAGGACAGGGTATTTGTAGCAGCAGTGTCTGTCAGTGTGTCAGTGACAAGTCAGCATTTTAAGCAAGAAGGACAGCCATAGAAGTGTGTGTGTGTGTGTGTGTGTGTGTGTGTGTGTGTGTGTGTGTGTGTGTGTGTGTGTGCGTGCGTGCGTGCATGCATGCAAAGCAACTATCTTTAAGTCTATAAGAAGTTAAGCGAAAATAAAAGGCGCATGAAGCTTGGCCAGGTGGTCTGTGATGTTTTAATTTAGTTACAGTCACCATAATCAAAGTTATTCTATTTATTATTTAGTTCTTCTACTAATTAGCCTGTTTGACCGATCACTTGAACAAGAAAGCATATAAGTGGAAAATTCAGGAATACAGAGCTACATGAGAAAGTGGGAGATAAACAGAGTACAGGGAGAGACAGTAACTGTGCGTCTCTTTAATACGGTTTGAGGTGTGCGGATCAGTCATGAGATAATGTGGAATAATTCTTTCTCTGTAGTCATGATCAATTTTGTGATCGTTTCCTTTTGGCCTGATTGTCTAAAGCTCAAAGAGGTCAGCTTTTTAATAAAGTCCCTTCCAATGTTTCAACATTTCCGTCTCGTTCTCTGCTGATGAGTGGGCTGTGCAATTCCTGCCAGGCAAAACGAATGTGCTGAACAAGTACATATAATTACAGAGAGAAGTTATCCTGTGATTACGCAAAAAAGGAGCTTAATTAAGGAATGTGTAATTATCTTGATTGTTAATGACGTGATACCATAAAACACTCAGTTCTCTAGTTTAATTCCCCCTCTTCTTCTCTCCTCTCCTCTACTATTCCCTACTCTCCTCCACTACTCCTTTCATTTCTTCTCTTCTCCCATCTCTTTATTTCTCTTATACTCTACTTTGCTACTTTGGTATCGTTTCTATTAATTTTCTGTTCTTTTCCATTGCAGATGGAGGACATTATTGCTCGAATGCAGGACGAGAAGAACGGCATTCCCATACGCACAGTGAAGAGTTTTCTGTCCAAGATTCCCAGTGTCTTTTCAGGTGACTTAAAGATGACTAAAGCCTGGTTTATACTGCATTTGAGTTGCTTCTCAGAGGCATCTGAAATGAACTTGAGAACATCTGAGTTTTTATAGTCCTTCAGAACAGTAGGAGGATCATAGCTGTCCATCAAACAAAGGGACAAGTATTAAACAACAAGGTGTTATATGTGAAAGCACATGTTATATTGTAGTACATTTAAAAATAAATTGGTGACACTTAGAGGATGAAGAGGCTGATGTGTTTGCTAGAAGTTTCTACAGAATTGTAGGGAGCCGCTGAAGTGACACGGTGTTTTTTTTTTTTTTTAGTAAGATGTGGCCACAAAATAATATGTTAAAGCCAAAAGTTGAGTAAGACACCTAAGTACTTAACTCATGGCAGCTAGTGTACTTTAAAATGAGAGAAAGAGACATTTGAAAATTGTGGCCACAGGACCTTACACATGGAGTTCACTGGTATATTACGCTTTACTTCAAGAAATGGAGTCACAGGCAGTGTGGCATGAATATACAATCAGCAAATTATCAGAGCGAATAGACTCTATCTCCCATTCCCACCAAGTAATTACCTGGAGGCCATATAGCATGTATGACGTTCCACATCATATTACGCTGTGGGTTACACAATTCATGACCATGTCTTTGGTATATTGTTTCCAAAAGATAGTTAGATAGTTAGTTTGTAGCCTCAGAATATGAACTCATAGCCTCAATATATTAATTTGTGGTTATGCCTTATTAAAAAAAAATAACCATCATGTCACCTCAGCAGCTCTGCTCTGTCAAATGGGAAATCATAAACTCCAGCTTATTGTCATGTCTCATTTTAACGTTGGCACTTGAATTGGCAACCTAATTTTAAAATGTAGTTAGAGGTTAAGTTACAAGTTAAATCTACGTCCTCCACTGCGCTGACTTTAAAGAGAAAAGTGGCTCCTAATCATCAGCTTGTTGAACTACATTTAATGGCCATCATATTTTCAGCTTTTAGAAGCTGCTTGATTTTAAAAGTGAATTTACCACAGAGCTGTTGAATTCTCAAATTTGATTGGTCAGGTGGTGCTCATTCATTATCTATAACAGTAGAACTCTCTGATAGTAGTTCTGGCTTATATTAACAGGTTTATATTTCTGCACTCATTCTAATACTTTATTGTTTCTATAGAAATAACTAATTCAGAGGGTCTTGGCAGATGCTCCCTATAATTTAAGTGACAAATCCTTGTCACTGATTATTTTCTAACAGCAGCATGCAGATAAGGAATACAGCATACAGGAACATTGCTCCCAAAGGAACATTGCTCATGATATCTCCATCTTTATTCTGAGACTTAATCCTTGGCACTAATTTGCCTTGCTTTCACACAAATTTCCTGTATCTTGTGTGCCTGCGATCTCCCCTGCTAGCTGTCCTCTTCATTAGTGTGGCTAGTTAGCGGCTCCTGTGTGGGCCCACTCCATCACCTCTTTATTAGGATCCACCACTCCGTGTGAGCTAGTTTCATGTGACTGCATCTTGACAACAGGACTGTGACTTAATTTTACTCTAATGGCCTGCAACAGACACAATGAGCCAAAATCCTGAATAAAAATATTTTTAGCTTTTGGTGGAAGACAAAAAGTGTCATAAAAATATATTAGCAAAGAATAGCATTTAATTGAACATTTAATTGTTGTACTCTTGTATATTAGGTATCAAAAGATTGCTGTTTCGTGGGTTTGCTAGCATTTCTGTGCAGGATCTCAATTATTTAGAGCTTTTTGCAGCAAATTAATATGATCAGGTAGAGCTAGTGTAAACAGATTGAGTATCCTAATGAAGAGGTTACAGAATGGCCACACATGGAGCAGGCTGAGAGCACATTAAACCCATTAAATAATCATGCTAATAAAGAGGGCAGATAGCAGGGGAGAAAACAGGCTGAGATTGCTGCTAGCACTCACAGAACAATGTCTAAAAGCAGGAATGACGCTGGACTGGCAGTCAAAGCTGAACCTCTGACCAAAGATCTTTGGCCAACATTATTGAAAATACTATGATTTATGAGACAATATTGCCACACATGTTAGCACATGTCCACCTAAATATGCTAAATGCCCTTGCGTTTATAGTAATTGTAGCCAATTGTGTAATTTGTGAATATTCTCACTACTTCAACAAGTTTTTCCATCTGCCTGTGGCCCAAAATTTGAAGGAGAAGCAGGAATTTAAACTTGTAACAAGAAGTGCTTTTTTTTAGTAGCAACTGAGGCAAGAAGCTTTAAGAAGAAGATCAGACAGCGAGGTCCACATCTAGATGAAGAATCCTGCCCGCTAACATTAGCACTGACTTTAACATCCAGTCTTACAGATATATGGTAAGACTGTGACTAAGCAATTTCATCTAGCTAATTTATGAATATGACCAAAATCAAGTATTTTTGCTCATAAAAATACAAAAGTATTCAAAAACTTCAAACGCTAAAAGCTCGCAAAAATTCTCAAGGACCTCCTTTTTTAAAGAATAGTATTTTCTCTCAAATTTCATTTATAGCAAAAAATATTAACACCCCTAACTAATATTATAGCATGTAGCATTGCCGCCTCATAGCTCCATGGTCCTGGGTTCGATCCTGAGCTTGGGTTGCTGTCTGTGTGGAGTTTCCTTACGTGTTCTCCCTGTGTTTATGTGGGTTTCCTCAAGGTCCTCCAGTTTATACCTTCCAAAAATATGCTAGTTGGTGGATTGGCTAAGCTAAATTGCGTAATTGTATAATGTGTATGTGTGTGTGTGTGTGTGTGTGTGTGTGTGCGTGTGTGGTCCATGTGATGAACTGGTGTCCCAAAAAGGACACAGTAAAGCATATAGTGATGTTGAGTGAATGGATGAACTTTATTTTTGTTTTGTTTTTTTTGTTTTTTTTATTTTACATACACAATTTTACTCCTTTATATTAACGAGGCCAAAGAGTATGCATTTGAGTGCATAAAGTGTGCTGGCTATTATAGTGACAGGACTTTGATGGTTGTAAACTTGCAAATAAAATAAAATACAAATCATGAATTTCTAAAGGTGAGAGGAACAGGGCTTTGCAGAGTATTACACAACATGACAAATACTATAATAAATGCAAGATTTATACCAGAATTCTCCTTTAAAAGAAATTCTCCTTTAAATAGCACTAACCAAGAGTCTTGGGGTTTAATATGCAGCTCCACTTTCTGAGCGTTTCATATATCTAAAGATAAGCGCAGAGCCGTGGGGTTTCAGGTTCAGAGGCAAACCGCAGGACCAGACAAGCAGAGAAGGAGCTGCTTAAGTATTTTTAGAATTTCTCTCTCACACACACATACACAAACACACACTCATATGCACACACTCTCTCTCTTTCTCCTGCTATAGAGTGTGATTATATCTTACATAACCATGTTCAGCCATGTGCAGCGGTGTAGGACTGAACCAACACCGAACAATGATGCTGCCTGAAAGACTTTTAACATAATTGTGTGTGTTTGGGGGGAATTGGGGTGCTTGTATGAAATGTTATGTCTAGGTCTGTGCTTTTGTTTGTATCTGCTGCACTGGAGAGTGGTGTGTGTTGATCCGGTCTTATGGATAAGAAAGTTACTGTGTGAGAAACTCATTTTTGAAGTCTCTGTGTGTGTTTGCATGCGTATTTATGGTGTGGAAGTCACAAAGTACAAAAGCTGGCATACAGCTGGAAAGTACAATAGTGTCAGATGCTGAATGTGAGACTGTTGTGACAGGGTTCTGAGATGTGCCAAAGTTTAATGCCTCCAAGCCCTGCAACATCATTTTCACTCCTTCAATCAATTTCATAATTGTAAACCATTTGAAGTTACAGTGTTGTCAGTGTGGATTAGATATACATATGAACATGTCTAAAGACAAGTGAAGTCAGCTAGAGTTTGAGTGTGTTTCAGAGGTAGCAGAAGTGTGTATGTGTGTGTGTGTGTGTGTGTGTGTGTGTGTGTGTGTCAGAACTTTCCTAAAGGACATGAAGCCCTGAAGCTACTTTCCACACACACACACACACACACACACACACACACACACGCACACACGGAAAGCTCGTTGCCTGGTGAGAAACCTCTCGAGTCTTCTGAGTTTGATGCCGCTGGCTGTGTGTGTCTCTATCCATATGTCTATCGTGTGTGTGTGTGTGTGTGTGTGCGCGCGTGTGTGTGTCAGCCTGGAGAGCAGGCCTAGTCACAGCTCAATTTGGCAGTGGGCTGTCGCAGTGGCCGTTAGGGACGCAGCACCGTATCTCTGGCTGGATTTAGACCGGAACAGCAAGTTCCCATCTCTCTCAAACACACACACACACACACACACACACACACATATATCAAGGCTGTATTATTCACCTTATTCTTCCAGGTTCCCTTTAGTTCTCATACTTTCCTCCTGTTTTCTTGTTCCGTATGTATAGTTTTGGTGTCTGTTTTTTATTCTTGTGTCTGTATTTGAACTGCGAGTGTGGATCTGTGAGCAGCACTTTTTAGCAGACCGTGTGTATAGAATAGAAGGCTTTCATAATTTGTTATTTCCTGTGAATTGATACCAATTCATTTGGTTCCACCTCTTTCCAGTGTTACAATGACACTTTTTCAGACACATGTGAGAGGCTCTAGAAACAGAGCACACTATTAATTAAGGTCATTGTAACAGAATTGTCCAGCTTTTCCACTGGATGGTGAAGCATACTCTTCTCCTCACAGCTCCAGGGTCCCTGAGGTCCTTGATCCTGAGCATGAGCTCTGCATGGTTTCCTCCTACTCTCTAAAACCATGCCCTTAGGTGGTTTGTTGCCCCGAGGTGAGAATGCGAAAGACGGATGTCCCAGGTAGAGTGTATTCCTGCCTCACACCCAGCTTTTCTGGTATAGCGTTTCAAATCCAATGCAGCCCTGATCAGGATAAAGCACTTACTGAAGATAAAATAATGAATAAATGAACAGTAGCAGACAAAGTGCAAAAATCCTGTACTTAAGTGAAAGCAGAGAATCCTTTGGTAAGATGCTACTCGAGTAAAAGGCTTCTATTTGCATTTCTACTTGGGTTACAGTACAAAAGTAGCTGCTTTTAACTGTTCTTAAGTGTCAAAAGTGAAAGTAATCAGTAATTTTATTTTATATTATTTTTTTATACTTTATATCTGCCTTCGCCCCTTTTGCCAGCGCATCGCTGCTTAAAGGATGTGTCTGTCTACAACGCAGGACGTGAATGATGAATCTCTCAATCATGAACTTGTGATTTTCAATAAATTCTCTTCTTGTTCAAGTTGGCCATTCTGATAAATATCTAAAAAGGCATTCTGAGCTAAATATCTATGTGAAATATGATAGACTTGTGTTAAAATTCTTCATTTTTTTGTCTATTTAGAGCATGTCAGGGACTGATCATGGAGGCAGATGCAAGTGCGGGTATTTTATTGTGGACAGTACAAACAAAACAAGAACCGTCAACATGAACTCTATATGCAAGGCAAGAACCATACAGACTAAAGGTGATAACATGGCAGACATGACAACAACAAAAGCTTGACCAATAAACACTGAAAACCTGGAACTTAAATAATGGTGCTAACAAGGCATGATGAGAGACAGGTGAGAATGATTAGTGAGGCATGTGACTTGGTCATGTGATGTGCTGGGCCTGATGGGTAGTGTAGTTCTGTGCCATTTGGTGCACCATTGGTGGCATATGGTAGCACAGCATCCATTGATACACTCTAAAATATGCAATTATTTTTAAACAGTACTCACCTATAAATACAGAGAGAAAACACTCAAAATTAGCTGCAGCATGCATCAGTGAAAGAAGAAACAAAGCTGTTTCACTGCTGTAAATAGATAGCTAGACATACCACTGTAAATAGACCCCTAGCTTTCTCAGCCAGTTAAAAGGGGGCGCTGCACTGTGATTGGTTTGCTTCAATTTGAAAGGTGTTTCGTATTCTGAGATTTTAGCCAGTCGAGTTTCATCCTACTTCAGAATGATATGTAATGACTGACATGCAGCATGAAGTAATGGAGTAAAACTGTAATATTTTATTTTGAAATGTAGTGGAGCAGAAGTGGAAATACGTCAGTAAAGTACAGATGTGTGAAAAAAGTGAACTTCCGTACTTTCACCACAAAGTAAAGAAAAATAATTTGGGGGAAAAAAACAAGATAAACAAACTAGAGGAAACAAAACTAGAACAGAAACACAAATTTATAAATTTACAGAAGCAGGGTATAAGTATTAGTAAAATATCCTTAATAAAGTTCTTAAAAGATGAAGTAGGTATACATTTATGCAGTCTTAATATTTTTTGTAACTATTGTTTGCTCATATTCGAATCAGCAGCAGGATTCTGGACCCGCAAAAGGTATTCAGAGCTCAGCCTATGTTCTGAAACTCTTTATTTTTATTGATATAAAATCAGAAATAGTATATGGTCTCTCACTGCTGAGAAAGTCATGCACGCAGACACACACTGCTGTGTGTAAGTATGTGTGGAAGCGGGGAGTCTAATCTCTTTAGTTGGCAGCAGGCTGCCAGTATGATGGCAAATCGTCAGAAAAAGTCATCAGGGAGCAGCTACCAAAGGACAGAGAGAGAGAGAGAGAGAGAGAGAGAGACTGACAGGAGTAGGATTAGAGATAGAGGGAAATATGGAGAAAGGAGGAAGAAAAAGAAAATTTAAAAAAAGGGAAAGGTCCATATGGAAAAAAAGAGAGAGGTAAAAAGGAGGGAAGGAGTGATAATTAAAAGTGTGTATATTTAGCTGACGGTAACAGCTGGTGCTGGTCGAGTGTGTGAAGCAGTGCGATAGACCTGAGCCTGCCCCAGTATCGGGAGTTAGTGTGTGTGTGTGTGTGTGAATATCTAGCACACAGATTAAAAGAGTTTCCTCAAGCGCTAGCTACAGCACTCCGACACATGGAGAGTGGATTAATTAACTTTTGTTATTTTACATTTGCAATCCACATTGGTAGAATGGTTTCTGTAAGTTCTGTCAGATGCTCTCACTGAGGGATTTTTCCACAGAGATGTTCAATTACCGAGCTTTTCGGCGTACTCGTCTGAGTGTGAATCACGGATAAATGGTGACTGTTCTTCAAAGAGCCGATGAAACTGCTGTTTGTCAGTCACACATTAAATGCTTCTCATCTCTCTGTAGTTCGCTCTTACTTTCAGAACATTGAAAGCTTTGCATGCAAAAAAAAAGTGACTACTAAAAAGAGTACCTTTCAGTAAAATTGATTTTGACTCTGTATCTATACAGAAAAGAGGAAATGTTGGCACCCCCTTAGTTTTTGAATTAAAAAACAGGTGGGCACCAATATTTTGCAATGTCTTTAAAAAAAAAAAAAAGATATAGAAATAAAAAGAGATTCCAGTAAAATGGAAGGGTGGGTGCCAAAATTTACAGCTGTCATAGTGGCAGTTATATAGGGCATTTGGTAAGCTAACATCATTTTGTTTTTGTTTTTGTTTTTTTTTCTTGTTAATATCGGAACATACAGGTGGGCCGCTGGCGCAGCAGGTAGCATTGCTGTTTCACAGCACTACAGACTCTGGTTCAATCCTGAGCTCACATTACAGTCTGAATAGAGCTTCTGTACATGTTCTTCACATGTCCACATGGGGTTCCTCTGGGTTCTCTGGTTTCCTCCCACCTCCCAAAAACATGCCAGTAGGTGGATTGGCTACACAGATTGAAGTGTGTGCGTGTGTGCATGGTGTCCTGCAATGGACAGCCGTTCCCTCCAGGGTGTATTTCTGCCTAATGCCAATTGTTCTCAGGATAGACTCTAGATCCAGGATAAAACAGATACTGAAGGTGAATGAATGAGTTAATGAATTGTGTGTGCAGGATAAACTGTCTGTGCAGGTCGTTGATGTATTTCAGGTGATTTACAAATAATAAGTGCATGAATTACTTCATATAAAATGTTGTTAGTAGCTACATCAGGTTCTACATCAAGTAAAACTGAAGCTCAAGTATATTACAGTGAGACGTGATGAAAAAATTGTTTAAATACGATATGAATAAATTCATAAGATGTGAGTGTGCCTTATGATAATAATGTATATGTAAATAAACATTTTTTTTCTAGCTTTTTCAATACCTCTGTAAACATACTTTTATGGGGGGTAATATGAAGCCACCATTTTGTGACTTCACAAAATAGCTTTCTGATTATTTTACTAAGGCATTATTTTTGATAAACCTTCTCATTATTACAATTATTAAGACTAAGTAAATGGTCTAATTTTGTGACTTTCAGGCTGCAGCGAATTGCATTGCAGGTACAAAATGAATCTATGTACATTGACTCCTCCTTGTAGTTTGTACCTTAGGAATTGCAAATTCACACGCAAACCAAGCAAGATGTGTTGTTTTGCTCGTGTGAAAGCCACAATCCTCCGTAGATGCTGTTAGTAAATCAGCTTGCACATTATTTGTCTTGTTGGTATAAATAAAATGGCTGTCTTCTTCACTTTGTCCTAAGGGTATGCAAACTTTTGCACTTGACTGTAACTCTTCTCTTCTTGTCTTTCTATAGTCAGTCTCCAAAGAAGTCACACTTTTTGTGCTATATTTGCCACAACTCGCAGTGTGTGATCTGTTTGTGTGTCTCTCAGGGACTCTTCTACAAGCCTTCACAACAGCCCTGTACACAAAACGTCAAAATGTAGGAAGTTGCACCTAAACATATGCCACTGGGATTTAAGTGTTGGTTTAACCTGCTGTGTGCTATACTTTATATGCTAATATTGTGCACTGGGCTCTCCGGTTGGGGTAGAGTCATGTTTGTCTTTTTTTTTCCTTTAATGACAGAAAGTGTAGGACATTGCCAGAGTCTTGAGAAATGTATTATTATTATTATTATTATTATTATTATTATTAGCAATATTTAAATATTAAATATAAAAAAGACATTTCAGAGGGAAAAAAACCTGAGCAGCGACTTGTTCTTGACGCAGGCAAATGCTCTATATTTCCTTGTGCAACCAAAACAGCTCTGACCCATCGAGGCATGGACTCCACTGACCTCTGAAGGTGTGCTGTGGCATCTGGCACCAAGATATCTTAGCAGCAGATCCTGTAGGTCCTGTAAGTTGCAATGTGGGGCCTCCATGGATCGGACTTGTTTGTCCAGCACATCCCACAGATGTTGGATCGGATGAAATGCTGAGATCTGGGGAATTCGGAGGCCAATTCAGCACCTTGAACTCTTTGTCATGTTCCTCAAACCATTCCTGAACGATTTTTGCAGTGTGGCAGGGCACATTATCCTGCTGAAAGAGGCCACTGATATTAGGAAATACCATTGCCATGAAGGGGTGTACCTGGTCTGCAACAATGTTTAGGTAGGTGGTACATGTCAAAGTAACATCCACATGAATGCCAGGATCCATGGTTTCCCAGCAGAACACTGCCCAGAGCATCACCCTGCCTCCTCCGGCTTGTCTTCTTCCCATATTGCATCTTGGTGCCATCTCTTTCCCAGGTAAGTGACACACATGCACCTGGCCATCCACATGATGTAAAAGAGAATGTGATTCATCAGACCAGACCACCTTCTTCCATTGCTCCATGATCCAGTTCTGATGCTCATGTGCCCTTTGTAGGCAGTGGACAGGGGTCAGCATGAGCACTCTGACCGGTCTGTGGCTACGCAGCCCCATACGCAGCAAGCTGTAATGCACTGTGTGATCTGACACCTTTCTATCATAGCCAGCATTAACTTTTTCAGCAATTTGTGCTACAGTAGCTCTTCTGTGGGACCGGACCAGATTTGCTAGCAGGTGCAACAATTATATATGTTGTGTGGGTTGAAAGTTTTTGGTTTTTCCCATGGTGATGGTTGGAAAGTAAGGAATAAAACATGACAGGGTGAGCTGTTATAGAAAACTAATCAATGACTGGGTAGTTTGATACAGCGCAATGCAAAGCTTTTGAGCTCATCAACAGACGAAATGTCACTGTCCACTGATACATAATAGAGTTACCTTTAGAGTGAGCATGACTGTTAAAAATACAGTCTTAGAAAATTTAGAGCACTTAAGTGTTCTTCAGTTGTCGCTCCAGGGAAACACTTAAAGATTTTATGTAGAACCCTAAAATAGAAATTTCCCTAAGGCTACAACAACTTAGCTGTCAATAAGCCTTTAAAGAGCCCCTTTTCTAGGAGTGTACCAAGTATAAAAACATTTTAGATACATTTCTACATTCTACATTTGCCTGTCAGTTTCTATTTAAAGAATGCAACAGTTACAGCAAGATGTATTGTTATAAGAAAATAATCAATGGTGGGGTTGTGTGATGTGGCCCAATGCAAAGTGGATTTCCTGCTATCAGTTGATTATTTTCCCATAACCACACATCCCAAAGTGTTTTGTTGCTCTTATGCCAGGGGAACTTACCAAAGATTACATGTTTTTAATAATTAAATAATGACATTTCTTTATGGAACCTCCGTGAAACAAGTTAGGACCTGTTATCACTTATGTTATAGCAGTTATAAACAGTGGTTCCCTCACCAGCCTCTCTTTGTTTCTCTTTCTCGAAGACAAAAATAACACAGCTCATCATGTTACTGAGAAACCACAAAGCACAAAGTTGGCTGTCCTGAAAAATGTCCCATGGTAGAAAACTTAAAGTTACAGCTTTACCTGTGACTATTAGAAACATGCTGACACTGGAGACTCCTTCCATAAATGTTAAATAAACATCTCATACAGTTCACCATATCAACAGTTACATATGTTTTTTAGTCAATTTATCTGGTGCATCCACATTACAAGTCCTGCGTAGGTTGTTACTGTAGAGTTGACAATGTATTAGAAAAAGCACATTAATATAATCCTGCGAGCAAATCTACAGCCGGAACAATTGTCAGAGCTGACCAATCAGAAATAAGAGAATTTAATAGTGCTGTGGTATAAAAAGAAAAGAATTACCAATAATTTGAAGTTGATATATACACTTGTGTTCTGCAAGGAACATGAAAATATCTGCCTTCTGCAAATACCACTGTTGCTCTAAATAACAGGAAATGATACCCACAGTGTTGCCTTTTAAACTTCAATATTTTTCTTCTTCTTTTCATTACATATTGATCATGTGGCAGTGTGGATGTGGCTCTTCATTTCTTCCCTCATGTTTTTCAGGTTCAGACATTGTGCAGTGGATGATCAAAAACCTAGACATCGAAGATCAAGGTAAAGTGAGCTGTGCTGAGCCTGTTTCATGTGTGCATGCTGAACCTGTTTCCCTGAGTCACTCTGCATGCTCTGAGGAAAGAGAAAACACTCGAACCTCACAGCCCTGACCTTGAAGCATGTCCTCTGTTGGGCTCTAGAGGCTGTCATTTTCTGTTTCTCTCTTCTTCTGATTTCAGCCTGGTATACAGTAGGTTATTGTTTTTGCATTAGTGTAATATGGTCTAAAAAAATAATAATAAAATATACAAACCAGCACAAAGGTTTTATTCAGTATCTTTTTTATATAACTGATTTCAGTTGTTTTGGTACATACTGTCTTTTTATATGATATAAACTGCGCTGGAAAATAGTGCAAAAAATAGCACAATTACTGTGCTACAATTATTTTATTAATCTTTAATGAACCTGCACATTTCCATGCACAGTAAAGCAAGCAAAACCAAAAATACAAGATAAGATGGTAACACTGCATTTTAAAGAACACATATAAGGTGTTAACTAAGGTTCTGTTATTTGCTTAATAAAGCTCAACTTAAACACTTGTAAAAGGTTTATTCACTATGTATTAGCGATTATCACAAATAATGATGCAATAATGCACAATAAGCACCATAATACCTTGTTCAACAACCTATTGAGCAATAATTAATAACCTAATTGTCCATGCAGGTAGCACCAAGTGACATTTATAATCTTAAAAGCTAGTAAAAGCAAAAAAAAAAAAAAAAAGTCATAACATTTAATATATGTTCCATATTCTATAGTAGAATTTTAGTTAACACTAAATAGGAAGTAAAAAGGTTTACGTTTTCAATAAACTGCAATCACTTGACACAGCATAGAGCCTAACAGTCTAACATTTCAAATTACTGTACATTTAATAAGATGTGAAATATGATGTTTGTATAACAAGGTGTTAATAAAATGTTTGTTGAGAATTATCACAACTAATAAAGCAATTATTAAACAATTTTACATAACACATCATGTTATGTAGCAGATAAATACTGTACATAGTGAATAAACATTTTAAACAAGTGTCAAATTTGAGCTTAATTAAACACATTACATGACCTTAATTAACCCCTCATATGTGTTCCTTAAAATGAAGTGTTACCAACATAAGAATATGAAAACACTAAAGCACTAACTACCTGTGAATGTTGCCAAATATCTGCTACATCACTACTTATATCATTAATTCTGGTTAATACATATCTTATACTAAAGAGTTACCAAGTTTAATTATACATGTCTCAGAAATAATAGTTAAAGATCCATTTAGTGAGGGTTAAGACCAGGAATTAAACTGTGATTGCAATTTTTACATTAGCTTTGTGCAGCTATTTTGACTGTAAGAGGAAAGTTATTTTAACTTTAGTTTATTGAGTCAGTTAAACTGTTGAACATAATCACATATTACTAATAATGCAGTATATATAAATTATACACACTTCCATAACATGTACGCCCTCTCTTGCTGCTTCCAAATATAGACCTAACATCCTTTTTGGTAATAAAAGAGAGATGGTAAGATAGTAGCAATGATAATAGCTTGTTTTTGCACCTCTCTCTTTCTTTCTTGTTCTCTATGTTGTTGTTGTTGTTTTTTTTTGCTTTCTTTTCTCTCTCTGACATTATGTCTGTCTGTCTCCATCTGTCTGTCTCTGTTTCCCCCTAGCAGTCTCATAGGAAAACAGCTGAAATTAAAGTGACCGTGTGTGTGTGTGTGCGCGTGACTGTATGTGTGTGTGCAAGGAGACAAGGAGAGCAGACGTTTCATGGGAAGTTAATAGGGATTCTAACAAGTGAGAACAATTTCACTGCATTTCATGTGGATGAAGCTGTAAGAAAAGCTAAGCGTGTTAACCCCGCCTCACACTCACACCACTCATGACTTTTCATACACGTTGATTCATATTAGTTTGTATAAAGGCATAATTGTAAGTGTTTTTACTGCAGCTTATTGTTAAAGCCAATACGTCGCAGCCAGTCCAAGTGTTTCTTTAAGTCTTGTATTCAGACTTCAGCCCTCAGATGAAGTTATGAAGCTAGTTTGCTTCTTTACTTATAAACGTGATGTAAATATGCAAAGAATATAACACTTGGGATTGTGCTGCTATAGGAATATATTATGTAGTTAAAGTAACTATAAAATTGTTTCCACACGAGCCACTTTTTTTTAAGTTAATGAGACAAAGAAATGCAGCTTCTCAGGTTCCTAAGAAACTACAAAGCTCTCTGTCCTGAAAACCTTCCCTTATCAGAAAACTTAAAGCTACAGCATTACTTCTGACTGTTATGAAGTGCTGGCATTGGAGACTCCTTCCAAAGATGTTAAATAAACATCTTCTCACTGAAAACTTCATCATATCAACAATTACACCTATTCTTAATCCGTTTTTGGAGCATCCAATGTACAAGTCCCCGTGTAAGTTATTACTGTAGAAACAACAATGTATTAGAATGAGTGCATTAATATAAACCTTGCAGCTGGAACTGCTGTGATTTATCACCTTCTGACCAATCCGAATAGAGCATTTAACAGCACTATAGTATAATCTCTTAGAACTTGTAAAAGCATCCACCCTTTATACCTTCCTCCAACCTATATCATGTTCTTGTGTTTTACATTTTCAATTTTCACTGTCCTTTAATAGCCTGACAAAAAATATTGTACATATCGTAATTAAATTTTATAGAACAATGAAATAGGAAGCATTTTAATGGCTGTGAAAGTGCAACAAATAAAAAGACTACACATTGGAAAGGAAAAAACACTAATACGGTGTGTGTGCGTGTGTGTGCGCGTGTGCGCGTGTGTGCGTGTGCACGTGCGCGTGTGTGCGTGTGTGTGTGTGCACATATCTATGATGGATGGTGGCAGGCTGTAATGTGCAATCCACAGTGAAGTACATTTTATATTCCCCCAACACGTATTGTGCTTTCTTAATATCTGAGAAGCTGCTGAAGTTGTGATTGTATTTTATTATGTCTATATATCTTTATTATATCTTGTATTTTTAATTCACTTCGAGATTTCGAAATGAATCTTATTGCACAGTGCTGGTTAAAAGTGTTCTAATGAAGAGGCACTCTGGCTGAGAGTATGGGGTGATGGTTTAAGCTTTATGTGTGTAAAAACCTGCACATCTTCGAATACACTTGCAAATTTAGTAACAAGGTGTACAGAGAGAATTGCGTCTCTCAAATGAGAAAAAGCTTCTCAATTTAGAATGTTTGCCTTGATGAATATGCAGTGTGGAGCGTTTCTTCCCAAAAATGCTAAATAGAGGACGGAGTAAATGCAAATAGATTAAGGTGCCACCCGCTGTCTGATTTACTGCAGCCTGTAATTCACACAATTATTCTTTGTAAATCAGCCACAACACGCCCACTAACTGCACATAATTTATCTGATTGCACACAGAAATTAGCCTCTTTATTTGTTCAGAGCCACAGTGTGTTAGTCTGGATGTTGTATTGCCAGGTCATTTTCACAAATGCTCATGATCATCAATGCTAAAACTACCCAGCTAGCCAGCATATGCTAACATGTGCACAATCATAAAACTAGTTTAGGGCCTACTCACTGTCATTCAAATGACATTTCATTAAGTTCCTATATAGGCTTAAAGACACCCATCTGTCCCACTCAGATACATCCATCAGTCTGACAGTCTCAACAATAATCTCTGTCTCTTCCACGCCCCTTACATCTGTCTAACTCTGTTTCTGTCTCTCTTTGTCCTCTTAATCTTGGTCTGTTCTCCTCTTGCTTCTTTCCGCAATTCAGTCTAATTCTTGGTGGTTTATTAGCAGGACAAATAAAGACACACTTGTATTGCTAAAGCTCCGCTAAAAGTAATGCTTATTCGGACACTGTGGTACAGAGATGTGGGGGTGGAGCTAGAAATAGTGCATGATATGATCAGATTACTGCATCATGATTTACAGGTAACTACCGTCATGATGTTGCAGCATATGAGAATATAAAATCTGATGCTTTCTACTGACTGTAGCTGTCGTTATAATGGTCAATTTAGTTACCCTGTGGGCTGTGCTGTTGGTTTATCTTGTTTTTTTTTTTATAGACTCCTTTGATGTTTGTGAACAAAAAGAGATGCCTGGTTGCAATTTATTATCACTGGTTAGCCTGAAAAAACAGGGAGTGCTATTCAGCTAAGTTAACAGTTTCAAATGAAGATCCTTATGGCTTGGCGTCCTGTCAGTGGCTAAATAATGCTAAGCCATGTTCTAGCCTGCAATGGCTGGATATATATACATACAGTGTCTCACAGGACCTCTGAGCGTTTATACTAAAGAGGAAGGAATTGAAGGAATACCAGTATCTTAATGCTTACAACTTTGTTGTTTGTGGGCACATTCAAGACGTAAAGTTTCGTGATTACAACACTGAGGACGTCATGGCACTAAAAGCCAAGGTGCTGCCTAACCAGATGCCATAAATTTATTTGTTAGATGAACAGAATTTAGCTAAATAAACATGTCCGTTATAGGCCTCCGTATAAACCTGACCTAGCTATCTAGTGTTAACTACATCGTTTCTTGATTTAGATTTTAGGCGAGCAATGTAGGTTTGTGAAAGCAATATAAATTAGGCACGTTAGCTAAAGAGCAAGCTAAGCTAAATTCATTGTTATGATAGTTAGAGATGAAAGACAGAGCTCCTGAGATCAGATGTCCCCTCCTAATTGCCTGTTGGCCTGGAAAGGTGTCCGATTTGATATTATAGGGTAAAAACAAATGTGTTTATGAACACCTTTCCAGTTCTGATGTCCAACATCACAATGCGACATTTTAGAAAACAAATTCTGGAGTGCACCTAAAAATCACTATGGTTTCCTGCTATGTTTCTGTAAACAGGAGGTGTGACTGATGTCTCACTCAGGGGTCTATAATCTCTTAGTAAAAACACAGTGTAGATGTAATCCATAGCAACTCAATTTCACAAACACTCCCAGCATTTACTGGTCTGGTATCTAACTGATTACGCAAACATTTTGTCCGCAGCACTTACTGTATATCTACTACATAAGTGACATGATAAAATGAACAATGATTGTGTGTCCTAGTGGAGCAGAGAGGAAGGAACATGTTCTTGGAGTGAATGGTCACTTCTGAAGAGTTTTTCAAGATCACAGATTTGAGTCCAGATGATGATTTTTGACTCCAGATGTTGGTTTATGTGTGGGTTGAATCAGGTGTGGAGGATGACAAGTACGGATGAGTGTGTGAGGTGGATTAATCAGATATGCTGGATTTAAATGGCTTTAGGAGCTGCAGGAGATGCTTGAATCGTTCACAGGGAAGACGAGTGCTGTGTGTTTTGTTTGTTTATAGTGCTGTCTCACGGTGAGAGGTGCGATATGGCATGTGTCATGAGCAGCCAGTTTCCGTGGTTACGATGAGAACTTTCACAGCAATTTCCTGAACAGGGACAGCACTGCCAGAGTCACCGCTGTGTGTTTTGTGAGAAATTTTGACTTGTGTTGAATATTATATCCATGTACATCTGCTATTATGTCTATTTTTGTCATATTAAAAAAAAATAAGAAGAAGAAAAAAAAAACTTGGGGTAATTTTTGACCATGAGCTAAAATTTGAAAAGCAAATCAAAACAGTTTCTTCCCTGACATGACCCAAGAAAAGTTGTTCATCCCTTTATTTCATACTTTCAGGTGCAAAAGTAAAGGATCATATTACCCTGATTTTACCTTTGCTTTACTTGCTTCCAGTTCCTTTTAGGATTCACTATAAGGTTTTATTGTATTTTTATTCTTTAGTATTTGGGAATGGCTGTGTGTATATTGTGTGTACTGTATATGTATGATTTGTGTGTATATATATTTGTGTGAACTGGTGGGAGAACAAATGTGTAAATATGGCACTTTGTACAGCATTTTGATCAAGAAAAGTGTTTTAAATGTGCTTTATGTACAGTAAAATGTACTTTACACTATGTGTGTGTGTGTGTGTGTGTGTGTGTGTGTGTTTCAGTTGAGGCTCTTCACCTGGGAACTCTGATGTCTGCACATGGCTATTTCTTTCCCATCTCAGACCATGTGCTCACATTGAAGGATGATGGGACATTTTATAGATTTCAGGTAAAAAGCGGTTAATATTAAATTAAATTATTTCATTAATTAGGTTTTTTTTGTTCTTGTTTAAATATAGAAAATCCCTGTCATTTTTGGATCAGTTTTGTCTTATGCTCAGGTCACTTAATAATTATCCCCCTGTTATACGCACTAGCTATGCTAAAAGCCCAAAATCAGTATTCTTCATATTATAAAATCCATTTTTGCAGAGTCAGGTTTTTATTTTTATCTTACTTGACCTTTTCTTAAAAGCCACATAAATAAATATATATATATATATCCGGATTTCTTTTTGTAAAGCTTCTGTGTGACAATGTCTGTTGTTAAAAGCAGAAAATAAAATTTATTCGAAGTGAATTAAACTCACACAAATTTCTTTCACACACTGTAAATGCTCTTTTTCGTATTAGCACGGTATCCCAGCACATTGCAGTATTCACTGCTGCTCTCACTTAAACATGTGAGATTTAGTGAGTTTCAGTTTGTAGCACTCCTACATCACTGTTACAGAAATATTCCTGCATTTTTCAACATAATCTCTTTCCACGCCTTTGTAGTGTTTGTGTGATTACCATAGACAATAGCAATTTCCCGGAACTGATAAATTGACTCTACAAACTCACTTGTAATGGATGTCTAAGGTCAGTTAATGAGCTCATTAATTGATTAAAATACACAGATATATTAGATAACTTCAAAACTGCAACCTTTACACTCTAAACACTCTTTAAAAAAGCTGTTTTCAGAGTAAACAATATCTAAGCAAGTGAAAACATCTTATATATATAGGCATATTTATTTAGTGTTTCCTTTTATAAGACACAGATTACAGCTTAAAGCTTTAAATTGTCTGCCAATAGAATTGTTTTGCTTCTTTCTAGAAATAAAAATTTGCAAAATTATCTGCTACTAGAACATACTGTTTAAGCTTGAAATGAGAAAAAAATGGTTAGAAATAGGTTTAAAAATTATATTTGTATTATTATATATACTTTTTTTTGTGGTATCAGTGTGCCGTCATTCTCTCACAATTACACTACTAACACAAATATAAAATCTTCCCTCTGAAAAAAATATCCCGTGTCCAAAAGGATGAATGACACAGGTTTAGCAGCATAAGCTTTTACTGACACAATACAAAAACCGCTCTTAGACTTTCATTATGAGCGAGCTGAACAGGATTAAACAGGTTTTCTGTTCTTTTCTAAGTACACGGTGCTTAAAGTCTAAAGTTCTGTCCATGGGAATCACACGTACACTGCTGATACAGTAGATAAAGATTCTGTTGAAAAATGTTGACGTTTTCCTTTATATAAAATTGATTGGTGAGCGTGTGTTGATTTTATTCATTTTTTTACGTCCCTAAAATTCATCTGTTCATTTTTCTGGCACTTTCTAAAACCGGTGACTAATGTTTCAGTAACTATTTGTTGGTGTAATATTTTGTTTTACCGTCATGCCCCTGAGCCTGAAATGTTACAGTGATGATGATGGAGTGGAGCTATTAGGACGTACTTTAAACTTTCCTGTAGTGTCGAGCTTTTTTATTTTTATGATAAATATGGTAATATAAAACATTTCTCATATAAAAAACATATCACACTTCACCACTCACACCGGGCTGAATATATAAATGTGTAAATATGTGACTATTTCCAGCTGAATATTTTAGAACTGAATATTTTCAGACAGAAATCAACACCGTGATCTCCAGCGTACAGTGTGTAGTGACACTTGCCTCCGTCACACACTTGTGGTGTTAACACTGGGTGTTTTTCTTGAAGTAACTGCACTTTAATGTGATACATCACATGATCGTGTCATTCTCAGTTGTGTGTTTACATCATTGTCAGTGTCTGAGGGAGACAGCTTGCTTTAATAATCAGGCTTTGGCCCTTCATACAGATTTTTGGCAACATCTGATCTGTTAAGATATTGCAGCTGAGATCAGAGGCTTGTTTAATAACGTGATGTTTTCATTTCATTTATGAGGCGACCAGATATTCTTGATGACCTCAGTCACTGACATTTTCTATTCCAGCTCTCTGCTAACCACTAACCACAGGATATTAAAAATGCAAAAATATTATTTTGTGTGTACGTGTATGTTCTTTTGTTGTTGTTTTTTGTTCAGACTCCCTACTTTTGGCCTTCAAACTGCTGGGAACCAGAGAACACTGATTATGGTGAGAACCCCAAATACACACAGAGTTCATCAGCACTGAATTTACACGCTTCCTGATTCAATATGGAAGAGAGAAAACACCACTCTGACTTAACAGCACTGTATTTTAGGTCTAAGTGCATTCTTGCTGTATTTTCTTTTAAGAAAACCATTTTAAATTGATATCATTTGTAGATGATATTTTGGATATCATTACAGAAGCGGGAAATTGCATTAAAATGATAATAAACAAGGTTTATTGGCTTTCAACAAGTGTGCATGAATAGCTGCAAATGAAATCAATTCAGCATGACCATTAGGAAGTCCCAGTTATCTCATGGACCAGGAAAATCACAGAGCAAACCAGAGGACTGATTCTCCTCGCTGTAGTAAAGTGCAAAAGTTTGCACACCCTTGACACAAAATGAAGATGGTAAATAAGGAATAAAACACTTGAGAATGTGCTGTTATATCAGAATAATCAACGGCAAGGTGGTGTGATGCGGCCCAACACAAAGTGGAGTTACAACACTCCGAAGTTAATTATTTTCCTATAACAGTACATCCTGAAGTGTTTTTTTCCTCCTATACCACAGCAATTTTCCAACACTAACAATTTTTATTGATTAAAGAATGATGTCATACTTTATCCATTTGCAGTTACCTTGACTGTTGTGGAGCCTCCTTGAAAGAAGTCCCTGTTCTGACTATAAACAGTTGTTCCCTCCATCCATCCTGAAGTTAGTAAGACAAGAAAGAGCAGTTTGTCACCAAGAAACCAAAAGTTTAAAGTCCTCTGTCCTTATACTTTCACATGCCATAATAGCTTTAGATTATGTGAACTGTCTACTATACAAGTTCCTCTTACTATAGAAGTGCTAACATACTAGAGCAAACAGATTAATATAAGCTTTGCAGCCAGAACTATTGTCTGAGCTGCTATTACAGAAACTAATCAATACCTTCTGACCAATCAGAATGGATAATTCAACAATGCTATTAAGAAATTTATTTTATACCAACATCAAATGTAGTGTGTTAGGTTTCTTAAATTCAAATTTTATTGGTCACACACAACCATACAGAGTATGAAGTGCATTGAAATGCTTTTTATGAGTGTCCATGACAAAAAAAAAATTGAATTTACATAAGAATTTACTTATATACAAGTAGAAAAAGGAAAAATATAAAAAATATAATATAAAAGATAGACGGTAGCAACAGTATGGACTATATTTGGAAAGTGCAGACATGTGCAGTTTTATGTGCAATGTAATGCTGTGCAACATCAGGCTGAGGTAGTTGCATTGAAATTGCTAACTATATAATACATTTTTATAAATATAGGGGTAATACAGGTATATTAACAGGAGGTCCCTGGAGGACTAGTGGTTTGTCCACGGTGCTCTCACCGCCACGGCTCGGGTTTGAGTCCCGACCAGGAAACCAACCCCAGCCCTGGGGTTGCACAAGACAGTGCACTCCCAGTGTCTTTCCCAAGCCCAGATAAAAATTGAGGAGGGTTGCATCAGAAAGGGCATCCGGCGTAAAAACTGTGACAAAAATCAAATATGCAGACCAATGATCCGCTGTGGCGACCCCTAATGGGAGCAACTGAAAGAAGGAGAACAACAACAACAGGTATATTAACAAGAATGTAGGGGGTGCGGGGGTTGTGCAAACAAATCCAAGGTCTAGTCCTAGGTCCTGGTTGAGGGCCTGAATGTCCTGTGGGAAGAAGCTCCTCCTCATTTTCTCTGTGTTGGCCTACAGGGAGCGGAATTGCTTCCCTGGCCACAACAGAGAGAAAAGTCTGTTGTTCGGATAGCTGAGATCCTTCATTATCTTCCTGGCCTTGGTCCAGCACCACTTGCTGTAGATAGACTGCAGGTCAGGGAACACAGTGCAGATGGTGTGTTCAGCTGAACGCACCACACTCTGGAGAGCCGGTCTATCCTGCTTGGTGCTGTTCCCAAACCAGGCTTTGATGCTTCCTCTCAGGATGCTCTCAGTGGTGCAGGTGTAAAAGTTCCTTAGCACCTTAGAGGGCATTTTAAAGTCCCGTAAGCATCTAAGATGGTAAAGACACTGACGGGGCCTTCTTCACCAGGGTGTTAATGTGACAGGACCATGACAGGTCCTCCATGATGTGACACCAGGGTATCGGAAACTGTCCACTCCCTCCACTGGGGCCCCTTTGATTTTAAGGGGGTGGTAGCTCCTCTCCTCTTTCATGCTGAAGTCCACTATCAACACATTTGTCTTGCTGACATTCAGACATGTCTGCCCACCCATCCTGCTTGCGGTCTGCCTGTCAGGAAGTTGGAGATCCACTGACACGAGGACGGGCCAAGTCCCAGGTCCTCCAACTTAGTGGTGTTTGAAGGGGATTAGAGTGTTAAATGCTGAGCTGTAGTCCACAAACAGTACTTTAGCATAATTTTCCTTCCTGGTGTCCAGATGGCTCAGGGCTGTGTGTAGCAGGTATGTGATGACGTCATCAGTAGATCGATTATGACGGTATGTGAATTGTAATGGGTCCAGGGTCCAGGTAATGAAAAGATGAAGTCTTTGACCAGCCTTTCAAAGCCCTTTATCAAGACTGAGGTCAGGGCTACTGGGTGATAGTCATTGAGGCAGGCGGCCTGGGGTTTCTTTGGGACGGGAACTGTGTGCCCTAATTATTACAACACAACTCCATAACCCCTCATCACCCCTAAAATGTTGTACGATTCCACCAGTGATTGTGTTGTTAAAGAAGGTAGCATGACCTGCTTATTGCATATGCACCTATTTGATTTCACTTGTGTCTCAGCATCCTCAGTTTAATTCAATTCAACTTTATCGGTATAGCACTTTAACAGCCATTGTCACTAGGCAACTTTACAGAAATCAGGATGTAGATATAGATACCTAATGGCCAAGCCAGAGGCAACAGCAACAAGGAAAAACTCCATGAGGCGACATGAAGAAGAAACCTTAATTCAGAAGAAACCAGATTCAGAAGAGAGCCCATCAATTATTACAATTATACATTATTACTCATCTACATCTTTATACTGTAAAGAAAAACTGTGTTTACTATGTTAAGGACAAGTTTTATGATTACAGCAGCAGCTCTTAGGTACAAATCTACAGTATCCAGGGCTCAAGGTGTTTTTTTTTGTTGTTGTTTTTTTTTGGAGATGTCCAAATGGGACAGTAGCAGAAGGTGAGTCACAAGCCACAATCTGACATTCACAGCATCCTGTCTTCAAAGGTTATTAAAGAGTTTTGCTTGGAATAGATAAATGAGATGCTTGCAAGTTTGTCGAAAGGTCTGTGGTTGGACATTTTCAGTGGCAGTCAATGTGCCTCTTCCTGCGAAAGTAGACAGGTCTTGGCCATGTTTAGTTACAAAAAAAAACAGAATGTCTTGTGAAAGCTAGAGGTCTGGCTTGTATGACTAATGATGGCTCACCAACAAATGACTCACAAAATAAATGCTTAACGTGGCAGTGAGTCAATGTCGGTGTTCAACGCTGAGCTGGAGGCTACATAAATCTGCGTTTTGAGTGCAGTGACATGTTGGAGTGTCAGCCTTCACTTATTTTGTTAAAAAATAGTTTATTTTGTTAAAGAATAAACTACTTCATTCTAGATGTACTTATGAGTACTTATGTACTTATGAGTCAAATAGAACCGAGTAAATGACTAGTCATAAAGAGCAACACCAACAACCATTATTTCTGTCATCACTCTCTGACAACTTTTGCTTCACCAGCTGGTAAAAGAAATCATTTTGACAGATTGATTGTTTAATAGCCTTTGTTATGTAAGGAATAAAACACAATGCGCTGTGCAGTTATAGGAAAATAACTTTGACAGGGTGGGTGATGCAGCTTGAGATGAAGCAGACTTACTGTTACCACAAAGTGTTTTATTCCTCTTATACTTCTTATGCCAAAATATTTTTAATTCAGTAATGAATGACACATCATACTTTTTAACCAGAGGGTAAAAATACAAGATTTTTAATAGAAAGTATTAATAATCTGTTCTTCATTAAGTTCTAAATCTATCTATCTACCTATCTCTCTGTCTCTCTGTCTCTCTCTCTCTCTCTCCAGCCGTTTACCTCTGTAAGCGGACGATGCAGAATAAAGCCCGGCTGGAACTTGCTGACTATGAAGCTGTGAGCATCTCCCTTTTCCCTCACGTTTTTCCTCCATGCCTTCTCATCAGCACTTTACTGTGCATTCTTGAGCCTCTGCTCACAGTCATTCAATTCCACAGCTTAAAGGTCCTCTTTTTGCTTCTTCTTCTTCTTCTTTTGTTAAAGGATAAAGAGATGTGCTGTGGTGTGCATTTTAACTGTATTCTTAAATGTATTTTTTTTTTCTTTTGCTGATGAAATTTGTGAAAATAATACAGGGCTGACGTTACATTATGCATTGTAGTCCAGTTGATCAAAAGGGTTCCTGGATGATCAAAAAAAAATCAGTCAAAAATCAAAAATTTAGTCCATGGTCAAAAGTTATCATGTCAGATTTATTCAAAAGAGTGCAGCAGAGTGGTCTGTAAAAGATACTGCTGCATTGGTACAACAGGATTATCTGATTTGTTTGACCAGGATACAAGATACTTGAATCAGTGAATCACAGCAGGTTCACTCAGCAACAGATTCTCACAGCAGATCAGTGTTTGAATCAAAAAATTATTAGTTCATGCCTTTTTTCATGTTATATATTTATCTGTTTTTGTTTGGTTGTTTGTTTTTAACAATTGTTGAAGCTGTATTTGCAATTGCATGTATTCTGAGCCATGAGCCACTGAATCATTTTGGTCATAATTGATCATTCTCAGTAGACTTAGTGAGTTCAGTGAATCAGGTTCATTCGATCAACTGGAAAGTTACAGAATACATTATAAAATAATACAAAATAGCAATGATTATTTGCTATTTTATACTACTCAATCTTGTATGCATTTAGACAGCGGAATGATCAAGCTGCCACTCTGGGCAAACTAGTGCAAATTGATGAACGAATCTGAACGAATCATTTAGCTGAATGAACCTCTCAAGCCAAAAAAATGCATCTCACAGCGCAGGGAAATGGCCTTGTAAACTTCCTCTCTCTGTGTCCACATGGTTTAGAATTCCACATAGCTTATACATTACGTCACTTGGCATTCAGTCAAAAATGAACTCACACTTCAGATATTCATTTGAATTTAAATCTAATTTAGAATGATTTAACGATAACTGTCTCCTGTCTTCTTGCTATCAAAGAAAATTAATTTGTTAAATTAACCCTAAGTCATGTTAATTGTTTTCCTTTAGCTGGGGTGGATTTGTCTTTATGGAGCAACATCTGGAAAACAACATCAAAGTCAAAGTCTATAGCAAAGGTCCAAACTGAGGCAAGCAAAGTAAAACCAGGTTACAAGGCATATCTACGATCAGAAAATAAAAAGCAGTCAAATCGAACAGAAAGCTAAGAAAATGCTGAGGCACATGGCTCATAACTGCAGGCACAAATGCATGACAGTTTTTTTTTTTAAAGACAAAAGAAAACACAGAGTTTAAATATGCAATGTCTATTTGGTAAATTAGACACAGTTGAACAGAATCTGGGAATTAGTCGATGACAAGACAAGGGGGGAGACGTATAACAAAAAAGGGACCTAAACCTAAACGAAAGCAGCTGGCAGTGTTGTCCTGAGAGCTGCAATGCAAAACAAAAATGGTGAACATGTCATTTCTCAGATAGAAAACTCACAGGTATTACAAAACAAAACCACAAATAATCCCTGAGACATACAGTATGAAACAAAAGAAAGAAATTCATCATCAAGTCTCGTGTGTGTATGTGTGCCTGTTTGTGTTTTCAGGAAAGTTTAGCACGGCTACAGAGGGCTTTTGCACGGAAATGGGAGTTTATATTTATGCAAGCAGAAGCACAAGCTAAGTGAGTATGAAAAGCATGCAAACTCCAGATACACACTGCATTAGGAAACTGAAATACTCCATGTTCTAAACCACATGGTCCCACATTAACTGCTTATAAATCTATATAAACAGTTCCTTCTTTAGTTTTTTACTGCTATGAGCTATGAGGCTAATGTCACTAACACGTAACCGAAGATATCTTTTCTGTAAATATCTGCTTCAAACCGCATCCAGTTCTTCAGTGATGTCACTTGCTGATGTGGTTTAGGACACGACCTAGTTTAATCTAGAAACATGAACTAAACTTCATTGTGTAGCTGAACCGCGGAACATTATAAGGGCTCAAGTCCAAGGCCCCGCCCCTCAAAGACAGTTGCAAGCAATGTAGATGATATTACATATCGTAGGCAATAAATTTTGGCTGAGACAGCCTTACATTCATTTGTTAGCATAAGCCTCATTCATAGGTATAAAGCTAAAGAGGCAAACATCCGACACCAAACAGTTGAGGGAAAAATATTTTAAACTGATATTTAAACTATTCCTTTAAATCAGGCTGACGACTGTCTAGACAGAGCGAGCAGAAAAAGGTCGTAAGAACATTCGGAGGAAATTAGGAGAGGAGCTGGTGTATTGATGATGTGAAAAGTTTATTCTCTGACACGTAAAATTGTAACTAATTTTCCTTGGTGTTCAACTTCAAATCTCTAATTTAACTAATTATATTTTCCTGCAGAGAGGTGGTAGTGTCACCACAGATTTTAAAAGCCAGTAGCTTTAGTTATTTAAATATTTAATGTGTCAGGAAGTTCTGACAAAAGCTTTATATCTGATTACATTAGCTATACAAACTATATATTTTATTATGTAGCTGAAGTCTGTTGGTTAAAAACACACTCAAGCACTAGCATAATAAATGTTTTGAGGCTTATTTTATTCTTTTATTACTTGCATTCTTTTATTTCTATTATTTGTTTTTAGCAAAAAAAAAAAGGTGACATGAACCATGGATGCAGCTTCAGTGTAGTTTTGCTGTTTTTTTTTTTTTTTTTTTTTTTACAATTCTGTCCTTATCTTCATTTTTAGTTAAAATTCACAGTTTCTTTCTTTATTTAGTTAAAATTCACAGTTATTGCTGTTCAATTTGTAATATACTGCTCCTAAAGAAGTCAGTCGTCTGGCGCTATTTTAAGGTTCCAAGTCATCTAGTGTTGGCTAAAATTCATTCAGGATGTATCCAACACAGAGGATCCAAATTTTTATATATATTCATTCTTACTGTATATACTGTATATCATGCTAATTATCACCTATTTTCTGTACACCAGGACTCTACCGCAAATGGTTGACACTTCTAGTCATCTGTGCTCTGCTCTTACCTTTTTCCTCTTACCTTTTTATTTTCAGAGTGGATAAGAAACGGGACAAAATCGAGCGGAAGATTCTGGACAGTCAGGAGCGGGCATTCTGGGATGTGCACAGACCCGTGGTGAGGCGCCGCATCATTTTCAGTAGTGTTACTCATCTGATTAGCCTTTTTAATATCCGTCACACTCACCAACAACTTCATCCCACTCAGTTTTACTCATCGCTGCCTGGGAGTTTACCCATGTAGGTAGATGTTTATTCTGTGTGCCATCAGCAAGCCTTTTGCTGTGCCTACACTATGTACTTGAGTATGTACTTGAGTATGTACCTGATCAATGTGATACAGTGAAGTCTAACTAGAAAATACTAACATTAAATAGATGATGAATTATGCCGTGGTAACTAACACCATTAACAGCCTCCACAGATACAAGCACCCAATTTATAACCAAAAATGTCAGGACTGATGTTCTTTGCTCTCAAATTGTGTCCATAGTGCCAGTCTCGCTCAATGCGTTGATCCTCAGGCTGCAACCACAACAAACCACACTTCATTTCTTGGCATTTTAAGCACATCTTTCATGGTTTAATAGTGCACTACATATATGTGTATCCCAGAATGATGCACCAAAAGTGTGCAAAGATACAGTTCAAGGTCTTGTTCCCTTCCTTGTTCCTTGTTTCTGCTTCCTGACTTTGCCTTGTTTTGTCAAATTGAGATTAGATTTTTGGATTGTAACTTATTTTATTGTGATTTATTTTATTTTCTTTCAATTTTATTCTTCAGTAACCTGCTCACTAATCTATCCCCTGTCTACCAGCTAGTAGTTTGTGAGAGTGAGGGTTAACACTGCATCTTTTCCAAATGCTGCTCATATAACTTCGGTTAATGTTACAGGGCAGCTGAACACGTTTGGAGGAGCACACTAACTGCTTTATGCTGTATACTGTACTTGAACCCACAAACTCCTGGAATTGGCTAGTGTTTCTCTAAGTAACAGGGGAGGGAGAAAGGTTAAGAGGAAGAGAGTACTACTAGTTATGCTCTTGTAGATTTCCAATCACAGACGGCTGTGGTATTGTTTGAATTCAAACTTGTGATTCCTACCTATAGTGTATAGTGCTTGGAATGATGATTATATTTTATCTACTGGGAAACCCTCCAGAGGATGTACCAGGCCTTCATATGTAAACAAATCAGTTTAATCCAACTCCATTTGATTTACTTTAATCAATGTCAATATACTGTATATGTTTCAGCCAAATAAGATGGAGATTAGCTTTCTCTTGTCATCCAGTATTAATTAATGCCTTGCATTATTTTTCTAAATTATATAAATTATATAAATTATATATATATATATATATATATATATATATGTGTGTGTGTGTGTGTGTGTGTGTGTGTATATATATATATATATATATATATATATATATATATATATATATATATATATATATATATATATATATATAACTGACAGTGAAGTGGAAAAAAAATCTGTCCAGCACTGAAATAAAAAAAAACAGTAAGGCATATGGGAGACTTCTGAAGAACCAGGAAATGAGAGCACATTAATGTGAGACTCTTTTAATGAATGAAAGAACCGATGCAAATTAGTGTAATTAAGAGTGACGCTTTTTTTATGAATAGAAGGGCCTATGTAAATGAGATCCAATTAAACTGGGACTTTTCAGTGAGGGAATATAATGAATATGAATTAATCTAATTAAACATGTACTGTAGATTCCATTTTCGATTGATTTTCACAGCACTGTCAGTCATTATGGTTTATATAATCAGATCTATTCCATTCTCTGGCTATGCCTCTCTATTTTTTTAGCCTACATATTACTACAACACTGATGCAGACATAAAGCAAGATGTCATAGGCATCCATGGCTAGATTTCCAGCTTGCTCTCGAACGATCACCATGGCTTCACCATCAATCCGATAGGTCTTATTTGTTATTAGCATTTGTTAGCTCGTATGTACAGAATAGAGCACTTAGCACTCTCCTCCAAGTATTTTCAGCTGCAAACAGCAGTTTGAAATGATGTGGAAGCTTCATGTGTCTCAAAGGAGGCACTTTACCTTTCAGATTGGTGATAGTTGTGCAGAACAGGAGTCATAGCTAGTGAAGGGAAACTGACATTAACTACACTGTTGGGTTGATGTACAAATACGCCTATATATATATATACACACACACATACCATCTGTTATAGCAACATAGCAATATGGAGGGAAAAAAGGGAATGGAAGTGGATACTCATGTAAAATGAGTAGAATGTTTGTATAGTGGTGCTGGTTAAAGGGGAACAGATGGGGTCATAGGTGGCATACAGTCAACTCCAGAATTACTGGCACCCTTTAAGAGTTCAGATGTTTGGAATATTTCCTTTTGCTCATTTTTAATAAAGGGTGCCAATAATTATATGCATTACTGCATGTAATTGTGGTGAAATACAGAGCCTATCTATCTACTACACTTATATAATATGACTGTGGCAACTTGATTGTTCTTATAGTGACATACACATGCCCGCACACACACAATCAAATGCCCTTGTCCAGCTCTAGGTCCTCTCTCATTTCCTCATTAGCTCGCCCAGGTTTAGCAGAACACACACACACACACACACACACACACACACACACACACACTGCTGTCTGCCTGATCTGATGGGCCACATAATTGGAAATGACAGACTTTCTGCACCAGCACTTTGTAGTGTCCGAGTTATGCCGTGATTTATAATTTAATTATATTGATGTTCCTTTCTGTAGCACTTTGTTTAAACCCTGCATCAAGACTAACTTAACCATATCATCATCATGTCATGGCAGATGTCATGAGCTGTCCGGTAATCTGAGTGGTGTCTTACCATTACAGCTAACTGTCATTTGAGCTGTCGTAATGTTCCTTTCCATGACAGCTTGTCAAGTGGGCTCGAGATAGCAGTTATTAATATTATTTCATGCGTACTGTCATAACACGCAATAACATGACTTGTACCACAGGGCTGTTGAATTCTCAAGTCTGATTGGTCTGATTTTCTAGATTTCTCATTTTCTAGGCTGTCATTCAAATGATAGGGCTATACTAATGTAAATGTTTTAATAAAGCTCCTTCACAGGAACTTGTACCATACCAGAATACCATAATACATAATATTAGCCTAATAATCAATATATTTAAAAAATATGTTGTTACATAAAGAAAAATGAACATGTTTATTTAACATTTATGGAAGAAGTCTCCAGTGTCAGCACTTTTTAAGAGTATTGTGCCACTGGAAAGTCTGTATTTATTTTTTTTTTTTTGTCTTATTAACTTCAAGATGGAGAAAAAAGCGAGGCTTGTGAGGGAATGACTCTTTTTATAGCTGCAATAATTTAAGTGATAACAGGAACTAACTTCTCATGGACATTCCACAACATAAAATGTAACTATAAATGGTTATAGATTAAACAAAGTAACATGGAGCTGTTGGCAAATTGCTGTAGTACAAGAGCAATAAAACACTTTGGGTTGTGCAGTTATAGGATTAGACATAATCTACTTCAAGCTGGTTTCGTCGTGGATTTCTTTCCTATAACAGCATGTACGGTTATGTTTTACACATTGAACAATCACTAACGATGTTCTAGTCAGTATTTATGTTAAAAGTCACTAGAAGCTGTTTGCAATACTGTCATGGACTTAATAAATAAAAGTGTTACATTTATGAGAAGTTATACAGGTGAATTCATCAGGAACTTAGAACGTACACTGCATAGCATTATTAGCAAACATTTGCTTATTACACAGACTAATATTTTCATCAAATATGACAGCTGTTATTGAGGTGACAATGTCATAAGAAATTATGACATCTGGCATAACACTTTTAATGGGTCATAAAATGTATGCTAGTAATCTAAACTAGTAATCAATTAGTTTGAGTGTCACACACTCATATTTAAGAGTTCTTTGGATTGTCCCTCTAAGAGGACCTGTAGAGGGGTTCTCTACTATCAGAGAGTAGAACACCTTTGGGAAGCTAAGAACCCTTAAATATTGAAAGAACCTTTGAGAAACCTCATATTGCTGTCATGGCAGTTATTGATTATGCTAACATGACACTGTTATGCCACTGGAAATAAACTGTCATGGCAGGATGTAACATAGACATGGTTATATGAGTCTTTTGAAACAGGGTTTAAGTAAATTGTTAGCATTTCCCTTCACACTTCATGTATCTGTACATGTATGTATACGCCTCACTAGGGTTAAGCGTAGAACATCAATGAGAGAGAGAGAACACTGATTTCCGGTCGGGATCTGGTGATCACTCATGTTTGTGATTGAGCTCTCGGCTTCAGAAGGCTCTCTGAGGAATATCAATCATGGGACCAGGATTATGTGTCTGTGCGTGTCTTGGGGAACAGACTGACTCTCGATGTCACACTGAGTTTGTGTAGGTGTGTGGGAATGAAATGGAGAGTGTGATGTAGTGAGAGATAACATTCCACAACATAAAATGTAACTATAAACAGTTATAGATAAAACAAACTGTAGTTGTTGGCAAATTGCTGCGGTATAAGAGCAATAAAACACTTTGGGTTGTGCAGTTATAGAATTAGTAATAATCTACTGCTGGTTTAGTCATGGATTACTTTCCTGTAATAGCATGTACGATTATTTTTTATATATTGAGCAATCACTAATGATGTTCTAGTCAATATTTGTGTTAAAAGTCATTAGAAGCCTGCGAAACCTCATTTGAGAAACCTCATATTGCTATCATGGCAGTACTTGAATATGCTAACATGACACTGTTATGCCATTGGAAGTAAACTGTCATGGCAGGATGTGTAACACATTCTATGGCATGTTTAAGACACTGTTATGTGAGTCTTGTGAAACAGAGTTTAAGTAAATTTCCCTTCACACTTCATGTATCTGTATATGTGTGTATACGCCTCACTAGGGTTAAGCGTAGAACATCAATGAGAGAGAGAACACAGATTTCCAGTTGGGATCTGGTGATCACTCATGTTTGTGATTGAGCACTCTGCATAAGAGGAACAAAATGTGTGTGTGTGTGTGTGTGTGTGTGTTGTGTTGTGACAATAACAGAATCCCCCACTGATCCCCCCTGGTGATCTAACAGCTAAGGATCTCCCACTCTCACCGCCGTGGCCCTCGTTTGATTCCCGGGCAGCGTACTCTCAGTGCCGGTCCCAAGCCTGGATAAACTGGGAGGGTTGCATCAGGAAGGGCATCCAGCATAAAACCTGTGCCAAATCAAACATGCAGACCAAAGATCCGCTGTGGCGACCCCTAATGGGAGCAGCCGAAAGCCGAAAACATCTGACACTCATCAGTGCCACACAAATCAGGCCTCAAAAATGTACTGTTTTAGAGGTCAGGTAGTAGTGAGAGGTTTCTCTGTAAACTGTAACTGAGAAATCAGAGAAAATATTGGAGATTTTTAAATCCAAATGGAAGTGAAAAATTACAAAGGCATCTGATGTATTTGTCTTAATACAACAACAATTTCTGGTTTGTAGAAGCAATGTGATATGACTATAACCTTCAGTGCCATTAAAGTATGACGTAAATTATATTGCAGATGTAGTCATTTATTACTGTATCATTAAAATACACTATTTTTGTCCTGCTATCAGACCGATAACACATCTCAACCCTGCTTCTGAGTGAAATATGAGTGATTAGTGTCACAGAACCCTGACAAGTCAACTGACAGCATTTCAGTTTGTTTCAACACCAATCTATTCACGAATCAGGAGAACAGCGCTGTTTTTGTCTCTGAACCTGAATCTGGAAAAGTGCAAGTGTTCTGTTTGTTTGTTTAGTAATGAGAATGTGACTCAGACTAATGATTCATTGTGTTTTCTCTGTGACTGATCACAGCCTGGCTGTGTGAATACGACAGAAGCCGACATCAAGAAATCCTCCAGGATGAAACAGCCTCACAAAACACGGAAGGTAAACCCGAGAATCAGTCGTCTGCACTATTTCATACACAATGCTGAACGCTGAATTCAATGAACACAGTGAAAATGACAATGAAATTTAAAAAGAAGAAAAAAAAACCACAGATTATTATTATTACGAACAGTATTAAAAGCTTTAGAAGGTTTAGTTGGTGTTTTAAGTAGATTGGAGGTTGTACTTTTATTTTGCGCTGTTGGTGAGTTTATTGCTTACTTGTGTTTCATGGTGTTTAGTCAGTGTATGGTCTACAGAATGACGTCCGCAGTCACAGTCCCACACACACCAGCACACCTGAGGTTAAGGAGCCCACTGAGGAGGAGCTACAGGAACAGGTACACACACACACACACACACACACACACACACACACAAAAACTCACCTATAGGAGCTGATTAGATGATTAGTTAAATCGATAGAGGAAAAGACTTATTCAAGACTTATTCAAGGCTTATTTATTTCATATCCACCTTGTTATATTTTTTAATTTTTTGCCACTGAGACTCATCAGTTATACCCTAGTGAGAGATCAGTAGAAATCAGGCCTCATGAATGTACTGTTTTACAGGTCAGGTAATAGTGAGAGGTTTCTCCGTAAGCTGTAAATGAGAATCGACAGAGGCTAAAACACAGGCACACACTCTCTCACAAGCTTAGACACATTCTGTAACACCTATGGATAAAGAGTCATGAAATGAGGAGAATGAGGAGGAACAGAATGAGGAGGAGCACACAGGTCAGAAGCCCAAACATACTCTATAGTACATCTGTCCTTAACCCTGTCACCCTGGCTGGCTAACTGGGTGAGTGTGAACCTGGTTTCAGACAACCTGGAATGTACAGACTACTACAGAAATAAGTGTGTCATTGTGAAGTCAGAGATTCTGGGTTCAAGAGCTTTCTGATCAGCATTGTGATGTCAGAGAGTCTGGGACTTCATCAGCATTGTGATGTCAGAGAGTCTGGGACTTCATCAGCATTGTGATGTCAGAGAGTCTGGGACTTCATCAGCATTGTGATGTCAGAGAGTCTGGGAATTTATCAGCATTGTGATTTCAGAGGTTCTGGAAGTTTATCAGCATTGTGAAGACAGACATTCTGGAATTTCAATATCTATTCTACTTTAAGTAACACTTTTCTGTAAATTAACTCCAAACCTCTGACTTGCTTACTTCAGAGCTACCACTTAGCTTGAACAGTGATCAGCTACCACCTAATATCATAGACCATAATGGTGTCTGTGACATGTTTGTAATATATAATGTATCGGATGTATCTTTAAATATATATATATATATATATATATATATTACAGATACATCCGATACATTTATATATATATATTAGCTACACTTACTTTGTATCTACACTCATTGGCCAACTAGTTTAGCGATTTATTTTCTGCCATACGTGGCTCTAGAAAAAGAAAGACATTAAAGAAATGTTTCAACTTTGCTGATAGTACAGAGTGACCTCTGGTATCAAACAACTTTAGTAGTCATAGATTTTTTTTTTTTTTTTTAAATCTGGATGAGAGGGTCTTTCTGTGAAGCTTGTTGTTGTTCAGACTGTGGTCCATCCTGACTGATGGAAAAAAAGAAGAAGAAGAAAAAAGTGTTTAGAGTCTTTCCCCATCAGAGAGGCCTCAAAGTAGAACCCCTTTATGAAGCCAAGGTCTCTTGGGGAACACTCCAGCATACCTACTCTGAAGCAGGAACTAAAAAGGCTGCTAAAACTACAACTCAGAAACTAAATTCGGCCTGGGGTCCTCTTTTAGAAACTCATCTAAAGTTCCTAGGTTCCTAAAATGGTTTCTCTGCATATGAACCTCTCTGAATATGCCCACTGTGTCTCAGGTCGCAAATATTATCCATTTTCCATTTCTATTTACATTTACAGCATTTGATCTCTGATAATTTGGGACTATGTCTGATTCATTACAAATTCATCATAGACACCATTATAAGTGTGATAAGCATGAAATGTTTGATTTTCTAATTCAGTTTAGGGCAACATGTGCCCAATATTAACTTGAACTCAAGCAAATTAATACTGCCCACACGTTAAGTTGAAGTAATTGAACTAGGGAAGGAAGATTGCTGAAAATGCACTTCTGTGACTGTAGCAGTGGCTGTACTTTAGTTTTCGTCTTATTTATTCATGCATACAGAGTACATTGCGAATACAGTACAAAATTAGCCTGTGCACTCATTAAATCTTAATCTGGCTGTTTAATGTTAATGAGTCAGAGAGGCAAACAGGAAAAGGGAAGTGTTTTAATGTAGCACACAAAAACTGACTTTTAGTTTCACTCTGAATTCATTTTAATAATTTAGTTGACTAGTTGCTGTTAATTATTTATCCTGAGCTGTTATGAATATAATAACTGTTAAATGTTTGTGATTACCTTACAGATACAGTATTGGCAAGCACAGTTGGACAGACATCGATTAAAAATGTCCAAAGTTGCAGAAAGGTGTGTTTTATTCTCCAGCAACTCTGCAAAAGTGTTTAGGGGTGATGTGTGCAGTAGTATTTTATATACATATTAAATATTGTGCCATATGGGACGTTATGCAACATGTACGAAACATTATGACTTCTACATATTGCCCCTTTTTTTCTTTTTTTTTTTTGCTTCACTGCAGTTTGTTGAGCTACACAGAGCAGTACATGGAGTATGACCCTTTCATAACCTCACCTGAACCATCAAACCCCTGGATCTCAGATGACAATACTCTCTGGGAACTGGA
>CM040986.1:20413093-20471871 GCA_022985145.1 Pangasius djambal | reverse complement strand
AGAAGTAGTTCTTAAATGAAGAATATTGGTTATTCATTTAAAAGTGTCCTTCAGTAATAAATTTAATATTGTAATCTTTGGCGAATCACTGTGCTATAAGCGGAATAACACACTCCATCGCTGTTATATGACCATGTGCTGTTATATGAAAAATAACGCGCTTCAGAGGGACAGTGGCACTGCCCTGTGCGTCATGCCACATCTGTTGCGTGTTATTACTTATTCATCTGGCAGATTCTTTTGTTTAAAGTAACCTTTTATTCAAAGAGACTTCTTCCAATATATAATTAATTATTAGATTATTCGGTAATTTTGGTTCTTTCAAACATGTACTTTCTGAAAGAATCAACTTTAATCAGAAGCAGAATTAGACATAAAAATGTAGCAGAATTAAAACATTTTAAATTTGAAAGTGTTTCAAGTATTAAAATATATGAGGTATTTTTGTATTTGATATTTTTTCAACTAGAACCTGCATTTCAACTTTCAAACTTTTAAGCAAAGGTTTGGTGAAAACTCTAAGATTTTCCATTACTTGTTAGCTAAATTAGCCTCATGACTCCAATACAAGACTAAAGAAGCAAACATCAGACACTAAACATGTTTTGAGTGATAAACTAGATGTTTTGATTTTTTTTACTTATCGTAAATGTCTGTTGTGCGTGCCATTTTCAGATCACTATGTTTCTGTTTCTCTGTGTGTAGGACATCAGATCTACGATCATCAGGCCTCTACTTTCCTGCAAAACTGCGTCACACCTCATCTGGAGAAGAGGAGCGTGTGACTTGTACATTACTGTAATCTTCTGTGCTTCATAATAAACCCACAAGGAGGTAGAGCAGTCGAGTCGTTGCATGTCTGATAAACTGAGGTAAAAGATGGCTTTATTTTCTTTCCATTGTTCATCATCTACTCATGAAGAGGACTTTTTTCCCAAGGACTTGAAAACACATTTCCCAGTTACTTCCTTAATTTTCACATATCAGCTTTAGCTGTGCTTTGTGAACTGAGAATAGGAATAAAATCAGTATATATAGTATATATAAGCGAATATCAAACTCTTTATGACATTGTATAAACACACACACGCCACTGCAGTTGTAAAGCCATGTTTGAATGAGAAAAATACTTTGTCAGATGTAGTCGCCTCCAAAATGCTTTATGACACGTCTCATTTATTTTTATACTCTATTTATGAATATGTTGATTTGTTATCTGTATATTATTCCTTCTTTTTTTTGTAAATTTCTGTACAAACTGGGGTACACAGGGAAAGACAAACTAGAAATGCCAAATTATGGACAAAGCGTATTTTTTCATCCCACACCCACCCTGAAACATGTGTTTATTTTTTTATTAGAGAAACAACTGACCAAATACATGGTGTTTGTGGATTTGTGAAATGCAGCGATCACTGCCTCTGTGATGGGAATCTTTAAATCATGTCATGTTCTTACAGAGTGTGTTAGTTGGTGTGTATCAGTAGATAAAGTACAGCGTCGGCTGATATGTTCATATGGTGTTGGAGTATGTGGATCTGGTTAGATGCATGCTGGTAAATGTGTGTGAATGGATGAATGCGTGTAATGACAGATCACAGAACGGCAATGGAGTAGAGAATTCGTTCATCTTCTGTAAGTGCTTTGCCCACCACACACACACACACACACAACACACTCACACACACACTCACACACACACACTCACTTAGGGGCAATGTAGTGTAACCAATCCAACTAAGGGGCATGTTTTTTGGGAGATGAGAGGAAACCCACTTAAACAGTAACCCGAACTCAGACTCGAACCTGGGACCCTGGAGCTATGAGGCAGTAACACAAACTGCTGTGCTTCTGGTGTAGAAAATATCAATATAAGTGCAAACCAACCCTTAAGGAAGGAAGGAATAACTATAATGGGGCAGAACACAGAATAAACAACAACACAGAAACAAAGGTTTTATATCTGGGGCCATATTACAGAAACCTGTCCCAAATTAACACCTGACATGGCTAAAGTTCTAGTTAAACATCTTCCTCTGTAAAGATGGAAAAACAAGACAAAGAGAATTGAATGCCAAAGCAAATTACATTTTATTTCCCTCAGTGGAATTTTTTTCATTTTCATTTTTTGGCAGTGTTACAGCCAGTGAAGCGAGCAATTCGCTGAAAAGCAACAGATCATTTGAGATTGGTTATTGTTACCATTTTGGAATATAAATACAGTGCTATGCAGAAGTCTTAGGCACATCTAAAGAAATTCTATAAAGCGAAGATGCCTTCAAAAACAAAGTTCCAAATAAAAAAAATTTCAATAAAAAATAGATATTTACTGTGCCTCAGAATTTGTATAGTACTATAAATATAACGCCACTATGGCTGTAAAAGCTAGTAAGCTAGATAATGTTAATTCTAAATGCTAAAATCACAGCTGACTTTCTACCAGAAAAGCTTCTGTAATCCTCTTTTCCTATCTGGAATTATGCAAATTAGGAAATATATATCGAAATGTCGATCGTCCTAAACGAGGTCATGGTGTTTCTGTAATATGGCATCAAGGAGAAAACCCAGCTATCCCTGAGAACTGGACCAGTGAAGAAAAAAGGTATCTTAGAAGATGAAAACATCTTGAATACAGGCCAATTTATATAATATTTCTCATTATACGATTATCATCAAACGAATAAAAAAAAATCATTCAACCAATATCTAGCTTTTAATGTCTAAATGTATTAATCTGTTGGCTGATAATTTAGCTTGTTTAGTGTAAGTATAGTACAGTATAAGACAATTATTGGAATAATTTGATAGTTTTATAATAATTTCATAGAGATATATATAAGTGATGGATTTAACTATATTCAAGATGTTGTCACTTGCTAGGATTTTACTTTTTGCAGTGAGGAGCCCTGAGATCAGCACTCATTACCTTAAACGTCACTGAGACATTTCTCTGGAGCGTCCTCGCCCTCACACCTCCGCTTACACACTGCTCTCTAATGGGTGTGTGAGGTGTGACAGGTTGTGTGTACAGGTGGATGTGTTTCACAAACAGAGGTGGGTAGCAACACACTGCATTTATGCCATTGCATTTACAGCATTTTTAAATAAAATGTACACCAAAAATAACTAAATTTTACATGTGGAATAATTTTTACAGAATCATTCTAATTTTACCCATCTTACATTCGCCCATGTTCTTCTAGCTTGTTTTTGAATTCAGTGGATGTTGTGCTCATCCTGTTTGATAGGGATTTCTAGTTTATTTCATTCAATATTTTTGTGAAATCACAATGACATCACTTCTCTAATAAAGTCACATTAGAGGGATCTAGTTGCTGTCTAGGTGATATGGCTATATATATATTTATATGTTTGTATATGTCTATTTGTGCCTGGAGGAAAATGGTCTTGGCCACAAGGGCAGCAGTGTTCATCCTTAAACACCACGAAAGAAAGAATTCTGAAGCAGAACGTCCCAAACCTGCATGTCAATTTCAGTGAAAATGTACAGTACAATGGCAATATGGCTACACTTGCACTTGTTTAAAGAAGCAAACATATGCAGTATTATGAAAGTATGAAGTCTGTAATTTAATGACATAGTCTCGGGCAAAATTAAGTCTTGAAGCTATCAAACTTAACTTGCTATATATAACTTTAATGCTATAAGATACTATCAAGTGAATATTTAGATTAACCCCATAATAGGTATTTCAACAAAACAGTCATCCAGGCTAGCAGCTCGTGTTAAGCAGTTTTATACGTACCTATGTTCAACTGTGTTCAATATGTTAGTGTGTTTCCCGTCACCAGTGAGGTAAACGCAGTAGAGCTAATAACCAAGGTTGAGAGGTTTTAGCAAAATGTCCAACCCAAGGTCTCAAAAACCACACAAAAGACCTGAAACCAGCACAAAAATATGGGCATTGGAAAAGGGAGACAAGGTCACCATGGAACACACACATTTCTGATGAACGGACATTATCCACTTCATAATCCCGTGCATGTGCTGCTCCATGATTGCATGGAAGGCATCTATTATTATTATTATTATTATTATTATTATTATTATTATTATTATTATTATTATTATAGTGCATTACGACATGACAATTATATGAAACAGTAAAAGAATACTAAGGAACAGTGTGTTTCTACTCTACCTCTGGCTGTGTGTGTGTGTGTGTGTGTGTGTGTGTGTGTGTGTGTGTGTGTGTGTACAGGAGATTGTGTGATGTATAGTTGTGTAATGTGTGTGCAGGTGTGTGATGTTGTATGTATGCAGTACAGCAGTGGGTATTGCATGCATGTAGCTGGTGAGTAGCTGGACATAAAAGTCTCTTTTGCAATGGCTCCTTTTACAAAACCTGAACTGAAAGCAGACAATGTCGGTGTCAATCTGTGTACGTTTGGAATGTAAGGGGAACACTGTGTAAACTCAATTCTTCTCCAGACCATTTCTTAAATATGTGATGAAATGCAATTATGCATTCAGAACAGTATTAATTAAGATATCAGTGTATAAATAATGAGTAGGATAATACATACACACTGACAACTTTAATCGTGACACCTGTACACCTGTTTATTCATCATCATGCAGATAAGCACTTCAGTTAATATTCACATCAACCTTCAGAATAAGGAAACATGTGATCTCACTGGCTTTGACCGTGGCATGGTTGTTGGTGCCAGACGAGCTGGTTTTTATCCTTCAGTAACTCCTTATCTCCCTAGGGTTTTCACTCACAACAGTCTCTAGAGATTATACAGAATGGTGTGAAAAACAACAACAACAAAAATATTTCTTGCAGCTATGTGAACGTAAACACCTTGTTGATAAGAGAGGTCAGAGGAGAATGATCATATTGGTCTCAAAGGCTATAGTAATTCCAGTGACCACTCTTTACAACCACGGTGAAACCATGGACCAAGAAAAGCACCTCAGAACGCAGAATACATTAAACCATGTGGCACATGGGCTACAACAGCAGAAGACCACATCAGGTTCCACTCCTGCCAGCCAAGAACAGGAATATGACACGACATTGGACACAGGCTCACCAAAACTGGACTGTCGAAGAGTCAATTCAATTCAATTCAATTTTATTTGTATAGCGCTTTTAACAATGGACATTGTCATAAAGCAGTTTTCCAGAAATAAATGGATTCAAAAATTAAATTGTAAATATTATTCATTTATTTATAGCAAAAACATTGCCTGATCTTCTTCTAATCTTAAAGTGTCCAGTTTTTGTGAGCATTTTTCCCCATTCTGATGTTTGATATAAATATTAACTGAAGTTCTTGACCTGTATCTACATGATGCTATGATGTCATTGCACTGCTTGATCATGATTGGCTAGCTGGATCAGTGAAGCGGTGTATTGGTATTACTGATAAAGTGGACAGTGAGGGTATTTGCATCACTGTAGGAGGAAATTTGCAATAAAGTTTTTCATACAGAGAGACTCTTTAAACAGACACTTTCCACTTTTGTATTTCAGTTATATGTGCTTTAAATTTAATCCTCAATGTTAAGAGGCTGAAACTGTTTTTTTTTATTTATTTTTAATTTTATTTTTGGTTTTGTTGGGAAACATATTGAGGGTGTGTTTCGGTGCTCCAAGCACCATGTGAAGTCCAATCCTCCGCCTCTGTCGATATAATTCCACTATCAACTCTGTGACTCTGTAAATACATTCCAAAATCCAATAAAGAGATCTGAGGGGAAGAAAAGCGACCATGTCTCAGGATGCTGATGTCTCTAGTGCTGTTAGTGGGAGGTCACTGAAAAACCAGATATGAGCAGCAGAGGGCAGAAAAGCTTCAGTTTTTAGTCCCTAAATTTAATCTGAGAGTGTGTGTCTGGTCTAAAAAGGTACCACAAAGCCATGCTTCATCAAGCAATGATATACACAGTCACAAACTGTAAATGCATGAGTCCATCATAATAAATCCTGAAAACTTTTACAATTCAACACTTTGGCTGATTCAGAAATTTCTTATAATTAGTAGTAACAGTCATTTTCCCATGGACAGAGATGTAAATGTAAACTTAGTAATTTTATTATTATTATTATTATTATTATTATTATTATTACCCCAGTATGAATACTTGCTGCTTTTAAAACAGAGTATTAACATCTTAACATCCATTTCAACACCCATGCATCTAGTAAGTAGTAATAATAATAATAATAATAATAATAATAATAATAATAATAATAATAATAATAATCATGTCCTGTGGGTTTTACTGTCATTCCTGTATATAGCTTGTATACACTGGAACGAAGTGTATACAAGATACACAGGACCATGGTACAACACACAACAGTACACAGGACTACAAAAAGTTCAAATATACAACAGTGTGAGACAAGTGCAGGACAATAAATACACAGAACAACACACACACAGGACAACAGAACAGTGCTGTGTGGGAAAGCTATTGCACAATGGACTGTAAACTACTGTGTAGTGTAGCAGCAATAATAATAATAATAATAATAATAATAATAATAACATAAAATGCCTTATCAAGTACTCATCAACATTGCTTTATCCTGGTCAGGGTTGTGGTAGATCCGGAGTCCATCTCAGGAACACTGGGTGTGAAGCAGGAACATATCAGGGCATCATACACATCCATTCATACACATATTCACCCCTAGGGGCAATTTAGAGTTGCCAGTCCACCAACCGGCATGTTTCTGATCCATCTAATTACAAAGAAACATCAGACACAGACATAAGATCTATTTTTCACCCACACTGAAGTCAGCATTGAAGAAATATATATATATTTCTTCATTTCTGCAGCTAAGATAAGGAGCAACTGCAATCTGTTCAGCTGAACTTTTGGTTCAAAAAGATTAATTACATTGAATTCAAAGTCAAAATAAAGATCAGTTTGGAATTAAAAATAACACAAAAGTCTAAAAGCATGATAATAAATATATACTAACTAATAATATTACCTCAGTAATTAAATATATACCCAAAGAGCCTCATATAGTTTGGCTGATTGACAGATGTAATAACGTTCAATTTAACACCTCGATTCTTTCATTTATCGTGTAAGAACATTCTTTTGAAAGAATTTTTTTTCTAGTCATTTCTTCTGTTCGAGTTAATAACTGATGGAGCTGTTCTCCATAATAACACACTCTACCCTCATAAAATGCCTTCATCACATATCCTGATGTAATACATATTCTTAACTAGCTATTTTTACTCTAAAGAATATATCCTCTTAGGTCCTTTCACATTTCCACTCCAGTAACTACACGGAAAAGCATGCAAAGTGATGAAGCTGCTATTATAGCTATTATATAATGAAAGTAAAGACTGCACGTGTGGTTCTTGAGTTTAAAGAGCTTTCTGTAAGTGATAAAGCTGCCTCAGAGCCATGCAGGATAACGAGAATGTTTTATGCTCAGAGTCACGGCTTTGGAGACGAAATGCAACTTTGATCCTCCTCCCACTCAGGGTGACACATTGATGAGCGGCTGAGTGAGAGTGTATGTATGTGTGTGTGTGTGTGTGTGTGTGTGTGTGTGTGTGTGTGTGTGTGTGTGTGTGTGTGTGTGTGTGTGTGTGTGTGTGTGTGTGTGTGAGAGAATGTTTTAAAAAATGAAGGAGCTAGAAGTGGGCGTGTCAGAAGGAGAGGAGGGGGGGTATAGAGAGGGATAAAGTCAGAGAAAGCAAGAGGAAAGGGAAGCAGAGAGAGAGAGAGAGAGAGAGAGAGAGAGAGAGTTGGTCTGATTTGTTTGGTGATCAGAGCCAATAGAAATCCTGCGGTTTGATAAGATCCACATGCGGGTGACGGAGAAGAGCCAGAAACAAGAGTTCAAACACAGCGGGGAGAGAGAGAGAGAGACAGAGAGAGAGATAGAGGGGAGAAGAGTGACTCAGAGAGACAGATAGAAAAGCTCCATCCCAGTGAGCAGGACAGAAAGCGTGCAGAAGAACACTTGTGAAGTTCTCCTCCAACTTCTGGAGACACAGAATCATCACTTCAGAGACACGACCTGATCCTGACAATTCCTCCTTCTTCCATGGGCATCAGAGCAGCTTTCAGTCCACGACCCACCAATACACCAGCACTCTCTCCCTAACCACTGCCGGAATACACACACACACACGCACACACACGCACGCACGCTGAGAACTGGACCACTGCAGACGAGAGGTAAGTTATCTCCTTTAAGAAATGGTCTTTAACTCTTCTGTACAACACACACTCACAAAACATACACACGCACACATATACATGCTGATATAAAAGACTGAGAGACTGCATATCACTTGTGTATGTAAGTATGTGTGTGTGTGTGTGTGTGTGTGTGTGTGTGTGTGTGTGTGTGTAGAAATTTAGGCAGTATTTCCAGCAGAATGAAGATGCACTCAGGATTAATCGTGTAAAGGATGGAAAAGTCAGTCATGTGTTTTAGTTTTTCATGATGAAGTCAATATGATCAACCAAAACATCTATACAAGCAATTCCACTTTTATTGGGAGGAAAACAGCTGAGTGTGTGTGTGTGTGGGAATCTGTGTGTTCTGGTGGGAAGAGTGCTAAAACAGTTAATGATCCGATTAATGATTTGTGTTTGCCGGGGTCCGTGACTGCTCCACCTTGCACTGTTGGGCAAAGCGGATTTGGCCTGGTCAGTAATCTGTGTTTTCTATTTGGTTTCCATCACAAGCCCATAGGGTTAAAGCGGCCCGCACAGGGAACTACCACATGTACTGTATATGTGTGCTGTGAAGCGCTGAAGTAGTGACCTTCTCTGCTGAAATGCTGCATCACAAGCAGGTTATTAAACTGAATACATGGGATTGGTTTAAATCTAAATTAAACTGTGCACCTCATGCTTAAAACTACTTCCTATAATGTAGCAGGGAAGCATGGCTAGGTCATGTACCAATATAATATTGATAGAATAATGGTGAAAATGACATCGCAACAAACTTGTCTTGGCTATTGCAGGACCAAGCAGCTGTATACACGTTAAAATATAGTTGTACCTCCTTTTCTATGTTAAAACATTCTTTTGTTCAGAGCTTTACAGCACTACAGCTTTGTTGTAATACTTTCATACATTTTGTAATACTTTCATACATACATACACACACACACACAAATATATATATATATATATAATGTAAAGGATTGTGTTAGTGATTACTAAGCTAATGGAAAATGTTATCAGTGTGAAAATTTGAATATTTTTTGACTAATTCAAAACAATAACAGACCAATGTGATGTCCCTCAATGATACAAAGTTCCAGCTCGACACAAATTAACATTCTAAAAATTTGCGTTAATATTCTGACCTTTAAAAATGTTGCTGAAACGTCACAAAAATGTTCTCAGAAAATAAAACCGGAAAGATATAAGCATCAAAACAATCTTCAAAATGTTAACCATAATGCTCAGCTGTTAACCAAACTGTTCAGCTAACCTCCATTTTTTCAGGGTCGATATAGCAGTAAATACTGGAAATCAGTTTAGACTCAGAGTTTGACTCTGTTCTGATGTATTTCAGTTTACTGTGAGATTTTGATCATAATTGTCATCGCTCAGCTAATAGAGAAAGCTAGGCTGTAATGATATAAAAGAAATTGCCTGAAATGGTCTGAAAACATGATGGTATTCTTTGTAATGTTATTACAAGTTTGATCACACAACACACTAATATTGGAAATTTTTCTGTAAACATTACTGTAGCCAAAAAGCATCATTTTCTAAATATTACTTAATTATGTTCTGACGAGACCCAGAAACCTTCACAAATTAAAACACAAGTTTGTAGAAATGCAAACCTTAATATTCAGAAGTCTCTGCTAACCTCTAACGTAAGAGATAATGAGAGGTGATCGGATTTGTCTTGCTGGAGTCTGACTCATTTCAGCTCATTATGAAAATAAGTTGTATACCTAGGCAGTTAATTTGATTAATGAATGATCTGTAATGGTAGTAGAGACACTAACACTGTTAGCACATAACTCTATGCTTATTACAGTACAGTGAGTTCACAGATGTAGATTAAATCTCAATTAGATTACAGCCTCACACACCGCACTTCAAGTAGTAAGTCAACATTGGTAAAGGAGCGGAAAAGAAGTCCAGCTCTTTAACCCCGCGCTGTGCAGAGTGTTTGGAGAAAGCAAGTGTGTTTGGTTAATAAAGCTCCTTTACTGCTGTGATTAAATCTGTATCGGAGGCGCTCGGCTGTAGTTAATGAGGAGTTTTATAGCGATGCGTCCCAGGTTGAAGAGCTGGATTCAGTCTGGAAAGATGTAACACAGCGTGTGTGTTCTAGCTTCAGAGTTGGCTGCTTGCTGGAATCAGGTATAAAACTGGATTAAAGGACAATAGTGGTGTCAAATAGACATCAATTCATAATGACTATCCAGTGTTATTTCGTCATTAACGCTATCATCAACTCTAGTGAGGTTCAGACAGGAAGCAGAATTATCTCAATTTTACAGGATTCACTTAGGTTAATGTTTGTATGTTTTAAACTGAAGGGACACATGGATCATACTCAACATGCAACAGGTGTCCTCAGTTTTGCATTTAGATAAAACATAATACTAAAGCAAAAATAAAAAAATGGTAACTGAATTTTTGTCTCACTCTCAATTCCATGGTTACCTATAGGAGCGTTAGGTGTCCATAGACATATATATTCTTTTGTCTTTCTGACCAATTTGCCTGATTTGATCTACAGTCACAAACAGCCCCCTCTTCAGGCTCCACTAAAGCATCCCACCACTGGCTTCAGAAAGAGGGTCATGATCAGGAGGTGGGGCAAAGTTGTGGTTCTAAGATTTAAAAAAAAAAATGCACTGCCCATCCCCATTAGACTAATTTGGGAAACTCAGGTTGCTGATGATCTACAAAATCACAGACGGCACCCTCTTCAGGCTTCACTAAAGCATCACACTATTGGCCTCAGACAGAGGGTCACGATCAGGAGCTACGGCAAAGGTGTGGTTCCAAAATAAAACACTAAAGCCCAGCACTTTTGCTTAGTAGGGCACCTTTTTAGGTCACTGGGTGAAAGGTCTAAAGAGGACACTATCTTCAGTCCTCAAGTGACCCCTAGTTGCTAGTTCATGGTAACACGTTGCTTAGTTTTAAAACTCAAGGCTCCAGCAAACCCACCTGAGTTCTGTCCTTATCTGGTGTAGTGGTTAGAGCAGTGGTTTATGGTGCTGATGGTCTAGGGTTCAATTTAGCCTCTTGACACTGTTGGAGGGCCAAAAGACAAATATACTAAAAAAGTAAAGCTATCGTGAGCTTGTGTGGCTCAGTGGTATGAGTGACCCAAGTGGTGGTATAGGAATGCCCTGGGTTGTATCCTGGGAAGGACTGTCGAATCAAAATGTCAGAAGGTGCATGAAGAGGCTGGCCCTGAAAGAGCTGTGGAAGGACAGTAAGGGTTATAGAGCATGCAGTTTTTAAAAAAAAAAACAAAGGGCCAACTAAATAAAAAGCCTGCTCCTTCACCCTCTCTCCTGCACCTCCCCAATGGGTCCTGTTCAGGGCTCACACCACCAGCTCCTCATGCAGGAGAGACACCAATCTCAACACCACCCTAAGAGCCTCTACTCCCAAACACAGCCCAACCCAGACTTGAACCGCTAACCTCAGCATCAACACCAAGTTACAAGTGTTTTTACATTACACCACCACAGGCAATTAGAAGAAACGTGCTTTTTTGGGGGGCTTAGCTTGATAAATCAGACTGACCATTCAGTAAATGATAAAGTGGGCATGTCCAGTCACTGCCTTCAGCTACTGTTGCGCCATAAATGTCTTGTCTGAGTTGATCGCAATCCATAGTCCAATCAATCAATCAATCAATCAGTCCATCTGGCTCATTTGCAACTGCAAAGTCACGTAAGTGACACTTTGACTTGAGACTTTGAAAAGCCACGGATCTGATTCATGTGATTTAACAGTGTTACACGTTACAGGCATCTCAATGTCTTCTGCAAGCTGAGAACTTCAACCTGGTGACTGATGTCTCCAAATCCAGACACTACATTCACCATGTTTATTTCTCACTCATTCTTAATGAGGGAATTTGATTGGTTGGGTGCATCATGAGAATAAGAGCGTATGTTGCTTGAACATATCTACCAAATGTTGACCAAAACGCATACGAGTCTAGATGTGTTTGTGATGAGGTATAATGAGATAGTGAGTGCTTTTATTCTGTGTAGGTGATTTCGTAAATGTCCTAAATGCCTAAATGCTGGTATGTGTCGACACACTGTAGAGAGATGATATGGTTTTCATGGTACACATTACGGTTTGCAAACAAAGTGCTAGCAAAAAAGATGTGCCAAATTGTTTAACAAAGAAAAGGAGAAAAATGGAACAATTAGTAGAGATTATAATTCAGCTGAACGTTGTGAGTGGTAATGAAGTCGGTCAGTGTGTTATTACTCACATTAGCCAAAATGCTCTCAGAATAATAGTTCATTGAGATATTGATACCACATTGTCTTGTGACATCTTGTGACATCTGCTTTCACTATCTTTTCCAAAGATAGGACTATGTATAACAAAGATTAAAAAAAAAAAACTCACACTATGTCTTTTATTTTAATTTGACATCTGTAACTAAAAAATAACATTAAAACACAGCTTTTAAATCTGGTGTAGTGATAACATGGGAAGGCAAAATACGTTTATACGTTTAAACATTTATAAACTTTTAATAATGTGATATAAGAATGATCCAAGACATCAGTACATACACAGCATAGACACTTTTTCTATCTAGACATGCTGGTTCAATACTGTCTCTCCGAAATTTACAGAAATAATAAACTTTTTGCACGTGTGACCAATCGGTTAGGATATTTTTCCTGTATTATTCACTGACTGTATTTTTTGAGTGAGCGCAGGGGAATGCTAATGAATCACTACAGTATAGATGATTTCCGGTCATCCAAGTCTCTTTGAATGCGTCAGAGTAATAAATTAAGCTGAGTGGATGTGTTTTATAATGTTGATAGCGCCTCATCGATCATTCAAGGGTTTGGAAAGGATGAATATATAACGCACGTCTAGCTGAGCTGTCTTGATGCACATTATTTTTGTACCTAAATGATACGTGCAGAATTTTTATTAAAGCTGAAGCTTATTGTAAGTATTAAGCTTGATGATGTTCCTGTCGGCGACCTTCAGAGTGTCCGAGTTCTCGTTATTGTGTATTTAACTTTCCACGTTGGTGGTTTACTCAGCCTGATAAAGCACAGGGCACCTTCAGGAGCACAGATCCCAAACACACACATTCTTCAATATGCAGCACACATGCTCAGCACTCTAACACACTCTTATAGATGCTGTCTGCTAAACTAAGTACATAAGTCAGAGTAGAGATTACTGGTTTGCATGTGTGTGTGAGCAGGAGGAGGAGGAGGAGGAGGAGGAGGAGGTTGATGTGTGTGTTTCTCAGCCTTTGTAGAAACAGCACACTCAGCTGGTGGCAATTATGGAAAGTAGTCTGTGTGTGTGCGTGCATGTAGGGGGTTATGGGAGTTGTTTTGGGGTGACAGGGGTGTGTTGTGGTTGCATGCCAATGCCCCAACAGCCTAAGGCATGCTGAGCGCAGCCCCATCTACTGTGGAACATTAACACACCTCACGCTTGTTTTCATAGCAAATGGGCTGGAATCCACGCTGGTTTAAAGAAATGCCCGAGCTATGATTGAGCGTTTGATAATATACTATTAATTTGAGGCCTGTCTGTGCCGGCGTATTATTTACGGAAATAACCCAGGGAGCTTGCGTTACATTTTTTTCAAACACGCGAAAGAAAGACATGTTGGCTTTCAAAACCACGTTATTATCTCAAATGAGCAACGGGGAAATATTTCAATCTGCCTTTTCCCCAGCAAACACAGGCTCATTCTGTTTGGAACGGAGTCACTAAGGAATTCTTACATACTTCAGAACCTGCATGCTTAGGGTCATTATTCGCTTGACAAGAAATATCTCAGAGACGCCGTGTTACTTTGCGCTGACTTACTGAACCGGGCCTTATCAGCAGCGTATTACAGAGTTAAATAGCTTTACACAGAGTGCTAGTATCCACCTAAGCACGGATCAAACGGAGTAAAACCTCTGAATACAGATAACCGATGTCTCTCGGGCAATGAGAAGGACAGAGCTAAGCCTCATGCAAACGGTGGCTGGGGTGCTGGGGTCAGGAACCAGCAGCGTCAGCCATTTCAGGGAGAAAGTGGAGGGCATGACCTTTGGGAAGGGTGGAAAAGAGGGCCTAGCAAGGGTTCCAGAGTAACAGGATAAATAAATTTCCTATAAGGTTTAATATAAGACTATTAGCTAAATTATCCTCCACTTTGGATTTGGAGGAACCCTTAAAGACTCCACTAAGAAAACTACAGCAGAAAGAACAATTAATCATCCGACGAGCACAGATAACTGAGGAACTATGCTGGAGTCTCAATACTGTTGCTAATTCTTCATTAGTCTCTCTTTGAAAAGCTGACACTCTTGTTTATTCTCAACTATTTTCTACACAACTGCAGAACTCAAAATATCAGCTCCAACCAAGTTAGACATTCCTGATGAGATCAGACGGTTTTCCTCTTCTTTCTTGAGAAACTCGGAGATCTGGGGCAGATGGAGCAGGGAGAGAAATTGGAGTAAAACTGAACCTGAAGGCAGAGCTGAAAGCAGCTTCCCCTCTCCCCTGACCCTCCTCATGGCTGCTTTAACAAAGCAGGGAAAACATAGCACAGGTCAGGTACTTTGGGATAAAATCTACTACTCATTCATTAGACTTGACCTGCTGTTACTCTTTAGCCCCCAAACCTGATCTGGAATCAGGTTACACGTCACTGTTTTCCATTTTTAAACCTTGGTGAGTTACATGAGTGATTTTTTAAAAAGGTTGCAAAATTAAAGTGCCACTTTTCCCGAGCACACGTCCAGTACACTTAATACAGAGGACTGAGCCGTGCAGCGATGAGAGATTGGAGTGAAAAAGAGGAAGACAGAGTGGGGGCTTGTTCTCGTTCAGATATACGAGGAGCCTCCGCTGAGGCCATGGTGTCACGGCAAAACTTTGGAGGCCAAGACACGCTGACGCGGTGACTCAGGGGCGCATTCATCATCTTTTGTGCAAACATCCACGGCCTGCCAGACCACAGACTCACAACCAGCTACTTATTTTGACAACGGTTAAGAGCTCCTCTGAACCGCCGTCTGAAGAGGAGTTCCAGTTATGCGGGGTTAACCGGAGAGTCAGCCTAAAGAACAGACGAGGAAAAACACGGTCATGCTCGAGTGAGGCCGCCCGACAACACCACAACGCCTTTTGGGCAAGAAAACAAATTCTAAAGCAAGAACGTTTTATAGCCTGAAATATTTAAGCTCAAGCACAACATGAAATAGATATCAGATGGTAAGCGATAAGCTAGAGAAAGGCTGACCGAGGATGACCGTTTAATTCGCTCATGAAAAAAAAACACATTTTATAAATGTTTCTTTTCCAAGACTGAGTCAGCCGTGGAGCTGCCACATCTGCTGCAAAGATGTCCACGTGATTGACAGATAGCTTTCTCTCGTGCCTGAGATGTAATCATCCTCGGCCGCCGTCTCTTTGGTCCTGCTGCCCGTGGACAAAGTGACAAATTAAGCTTAATCTGTGTCTTCCTGCCCTCTCAGGAAACAATATGAAACTCGTAGGGGGAAAAAAAAAAGCACAGAGGCTTAGCTTGACCCCTAGAGACATTCCAACTCATGAAAAACATGATGGAAGAGTGGGGAGGGATGAGAACAGTGGGGGATGAACGTCACACTTTAGAAGAATAGCTTTTGTGAAATTTGTGGCCCAAACACTTTATGGCGCGAATGAGATAAATGAGTCAACTCAGCACCGTTTGTGCCCACTCATAATGCTGCGGCGCCTTCGAGAACGTTTACATATTCATCGCATTTGTCACCAGCAGCCTAAGCAAAAGGGGTAACTGTTTCTCTGGAGGAGTCAAACTCACTGCAATCAACTTCCTTTGCTCTCTGTTCTCGCCTAGGCTTCCCTCGCTGATTAATGAACGTGTTTATTTTAACGACGGCTTTTTAAACTGACAAATTAGCTGGCCACAGTAATGGCTCAATTAAGTTAATTTCGTCCTCGTATGACATTCATTTCCTCTTTTGCTCTAAGAAAGCAAACAGCGCAGCATTTGATGAAACTGTAGTTCGTGAGACATTCTGGTGAAGGAACACATCAAAAATGACTGATAAGAGGAATAGTTTTATTTAACCATCAAACCCTAAAACACAAATTAGGCTTTAATATTAGCAAAATTCCAGGTCATGTGAGCATACATAAACCTTAAGTATAGCAAGGACACCTTAAAATAAAAGGACTTGGCTTTACTTGCCATGCTCTTTTAAGTACAAGACATCTTTGCGTAAAGCTACGTTCAGGAGTTTTATCCTGCATTAGTTACACTTCTTATAGTAGCCAATAATAGGAGTTTTAGATTTTTACAAGCCACAGATGAGGACTACATACAGCACACAATTTACCTTCTTTTTAAACAACTAGCTATATCATTTTATCAATTTTAGCTATGCTTAGCATTCCTGAGGACCCGTGCATTAGAGCTGACTAGAAACTAGCAGACCATCATAGATCTTCACTAGCATTACAGTAGAATGTGTTAAAACCAATGCACAAGCAGATCACCTCAACATTTGCAGTGAGGATCATCAAATCATGTTAATGCTGAGAAACACAACCATATACACACAAAGCTAATATTGTTAAGCATTGTACCTTGCTACAGTTTAATTTCAGTCTAAAGCTAATACACATGATTAAGATCTTTGGTCATCAAAAGCATAATTAGTCACATCTGTATTGCTGGAATCAAACTGCCTCGTTTATATCCAGATCCCCTATACCTAATCCAATTCTTGACTGTTTATCATAAACCTCACTTTGGTGTTAGGTTTAGTTCAAGCTCTGAAGATCAGAGCATACCAACAGACCTCAACAACTCCAAAGCTGTGGATAATCCATCCTGCAAAATGTCAAGGTTTAATAATTCCCAAAACATCTGAGGCTAGTCATGGAAGGTGTAATTAGCTGATGAGTTGGCGCAGTTGTGTTGGGAATTAGGACTTGTTGAAAGTTTGCAAATCAGTCATCAGTTGGATCAGATGTGGCAGATCTGGGAGTAAAATCTGTGATATTGAAGATGTTTGTGTAGCAGTCAGTACTGCTAGCCAGTTCCAACAAAGCTGATGTGTCCAAATGATGTTTTCTCCTGGCACCAACTGCTGGAGCTCTAGTAAAATCCCACTCCACTTTCAGTGAACCCAGCGACTGCAGAATTTAATGGCTTCCCTGGTAGGACACACCTGATTCAACTAATCAGTTAATTACAAAGCCCTTCATTGGTTGAATCATGTGTTAGGTTGATGGCAAAACATTTTGAAGAAGGTCCCCAGGCATAGGAGTTCATGGATAACTGTAATTACTACACATCTGACATTCTAATGACACTAGTTACCATAATCATTCAAGGAACACACTGCAGTGTGCCAAATTACCCTGGTGAGACTAGATCAAGGCCTCAGAATAGTATATATTGAGCTTTGCCAAAAACATGTTAGGAGCATGGTTGTCAGAGTAAAACCTAACTGACTTATGGAATGTTGTGTTTGGCATGGTTATTCAATATGTAACATCTTAGAAGTTAAACAAAATTGGCAGTGGGTTCCCACGAGTGGGACTGGGAACTTCGATGCTAGTGAATGGAGAAAAAAAACCAACTCCATGTCTCTGAAGATTCTCATTGGATTCTGTATTTAGTGCTGCGCATTTGAGACTGGATCACCACGGACAGTGAAAGGGAAGTTAATATTTACACCTGAGCTCTACAGTGTTTCAGTTGTGTTTAGTTTAATTCAATACCTAATCTAACACCAATTAAGGCCTACATGGGCTTGGAATATTTCAGCCATATATTAGATTAAGATCTACTACACACAGAAAAGTTAGGGACTTCAGGCCTATCAGCCCTTCTGTATCTCTTAACTGCCTGGTTGTCTTTAAGGACTGGAGCATATGCTAATACTTTCGCTTTCTGTCTGTCTCTCAGGATGTGCTGCAAGCTGCTGTTTTGGGTTCTCCTGGCCGGTGTGCTGTGTGCCGTGTCTGAGAGTCGCAAGACCCGCCCACAAGGCTCAATCCCATCACCGTACAAAACCAGCTCAAACACATCTGATCGCCGTGGCCGGAAACAGGAAGTGCTGGCCTCCAGTCAGGAAGCCCTGGTGGTGACGGAGAGGAAGTACCTGAAGAGCGACTGGTGCAAGACGCAGCCTCTGCGGCAAACCGTGAACCACGAGGGCTGCCTGAGCCGCACCGTCATCAACCGCTTCTGCTACGGCCAGTGCAACTCCTTCTACATCCCACGGCACGTGAAGAAGGAGCAGGAGTCATTCCAGTCGTGCGCCTTTTGCAGGCCGCACCGCTTCACTACGCTCACTGTGGAGCTGGACTGCCCTGACCTGCAGCCACCCTTCCGGCACCGGAAGATCCAGCGGGTCAAACAGTGCCGGTGTATTTCTGTTAATGTGGCTGAATCTGGGAAACAGTAAAGCTGAAAGACTATGCCAGCCTGCCTGGGATGTTGGACAAAAAAATATATATAAAATATATATATGACAAACTTTTTTGTAGAATTTGGTACCTAATATAGGCAGAGTCAAAAGCTGCTAATATTTTGAGATGTCTGGAGCTGTCCATATAATAGGACCGCTTTTATTGGTGTAGTTCTTGTCATGTGTTTTTTTTTTTTTTTGTGTTTGCATCTCAAGACTGATGCTTTCTAAAATGACAAAGACTTGCTGAAGGAGAAAAACTGAACAACACCTTTCTCTACCTGGCCTATACATTGTTGGACAGAAATGCCACCCATTGGGGGGAGGAGAGCTGCTGAACAGTAAAGCGCAGTGTCTGAGTTGCATTTGGATCTTTTCCTAATCTGATCACGCTGCAGCATCAGACACCATGTACAATGCAGATCTAGCAGACCTTCTTTGCCAGTGTTTTGAGGGAAATGAGGTGGTGTAGCTGCTGGACTGTCAGTAACAGGACAGGCGGGGACAGGGACTTGAATTGGCCAATGATGCTGCTTGCAGTGACTTCAAATTATGCCTTATTCAATGAATATAACATGTATTACTAGACCGAGTTATAATAGAGATTATATATGATGCTACACTAAAATGTATATATATCTAGAGAAAGAAATGACCTCTATATTAAAATCTATTTCAAGTAGAATTCTGTTTTCGCTTTGTCTTAGAAAACCCTGGCCATCATTATATTTCTATACACATTCACCTTTATATTATTCAGAAAACTGTTCAACCGTGAGGTCAGCTTCGATACATCAAGTAATGTTAAATTAACCGACACCTGTATTAATCGTTTGTTTTAATGCTGATTAATGAACACTATTGTTATAGCATTATTGTTTTCCTGTGGCAGTGAAGAATGTGAATTAATTCATACATTAAATTGCAGTTGGTTCATTAGCCGTATTCATAACCAAGGTCAAATTGTACATTTCAACATTAACACCCAGTGACCCAAGTTCAGCTGCTTTTCAGCATTTAGTAACATTGTGATTTATTCTTTTCAGCCAGTGATTGAATTGGTAGGGAGTACTGACAGGAATTCTACACTTACTGAATATTTATACAATCATTAATATATACAAGAGTTAACTACTTTGATATTTATGATTTATTAACAGAAACTACTAAAAAAAATTAGATAAAGGAACTTTGACACATATTACCAGTTTTTCCATGTTATTTATACATGTTGAGTAATATTTCCAATGTGGCCTTAGAGCCCAGTGTGTGTGCAGCTTTTCATTCCAACCAAGCAGGAGCCACACCTGATTCCACCTGCTTAATCAGTTAATCTTGGCTTTCAGTAGACTCAGGTGTGGCTTCTGCTTGGTTGGAATGAAAAGCTGCACACACACACCGGCCATTTCCGGATAAGACTGGACACCTCTGCTTTAGAGCATCTCTTTTTTTCAAGACATGATGTGTTAATGTGTTGGTGTTAAAATCCAAATGAAAGACCAAACCCTTCATTTATTTATCTCTTTATTTTACATAAATTATGCTATTTCCAAAAAAAAAAAAAATAATAATACTCAAACAAAAAGATACAAACAGTTATTGCACGTGGGCAGACCCTCCTTGCTCTTGAACCAGAGTGATTGACACTGAACACATACATGCTGAGACAGGAAAAATATATAGTTATAAAAAAAATATACACAAGAATTATCTTACATAAAGATGCTAATACTACTTTACATTAGATAAAATAATGGCATTTTTAAATACATTTTAAGCAAGTCTTGTATGTTGCCATTTAAAAAATAATCCCTATTAAACATTTTTCTGCCAGGATCCTGTATGGGTTAAACAGACAGAATACAGCTCCACTGCTTCAGCTGTAATTGTAATACCTCCATTGCTGAAGAAGGAAGAACAATGCATGTACCTGATCATCACTAAGGCTGACTTCGCTCTCGTTTACGTGAGTGCTCATCCCTCAGGTGTCCTACTGCGTCCTGATAATCTCCGTTAGCGTGTCCGTTCGTTTGAGCTCGCAGATCCCGTAGAGTCCTTTAAGGAGCTCGGTTTAAGCCACTTATACTGACATGTAACATCTTGTTACCATTAACGCCTGCATTATTCATGACATAGGAACTCCAAGATGGAAGGAAAAAGCTTAAATACAGCTCTGGCACAGTAAAGCACTTGAAAAGCTGTTTTTTTTTTTTGTTTTTGTTTTTTTTTTTTTAAAAGCATTACACTGATGACGAAAGACTGACTTCATTTTTATCTTAGAAACTGGCCTAAAAACAAAATGGAGCGTTTGCATCATCGTACTGCTGGTGATCCATGGCAATGCAGGACCGGTTCAGAGAAAATACTGCAGTTTAAACAAGCTGAGGGGAAAAATACGCACATTCCCCTTTCATCAAGCTTCAATTCTTTTTGTTTTCATCACTGGTAGCTCATACTTCTCATCTTTCTACCTCTCGTATGTCTTTTCCTCTTAACATGGTACGATCCAGTTTACATACACAGCAATTCACCCATGAGAGCGCACACGCTGAAAGGATATGACATCACATGACACTTCCTGTATGCATGTTGCAGATGAATGTTTTGTGGGCTGCTACATTACTCACAATTCTGTGTGTGTGTGTGTGTGTGTGTGTGTGTGTTACAGAAGTATGAATTTTTAATACAGAAAATAGCCCATGTCTGCAGTCCATGCACTCTACCTCACGGCTGATCTGTAAGGGTTTTTATTTCATTTTTAGGATTAAAATGTCCTGCTCGTTAGATCTTCATGCCCAGCTTCGCTTTCTGTGGAAGATAAAAAGCTTTTGTGAAGGCAACAGCAGCTTAATCAATGCAAAATCACTCACGCGGGGTGGGGTGGGGGTTGGGGGTACTAAACTAGAGATGACACTTGATACGCAGTATTATTTTTGGGCTGATACCAGCAAAATATGGCAAAGACTGGAATTGGGGGAAGAAAAAAAAAAAAAAAAGTACTTTTGGAACTGTAAATGTGTGTACACATATATACTTTGTTATATTTACAATGTAATTGTAAAGAAAACTATCAGATGGGTATCGATAACAGTACTGGCTGACACTCAAGGTTTCAGTATCATTATTCGAAAAGAAACATTGGTATCGTGCCATCTCTATACTAAACTGTACCTTTCCTTGTCACTGGGATGGTACTCACCCCATGTATGTATGTATACAGAAAGGGCGAGTCAAATGAAAACCTTAAAAGTGCGACAAAATAGAATTGAATCAAATTTATTCGAGAGGAACCCAAACGCGCGCTAAGTGCTGGAACACTTGCATTAAATGAGATGGACCTTGTGTACAATAATGATACACTTTTGCGACACCTATTTGCAATAAAAAAAGCAAAATGAAGATTTAGGATTTCACTTGACTCACCCTCATAATTATGGTCCATTCATCTACTTTTTAGAGGTACCTTTATCATTTTAAAAGGTGCACTATATCCACATTTCCACATGAAAATGTAAAAAAGCTGTACCACCACAGCGAGAATAAAAGGTACAGTTAAGTACTGTTTTACTGACAGTGTAGGACAGTCCACATGCACTGTGTATACGTGAGGTGTGACATTACATCAGATGCTAATTTTCACAATGCAGCATAATATAAAGTGCACTTACAATTCCAGAGGCATGCTTGGGTTTGACACTGTATGAGGCTTTTTCCTTGGCTTGTCTAAAACATTCCTCCGCTGCTTTTAACCTGAAAGCACACAAAAACAAACTGTTAGAACAACAACATGTACACAATGTTCTACTAACACCAAAAGTAGTTGATCAGCAAGGACACTGTCATAAATTTTGCTTCTTTAGGTTTCACAGGTTCCCAACCCTGGTCCTGGATTACTCCATGTCTTGCACATTTTAGTGTTTTTCCTGGTCCTGACACATCCTGACCCTGATCCAACTAATCAGCTAATTAGCAGTCTTTTGTGAGTTGAAGTGGGTGTAACAGAGCACGTGCAGGATCAAGGTTGGGAACCTGTGCAATATTTCACTTTTTAAATATCAAACAGTCCATATTTACACATTTAAATTCAAAGTGTAGTACCATTCCAGCGGTACCCTTCCTGTGTCCAGATACAGTGAAATATTGCTCATATTTAGTTTATACGTTAGTTTATACATTAGCAAAACTGTGTGACCACTGAAGAACTGAGGCAGATATTTATAAAAAAAATATTCTGGATGTAATAGACTTCCATTACTTCAAGCACCAACAATTCTTGGCTGAGCGACTACATACGGGGTAATAAAATACTTTGATCTGATCATTCGATTCGGCATCAGCATTATTAAAAATATTACACAAACTGAGTTGCAGTAAGATCTGCAGTAACACTGGTACTGACTGGAGGTCAGCTTTACTTCGTGCTATTAGATTAAGCTGAAACAGTGGCATGAAATTATACACAGTGGATTTAGATTTGGTCCGACTGTGTTACTTCACCTCCAACTCACTTGCACGAGCACACACACACACACACACACACACACACACACACACCACAGTGGCGCCAGAGGGATCAGAAAAAGGCTGATGGCTATGAGGGGCACGGAATAAATCCCTGGTACCAAAGGTGTGGACGTTACGATACGCCCCTAATACACAACTAATCCTCAGCCAGCACTCACTCACTCTCTCACACACACATGGCCAGAGCTGAAACATTTAAGTAAGTACAGGTCACAAGCACCTTCAGTTCTGCATTTGGCCTGTTCATGATTTCTCAGTGCTCATTTGAACTCAAACACTGAGATGTGACACTTCACTGAACATTACTGGTAGAACCTGACCTTAAGAGAACAGTGATAGAGAAATCTTCCAGAATGTTCCTCCCCAAAATACAGCTGATCTTTGGGAGCTACCTTAATAATGCAGCTAGCTTTTAATGAAAGCTCATCTCAGCCAAAATCTTTTCTGTAATTTGATATAATTTCTGGCTAGACGATAAAGAGTTGTAAATTTTTTTCCCTCTTTAACCTTGGGATTATCCCGGCTGTTTTATAAAATGATTTTGGAATGTTATCTGGAGGAGTTTTTGGTGAGACAGGCTTGCGTTAGACTCGTGGCTCCAGTGCAAAACTCAAGAGCCAGAAGCTGGACACCAAACACGTCTTGCTTGACCAATTACATTTGGGCTAAGTGGAAAATTATGTAAATTTGATTTTTCGCCAAACACTAAGTTTACTGACTGCTAATGAGCTTTGGCAGGTACACCAAGTTTCCAGGGTGTGCATATCATCTCTCTCTGTGCCTGGTGCTTGCCTACTCCTGAGCCAAAGTTCCTACCCCCCCCCTCCTGTATAACCTTCAAGCAGTCCACAAGCCGTGATTACACACAAGGGGCAACTCTTCCACACTGGAGTTAATTGGACCTGACAGATTTCCACGTCGCCCAATCTGTGTGGTCTGGGGTTATTAAATCAGACACGCTCACTTCTCTCGCCACTTCCGCTAGAAAACGCTCCACAGGTCTGCACCTTCTTGAAGCGAATGGCTAAACAAGAGCTAGAAGAGATTTATTTACTGACATATTTTACTCCTGACACCCTCTGTGTCTCCGCCGTCCCTTTCTAACAAGGCTGGGGGAGGGAGCGCGGGGTGGGATGGCAGGCATTTCAGCTCTCATTTCCTTGACCTCCAAACCTTCAAAAGAGCCAAAAGAGCCCGAACAGCACCATAATTGGAGATGTGTTGGGCAACCGCAGCAGTAATGGGAGCAAGTAACTAACACATTGCCTGCTTTATAGGGAGCAGGCTTTGATGCCAGAAGAAGAAAAAGAAGAAGAAAAAAAAAAGCTCTGCTGTCTACGTGCATAATATCCCGATAAGGGAAGTGTGTAAGGTACATAGTGAGTGGGGGGGGTGTTATGCATGTGTCTGTTCCTGCAAATGTGTTTCCAAGTCCGTCATAAAAAGAACAGGCGGTTTGATGTGAATTAGTGTCATATGGAAACTCTAGCCTCATCAAGGACCTGAAGTGTTAGGATTAAAAATGACAAAACCTCTGTTCTTGTACTCAGACTACAAAATCCCCAGCCATTTCCTTTACAGTCAAACCCATTAAAATCATTAATGTTTGGCACCAGCTCACTTTCCTTAACAGCTTCTGACTTGCAGCTGGCAGCTTTTTTTTTTTTTTTTTTTTTTTTTAAAAACAGAATCTATCATCATTGCCTGGGTGGCAGAGAAACAGGAAAGTGGGAAGAAAAAAAAAAAATATCACAAAGCAAAAATAGGTTGCAAAGCTTTTGCGGGGTTGAGTCTCATAAAGCAAGACATATTTTGTGCAATGAGAAAAGGCCATAACCCAGACATAGCTCTCTCGGCAGAAGCGTGGCTCGGAAGGTTTGGAAAAAAGTAGCTAAGAGCAAACAGATCATTTTGGACGAGATGAATTTGGCGGCTGAGAGGGCCGTCTGCGTGCAGGCCATGATAGTGCACTGAAGTGTTTACGCCTTTGAGAATTATGGTAAGCCTGTAAAAGGCAGCCAGGGCTCAGAGATCTGCCTGAGCAGTAGCTGGCTACTTTAAACACCATGCTCCTCTGTACCACACAACACACAAAGCGAGACCTTTCTACTGCATGCAGATGTTAAGCCTGACCCAGTGGATGAGGGAAGTGTTGAGCCCTGCTATGGTCGAGGGCGTCAGGATCAGGAGCCCGAGTTTGGCCGAGTCTGAAGCTCCAAATATGGTGCTGCTCCTTCACAGGGTCGCCATCCACTCCAGAACGTTCTCTCAGTGATGATTAAGGAAGCAGCAGGGGCTAATGCTGACACTTACCAGGATAGGGATGGAGGACGGCTGATAGAGAGAGAGATGGGGGTGGGGGGCGAGACAGACAGACAGACAGGGGACAAGCAAATGAACGTGCAACAGAGGAAGAAGGGAGCTTGAATCGCTTGGTTGAAAAAGTTCACAGCGGGATCACAAACCAAAACAGTGCAGGAAGAGGACAGACACCACTTATCCGCCATGAATGTGGATTTGATTTACATGCTCCACAAACTCTGATCCTAGTGTGCAACTCCAAGTCTGATCCCCAGATGCAGAGCAGCAACAGCTCCATAGATACTATGCTGCTGGGGGAAAAAAAATGGAAACCATTACAGGTTTCTATTGTTTCCTCATGGTTTTGTAGTGGTTTGTAATAGTAGTTCGTGTTTCCCAAATGGGTTGATATCACAATGCAAGGGGGTCCTAAGATGACCTATAACTGGCTCAAGACACATTTAATGTTGCTGTAGTAGCACCCTGAGGTTCTACAAGGTCTGAGATGGTGACCACAGGCTGTAGTTTAATGCAATTAATGGACCTAATAAACTCTTGTGATATTCATTTTTCAAACACAGAGCTGTTACGTGCTCAATTCTGATGAATTTTCTATAACAGCACCTCTGATGGTAGTTCTAACAAGGCAAATCACAGGTTTATATTAATGTGCGTGTTAATAAATGGATTAAAAGAGCATGTAATTGTTGATGTGGGAAAGGTTTCTGTGAGGAGATGCTTATTTAGCAGTGTTGGAAGGAGTCTCCAGTGACCGCACTTTGTAACAGTCTGATCAAAATCTGTAGCATTTCCAACGTGAGGAGCTTTTTGTCTTGTTTACTTCGTGAAAGGAAAAAAGGAGAGGCTGTTAAGGGGAACAACTTGTTTTACAAATGTTTCACAACATTAACCATATCTATAAATCAGTCAAAAGTATGCTTGAATTAAAATGAATTAAAACTGCTGTGGTACAAGAGGAACAAAACACTATGGGATGCTAACTGCAAGTTCACTGTCGTTGATTACTTTCCTACAACAGCAGACCACCAAGGGTTTTATTTTTTCCTTATAATGATCCTGCAGGATCCTTGAGGATGTCTGCAAAGATGTCAGACCACTCTACAGCATTCACAGTTACGTAGCAGCAATTCAAATAAATATATATTAAATATATACTGGATCTGTAACTGAATCAGTGACGATTGGCCATAAAAAAATTGGATTTGATATCCTTGGTAGATGAAACCAAGCTTAAACGTTATCGTTAACATGCAGCTGGTCAGTCTACAGCTAGAGGTGTAAGTAACAGACACTACGTATCTTATTTGAACACTCGGTGTCCTTCAGCTCCACAAATGCTTCAGCTAATCTGATGGACTGGCTCACAGCTCCACATTCCTACAACAGCGCTTTAGTGAATTCACCAGAAATTAATTCTGAGAGACAGCAAGGGTCAAAGTCAAATGCTTTAATCTCCAGCTCTAAAACTGTTTCTCCAGCTGTGAAATATTTCAACTTAAAATAAAGCACTATAATGAAGTGAAACACACTCAACCCTGTTGGCATATTAGCATTCACACACTTACAAAACCAAATATAGTCCACTTTCTTCTCTACAGTCCACTTCGTTCAGTGTAAATGTGACATTCCTACAGCCAAGGACACCAGAATGAACCGCGATGGTGAAACTTGACTCTTTAACGACGCCGGCGAGTGATGTCCACTTTGGGTGAGTGCTGTTTTGAAGAGAAAGTCGAGTATCTTTCTGCTCGAGGCTGTTCCACTTAAGCCTGTGTTTAGCTAAGTCGAGCCTTTAAGCAGTCGGAGGGTTAGAGAAACAAATAAACATATGAGCTCCCTCCTGAGACTGGGGTCAACTTCATATACACACATACTCCGTCTCTGATATCTGTTTCTTATAGAGAGACTTAAAGTAAGAAATATTATAGGGCAGAAATACAGACATAACGGAAAAAATAATACGGAACTAAAGTACGAAAAAGCATGAACAGGAGGAAGAGAAAGTGAAAAGGATGTACAGATCGAGTTCATCTTGAGCATTATCTCCGTCAGCTCTGGTTTTGGTGTGCAGGCCAGACGCCTCTAAGCTCCCCCCTTCCTTATTCAAGCGCACAAATGACAACGATTCATGACAAATTGGGGCTGAGTGACACGGAGGGGGAAAATTCTTTGGGGCTTTAGGTGCCATTGGAGAGCGAAGACAAACACTTTAGAGACAGATCTCCTGATTAAGAGGGGCAGCAAATGTCAGGAGAAAGGCAACACTGCCGCGTCTGCCGGTGGGAACTAATCTATCTGATGTCTCGGTGCTCAGGGGGCTATTGAGAGAGGCGCACTTAAAGAGTCAAAAGCTGTCACTTTGCCCCGTCAGATAAAGAGGCGCTCTGTTCAGCAAAGTGGCACCTTATCGCAGAGGAGTGGCGTGCAGCACAGACGAGAGAACAAATGCGCTGAAAGAGGATGAGAGCTCTCTCTCGCTGGCTGAGATCTCTCATAAATCATTCACAAGCGCATCACACATACAGCTCCGCTAAGTGACACTATTCAGGAAAAGTGTCACAACAACAATAGCTGCAACTGAAGAAGCTGCTCCATCTTGCCAAAGGCAACCCCGCTCCATTTAGTCCTTTATACAACCCTGCAGGACTAAAATCTAGGGGTGGGAACCGTAATTGACTTAGATACAAGGCATCTGGTATGACCACTAGTTCACAAATAATATTAACAGGAAAAACACTAGCATTAATGTATTCCTGTCCATAGTAAGCATCTACTACTACATCTACTACTACATCTACTACCAATAATAATATTATTATTATTACAGGAACTGAACAAAAACTGGCATTTAACCCTTTCATGCACAAATTATTTAAACAAAAAAATATTTGAGGTTTTTATTACTTAAAATAGCATGTCACATGATTTTTGACTTTTTCTAAATAATACTTTAAAAATATGGATTGCTTGCTCCACCTCTTGTTACTAATTAATATGACAAATATCCTTAAAAAAATATCCTGACCATGTTTGAATCAATACCAAAACATAATCAGTTCATCTTACTGGTAGCAAGGATAAGTCAAAACAAATCCTACATTCAACCACTTCATTTTGAAATGCTGAACAAGAATTTCCTAACGATGGACTGACAGGAGGACTGACAGGAGGACTAATGGACTAACTGAGATAGCCAGACAAGGGGCTTTGAGTTCCTGAATATGAGCGTGTAAGCAGGATCTCTGCATGATTAACAGGAACTGAAGAAAAACTCTTCCAGACATTTGACCTTGCAGTATCCTTGACCCTGTTTGGATCAGTTCCAAAATCTAATCAGTTTATCTGCTGGTTGCAATGATAATTCCACAGAAAATCCTACAAACATTCAACCACTTGCTCTATCGCACTAACACACCACCCGAAAACATAATGCATAAAAAAAAGATCAAACTTTATACCTGAAAAAACTAAAAAAGAAAAAAAAATTACTATAATTTGACTAAAATAATTTTTTAATCAACAGTGAATGTTTTATACTTAAATGTTCATAAAAATAAACTGTTAACATTCAAATGTAAAACATTCACTGTTGAATAAAATTACAGAGAATTATTTTTTAGTCAAATATACCAATATTTTTAACATTCATTTAACAAATCTAGCCAAAAAAAAAATAATAATTCACTTTAGGAAGAGGTAAGTTGCTCAAAACTAAGACGTTTATATTCAGTGTAATTTGGGATTGTGTGTGTAAAGCTTGTAAAGATAACCAGAGACATGCTGCTCTGAGAACAGGTGAGAAAGTGACAGAAATCAGGATAATAATGTGTGTTAAATTATAGTAATGGTCTGAAGTGATTGAGAGGTGATTTACACCTTATAAAAGTCTGTCCATTATCTATGTAGAATCTTTTCAAAAAGAATCTCAATCAATTATCTCCCCCATCCCCACACACCATACCTGCAAATGTGTTATATTTGCAGAAGTTACATAAAGCAACCTTTGTACTTGCTCTCATTGTGGCTCTGAGAACAAGCAGCAACGTTCTGCTGTATCCAGAAAGTTCCATTTCACGTCCCGAATGCCATGTAGGCAGCGTGCAGCTTTTAAAGAAAGCCTAAGGCAAAACAGCAGAGTCGGATATAAAGAGCAAAGAAATTATCAGGAATTCGAAATCTTAACATTAATTCAGTGCCGGCTTGGTCAAAGACAGATAAGTTGAAAGGGGGAAGAATCACGGACCTGGCAATATATATATATATTTTTTTAAGAAGCCACTTCCGCGGAGTATGTCAGAGCCCCGAGTCTAAAAGCTTATATGCTGAATGAGTTAAGAGTAGAAGAAGAAGAGGGGGCTTCCGAGAGCAACTGGGTTAAAGAAACCCGATCTGAACTGTACATTTCGGGACAGATACAGCCAGATACGGCCGCTCGTTCACGGTGGTTCCTTATGAATAATGGAGAAGCCGCTGTGCTCCTCTCTGTTTAACAGACCGGCCTAATTTGTACCTGTTGAACTCTCGCCGTTATCACAAAACCTCATCGAAACCACTTGAAGCTAACTGTATCAAATCAAGTCTTCTTTTCATTATCGGGGGTTAGAAAAATAATTCCCGGTTCATTTCACAAGCTCCCCCCTTTTCAACGAAGTCTAAAAGACAAGAGATATGATGTAATATTAAACACATGGCACACGTTTTGGGAAAAGCAGAGCAGCGTTTGCAGACGGACTGTGGCGGGCCAGGTCTGTGCAGAGTGGATCCCTTTATACCGACTACAGTAACAAACCACAGCCATTAGACAAGAAAAAATAAACCTGAGAGGTTCTGGGTTTGCAGGTATGTCAGATGGTGCAGGAGAAATGGATCAGTGCTGACATTAACACGGGGCCAAACACTGTAAAAGTAACACAAATGACAGAAGCAACTTAAAGGAATGAGTTGGTGAAAAATAAAACGTATACATTTCTTCTCTAGCCTAAATGTCATTAATCAGCCAAGACATGTTTGCTGTCTCAAGTTTGTATTTTTCTTTTTTCTCCCCCCCCACTGGACATACAAGGCTGTAGCTGACATGTAAGTGAGGCTCATATCCGCTGGTTCAGCTGTCTACAAGTCTAAATCATCTCACATCAATGTGCATTGTGTTTGTCAGTATCTCAGACATGATTATATGGTTTCTGATACTGTATGACACAATGTATATTATCTAGACAAATGGACGAAAAGACATCACAAAGCTAAAAACGGCCGCAGCTCCATCTGAAAGCCGAATAACTTCCGTCAGAGGTTTTTCTCTCACTTCGAGCCAGCATCGCACTCCGGTTGCGGCCCGAAGCTTGTACATTCAGAAGGATTCAGATTATATATAGGATATAGTTTATATGTTTATGCACTTCGTATGTACAAACAACGTTACGAACCCAAACACTAGGCTTCGATCTTTTAGTAAAGTTGTGTGGAAATGATTTCAAAAGGCAAACTGAACTAAAAATTCCTGCCAGATTTACAAAACATTTCAGATTATTTTCATACCCACACGCACATGTTTTACTGAACGCCAATAAGCCATAGAATAACAAGCGTGACTGCGAGACATCTCGGTGCAAAATGTAAAACTCAAAGCTCACAGAAAACTGTCCCAAACTGAGCATTTTTTAATTACAGCATGTGCTAAATCTTCCACTGACGCAGCACACCGGGTACCATAAGCACAGGGTGCCATTACTTTCCCCCTAATTCAGTGACTCCTCTAATTTGACTTTGATTTGTGGATTACTATTAGCTTTATTAAATCAATACTGTGAAAGAATAGCTTAAAAAATATCATTAAATCTGTGTGTAGTTGAAAGAAATAGGCATTTTAAACTTGACCGTGTAATATCTATATATTTGAATTATCCAATTATCCGATTTAACGCTGATCAAACAAGCTTCGTATTAGTGAGTCTCCTTGCACTCGAGCTTACAAAAACATTTCTCCAAACAGGATTTTCATGAATAGCACATTTCTTGTGTTGACGCTCCTGTGAATGATTTACAAATAAAATCGTCTTTTAATGCGAGTGTGTGACGAGTGAGGCTTGCCGCTTGCACGATGCTAAACTCGGGTCACAAGCTTCACTTACTTGTTAGCGATATAAGCAGCCAGGCCGAGACGCAAATGTGTCTTGGCTGAAGGATTACATTTGGTGAAAGAGGAAAACTGTAAATTTAATTCTTGGCCAATTTGATACTTTTAACAGGCTGTAGGTTAGAGTTAAAAAAAAAAAAAAAATACAAGTTGTTTTAAATCACACAGATGCAAAGGTGTGGGCTTGTGGTGAGGAAGATTCATTTCCGTGTCGGAATCTCTAATGCGTGGAATGCTGCGGAGTCCACTTTCGGCTGTCACTACAAAGCCGGCGTCCATCACTCAGGCCGGAACGGGTGTGAACTGTAACAAATTTGACCCTGCACTGTTTTCTGATCTAAAGCCCTTCAGCAGTCCCAGTGGGAGAGAGACGAGACCCTCCACATCTCTCACCTCAAAAAGGTAAATTTCACTGCAAACAAAGGCTGACGAGCGTGGAGGACAGTATGAAGTAACGGCACACTCCATCACAGCTCTGCCAACACACCGCACGGACTGCAGACACCCCTAAACACACCTTCGCCCAGACCCTCTCCTCCTCCCTGCTACTTCTTACACTGAAACAGAAATGTTTACAGAGCGATGTCGTGAAGGGGACTATTGTGTAAAACACATTACAAATCAGTTTGAGGCTTGATGAACCAGCAGGAACACTTTTAAATGCAACACGCTCCATCTCTACCATCAAGCTAAAACACGGCCTTACGGTCTCCTGTTGTGTGAACCGTTTTTAGCATTCCTGAGAGATTAGCGCTCAGGACAGCTCCAGATCCTGGACTAAACAAAGCATGCTCCATAGTAAAAGAGGGACTAAATATAGACTCCGGCACTTTTATTCCACTATGAGAGGTCACTCACCTTTCCTGCAAGATCAGCTTGTTCTCTTTCTTCCACAGGTCTTTGAAATCAGTGGAGAACTCGTGCCATAATGAGAAGAACGTGTTGGGCGAAACCTCTTTCTCGCCACTCTTAGGCTTCACAGAGAAGAACACAGACAACTCCAGGAACCTGGGAGAAACAGAAAAGGCTTGAAAAGTTAAGAAAAGATAACAAAACAGGGTAGGGACTGCTGGTCTTACAATGTCAGCAAATCAGCGTAAGAGAGCTGCACAATTATTGGCAATTTTAACGTGATTAAAATTGCTGGCTTCCTTAATTAGTTAAAAATTATCAACAACATATTAGGTCATTTGATTAACATCATATATTGCGATTGAACCTTCTGAAATGGTCATTTCATACTGATTGTTTTGTACTTGTAGCCATTTTAAGATATTTCTATAATATGAATGTGATTATGTCTGATATCAAAAATGAATTGAATTGTTGTGAATAAACCAGTGATTTCAAAAATATTTTAAAATGTTTTTAGAAAATAAACACATTTCAAAAAGGTGCTTTTTTTTCTTTAATATTTCAAGGCCAGCAGTGATGCGATTCATACAAGAGACAAAAAAAAAAAAAAAAAAAAAAAAAATTATAAAAAAAAAAAAAAAAAAAAAAAAAAAAAAAACCTGCAAGATCCCCATTTTTATGTATTAACTAAACACAGCCTGCTCTGATGGTTTCTATATTCTTTTGTTTTATCGGTATTAATGAATTCATGTCTGTTTCATTGTTTGACAACATGCGTGGGAAGCAAAGGAGGCTTAAGTTATGATAGCCACGAATGTTAAATATAAATACAGTTAGACTAAAAAAAAAAAAAAAAAAAAAAAAAAAAAAAAAAAAAAAAAAAAAAAAAAAAAAAAAAAAAAAAAAAAAAAAAAAAAAAAAAAAGGCACCACAATATGCACTAAATTAATGTCGAATCAAAAACAGCAGTCATTTCAATTCAAAGAATTAATGTGACAGAATCCAGGCTTATAATACACACTGTCAAAGATAAGGCTGTTTTCTGTTTATTTAAAACATAGCTTGCTTCTAAATTGTCTGAATGATAGGGCTAATACATTTTTCTCAACATTCGAACCATGATTAATCATGATATGCATTAGACATTGCAGTGCAAAACACAGACGTGTAGGCAGCAGTTTGGCCTGAACACGCTTATTTCCTATTAATATATCTAATTATGAGACATTTATGAGCCTTTCCCTTTACTGCCACCCTGAAAATAGACCCTGCTGCTTACTATGCAGCCCACTGTTCAAGTATCGGATTCTGAATAAACTCCAGTGAAACCCGAGCCACACGTCAGCGCTATGGGAGCGGCGTTTTTGTCGGTAACGCGATTACTGCCACCCTAATGTTTTGACTGCATGTCGAATTTCATAGATCATGTGTTGCCCTCAACATTACAGCATTACTCCTTACTGCTCTTTCTACATCATCAAGTTACACATCTCCATGGGCAGCTTTTCTTTACATAATTGGAGTATAATGGCAAAGTTTGAGCCGAATTTAAACTCATTTGTCTTTAGGAAAATATGAATAGCTGTCAGTGTGGAGGACGAAGGCTGTGCTGCTTTGCCATCTGTGACAAAACTCTTGGCTGTAGATACGTCGGGTCGAATCAGGATAAACAGACATGAGGACGAGATGAGGTAACGTCGGTCAGCGCGCCAGACCTACCTGACGTTTTACTGAGTTTATTCTAATGGCCCATAAAATATGTGTGTATGTGTAGCTTTACATTGACTCAATGTTTTTTCTGGTTAGGCTCCGTCTATAGACATGTTTATACTGTCTGTGGATCCAAGCTTTAACTTCATACCAGAAAGCCAAATTTACAACCTGAACAACCACATTATGTGGGCAACCCCCACTTTTTTTTTTTTTTAAATATTGCGATTCAGGCTATATTTAAATATATTTAATATGTGGTGCATTTCAACAACAATGAGGTAATTCAGTTTACCGGAATTTAGACCATCAGTGGATGTAATAAGAGCTTATATTTGTGTTTTGAAAAGCAAGAATATTGAATAAAACCTCTGGAGTTGCTAAAACAAATCTACTAACCACATAACACTGGTCCAGAGTATAGCATGTGTACACACAAACGCACAAGTGCGCAGATTTGGAGGTGGCATTAATCCATTCCGCATTATCATAGAAGTAAAAACTGACCTTTTAATTCAATTCGAATTTTATTTTGGACGGTGCTTTTCACAATAAACATCGTCACAAAGCGACTTCACAGAAACCTGGATGTTAACTTGGAAAATCCTCCAGACGACATAAGGAATAAACTTTGAGAGTAATCAGAATCAAAATGGTGCTATTACTTGCGAGCTTGGATTGGGCTTTAAAGAAAATATAATTAATCAAACAAATAACCTAAACAACTGTTGGAAAATTTAAGAGAAGACCCTCAATGATTTACCTTTCTGCTTTGCTGTGTATTGTAAACCTGCTGTCATTTGTAGCCCTTCCACTAATCCATATATGCAGAAAAAACTGATATTAAAAAAAATAATAATAATACATAGATATACGCCTAAGACTTAATATTACTTAATTTTAGTGATGCACATAAAGGTGCTAAAATATTTTTGATGAGTCAAAATTGAAATTTTACTCGTTCTGCACCTACAACTAGAAGAGAGTTGCTTGTTTTTTTCCCCTCAGACTATGCAAGAAAATCAAACCCATATAAATTTAGATTCAGCAGATAAATCAATAATTGGTGCGTTTTAGCTTAACGAATACCAAACACCAAGAATGACTGACGTCGCTGCAAGGCAGTTAAAATCTCGCTGTCAGGAAGAAACCGGGGAAGAGAGAATGCTTTTGTATTTGTGTATCTCAGAGAACTGTTACTTTTGTGAAGTGTTATACTTGGCATGGATCATGCAGCATGAATGTTCAGATTGATTGCATTCTCAGGTTGCTCTGGGTTAATCATCCATGCATGAAGTCAAAGTTTCTGTCAGTCCATGATGAGAACTGTACATAAGACACAGAGGATACACTATATGGTATGTGTATGTGGAGCATGTGGACACCTGACCCTTATACCCATATGTGGTTCTTCCCCAAGCTGCTTCCACAAAGTTGGAAGCACACAATTGTATAGGATGTCTGTGTATGCTGTGGCATTACCATCTCCCTTCACTGAAACTAAGAGGCCCAAACCTGTTCCAAAGCGAGCTCCATGTAGACATGGTTTGAAAAGGTTGGAGTGGAAGAACTTGAGAGTCCTGCAAAGAACTCAACCCCACTAAACACCTCTGGGATGAACTGGAACACCGACTGCCTCCCAGACCTCCTCATCCAACATCAGCGCCTGACCTCACTAATGCTCTTATGGCTGAATGAACACAAATCCCCACAGCCACACTCCAAAATCTAGTGGAAAGGCATCTCTCTTAGAATGTATGATAGGTGGCCTGCCGACTGACGCGTTGCAATTTTAACTTCCACCTGATGGTGGCAGCAGTCTGTGTTAATACAGTTAGCTAAATTCCAAGAGCCTTTTTTTCGCCCCCTCTGACTATACTACAAATTCATTTCCTGAAGGATGTTTAATCATGGCTACAGACAAAAGCACACAGTTAAGAGTGAGAAGGGGCTATATTTCAAAAGGGCTACAGGAATACTAGAGCCACAGCAAATGTGTGAGAATGGTGTGGTAATTAAGGAATTTAATATCATGAGATATTATGAAACGAATAATGGATGGGTGTGTGTGTGTGTGTGTGTGTGTGTGTGTGGAATGAGTGGGCAAAATAACCGAAGCACATGGAAGCGATCCTAAAAATGGAAATCTCATTTTTACAAGACTACCAGCAGACCTATTTATTAAAAAAATAAATAAATAAAATAAAAAAAAGTGGACTAGTCGAGTAGTTCTCTCTTCTAAAGCTTAAAAAAAGACCCCCCATGTTCCTTTAGTGTGGAGCCTGCTGTTTTTTCATCCAACATCAAACACCACCACAGCAGTGACTAGTGAATGGATTAACTAACTAACCTATGCAACCCATACTGTATATTTATATAGTTATCACCTAATCGTGCATACAGCTTTCTAGTTTCTGTTAGCGCTTCGAGCAGAAACATGGCACCAGAAGTCCCTCAGTCATCAGTGAAGTGAGGTTGACTCAGCATGCATGAATACAGACTGAAAGGCTCCTTACGTTTGGTGAGTTTCCTTTAGCTGGCTTTCCTGGGCCTCCAGTTCTTGTTTAGCTGAAAAACAGAGAGAAAACGAATACAGGCACTTAAAACAAACAAAACAAAACAAAAAAAAAACAGCCACCAAAGCATTAAGCAATGCAGTTATGTCACAAACATAGAACAGATGTGCAGAAAGTGAAAGCGCAACTACAAAAAAAAAAAAAAAAAGGTCATTACCGTCATAGTGAGTGTATATGTGAGCCTGTGTTAGCCATTATTTCACTAATGTGGCTGCGATATTCAGCCTGACTGAAGCTGTTGAAGCTGCTTGGTTTTACGCAGAGGCCGAGAGCTTGGCTGGGCCTCATGCTTCAGCGTGTGCAGACGGCTTTCACTTATCAACGGTTTACACCAGCGTGTGCTCCTTATTCCCAGGCATCTGGCTCCTAACACAAGCACCGATTCATAAAGGAGACGTGTGCGTGTGTTTGTAGTTCTACTGATATGCTTTACTGTACTAATACAGGGGCGGTGGTTTTGCATTTTTACATTGGGGGGGGGGGGGAGAGAACAAAAAAAAAAAACAACCCACTATAAATGCATTTACAAATTTACACACGGTAAATTTATAAATGCCAACAGCTTTAGCCAACAGCGCATCAGTCTAAATGACTGAAGGATGAGGTCAGCGTTATTGTACACAACTGCAGTTCGTAATACTACATGTCATCATGTCATATGTTAAGATCAATATTCATTTTTTAAACATTTCATTTCAGTACAGTGACATTTCTTTAACTAACAAGTACAATAATATACCTTCTACTTTGTACTTATTTATGTTTTTGCTTTTTACGGCTTAGATTTTGACTCTTTTTACTGTTTACCTGCGTTTACTTTATTATTATTATTATTATTATTATTATTTTTCTTCCCTACTTTTCAGCTGTGCTGCATTTAACATGCTGTTATGAAGGAACAACTGAATTTCCCTTAGTGGATTAACAAAGTTTAGCTCATCTTAAAAGTCACCTTTAGTTTCAGCACTGTGCAGATAGCAAAGGTTTCCTCAGACGAGCAAAATCAAGGCACAAATCAAGCAACCTGTCTCAGAAAACTCCTCAGTTTTGACGTCCTGTTTTTCTGCTATCATCATAAATACCAATCTCCAGTGCTTTGGCTGTTACAGTGTCACAGCTGAGTTGCTTAAAGATAAACCTCTTCTACATCAGGATTTATTTTTTTAAGCCTTTGACCTATGTTCTTATCTACGCTACGATCTACGCTATCAGTACTGGATGGTCTGGAATCTGATTTGAGGTAGAAGGCTAATACAGTAAGTCTAAGCAGGCAATAAGCCTAACAGGTCATAAGAGTAAAATGAATGATGAAAGATGGCACAAATTTTTAGGGCTTTTTTTTTTTAAATATATATATATATATAAACACAACATGCAGAAACTTCACACCATGCCTCTTTGACCGTCTGGCTTCTCTAATTTAAAAAAAATCCCTCTGAACATCAAAACGCAGTGAAATACGCTCCTGTTTTTCCTGTGCACATCATAACGACTAGCGGATCATAAAACACACACACCCACAAACACAAAAGGAAAAGAAGAAAGAGAATAGAAAAGGAAATCTGCTCTGATCTACAGCTTGCGCTCTTGGAGAATATCAAATCATTGAGTGTGAGTGGAGTGAGATGGACTTCACAGACACATCAAATGCAAAGATCTACGGCTTCAGACACTAAACCCTTCGATTCATCTTCCCGCATGTGGGACCAATTGTGTTGAAGATGGTTACTCAAAAAGCGACTAAGCAGACAACATGCCAGCGCTAATTGTTTATCATCGGGTGGCCAAATGAGAGACTTTATGGGACTGTTGGCTGTTTCCAATTGCCTTCAGGAAGTCTGTCGGCATACGCGGTCATCTCTTACCACCTGCAGGCTTAACCTCTTATATAAACTCTAAGGCTTGTGATAAACACGCAAGCTGGAATTTCTTTCGAAAAAATCAGGCGTGGATGGTGGATGATCAATTAACTGTATGAAACGATTAATTAATATAGAACTCATTCACAATAAGCGTTCCACTAATAATTTTACAAGCTCAACTATGAAGGGCTATAATATATAAATTGAAATAAAACCCCATTACTGGTTAGCGAGTATAAAAGCCAGACCTCCTCCTGCAGGCGTGCGCACACATCTTTTTTTGAAGTTAAAAAATTCCTCCACACACAAGAACGCATGCAAAAATGAACTGTTTTTTTTTTTTTTTTTTTTAAAAAGAGAAGAAGAAATACAAGGCGAGTGCAGACATAACAGAGGCGCTGCTCTACGTCTGCTTTCACTTTTGCGCCGTGACCCGTCTCGAGCTCGAGCAATAACAATCGATGACAGTGCCGAGTCTGCATTTTACCCAGTGATTATAAATAACAGCAGCTTTTCCGAAATGAACTGTCAGAGGCACCGGGTGGCGTTTTTTTTTTTGGGCTTGAGCAGTCACACACGTCCCACGAATCGTCACAAATCATTTTGAAACCAGGGTTGTTTTGGGAAGGGGGGGGGCACAGGGGGCGTGGTGGGGTTTGCATATGCAAAGTGTGTGCATATGCAAGAGTTCACAGAGTTTTCAATATTGGAATAAAAGAAATGATTGAGTGCATAATCATGTGTCTCTGGGAAGCGTCAAGCTCACTTGTGATGTCTTTATTTGCTTTGGCAGTGAGTTCTTCCATCAGTCAAAGGGAAGAGGGAAAAAAAAAGATGGATTAAAAACCAAAGAGGGAAGGCGAGTGGGGCAAGATGTTTGGATGCATATAAGAGGTTTATCGACGTTCCATGCTAAATAAGTCTGTAACTCTTCAGAAAGGATAAAGATGGTCTGCGCAAAGTGAAAAATGGAGTGCTGGCTCTTTGAAGTGGATGTGAAAGACAATACAGGAAAAACAAAAGGGTGAATTGACGTCGCCAGTGTGTCTTAGCGCTCCAGGCTCGGGAAAGGCCACGCAGGCCAGGATGATGAAGCTTTCGTATGTGTGAGTGTGTGTGTGTAAAATGGTTCCTATGAAGTGCAGGGTCCTGTGAGGGTCAGTGACCTGGGTGCACTTTGACAAATTGAGGCCGGTAGTGGTTAGAGGAGTTCAGACCGTGAACCCTGCACTCCCCCTCTGTCTTCAACACTGTCTGGGGACGAGTGTGAATGTGTGTGTGTGTGTGAGAGATGAGTAAAGGTGTCTATAAGCAGTAGGACAAACTGGCAGATTTGGTTTTGATTTGTTTCAATGTCAGGGGTCACACAAATCTGTCAAACTTGTACTGCGCATGGAGAGAAGACCTTTACCGTGATAAATGATGGCTTACGTGATGTAGCACTAGCACCAACTACAGAGGCCATTCCTTGGGGGATTAAAAAAAAACGCATTTTCCACATTGCATTAAAAAAAAAGTTTAAAAATCATATGTTTGTGTTCTATTCTGGCTTTCTAAGTTTTAAAGAAAAAGGAAAGCTTAAAGGGAAAGTAAGGAAATGTCTAGAGATGGATTTAGAGCCTGACAGTCTTGGGTCAATTTGCTTTGCTCTCAGAATCTAAATTCAGTACTTTATCAGGTTTTCCAAACCTGCGCAGGAACACTGTACTGGTGCCAGTTAAAAGATAACTCGTTTGTTTTTTTTCCCCCCAGGTATGACATCAAATATCAAAGGAAAAAAGCTGTGTCATAACAATGCATACTACTGCTCGAAAGAGTCACACAAGATCAGGAACAATAGGAGTGTACTACTGCATCATAATATTGAGCACTGTAGTGTGTGCTTTACGTAGCCAAACTCACAGATAGGATTTTTACACTACTGTGAAACTGTTCAAACACAGTTCGGGCATTTCATTGCAAAACTGCAGCTTGATACTTCCTGAATTTTCCCACACCACCCCATTGCTGCGCTCCCTCCACTGGCTTCCTGTAGCTGCCCGCATCAGATTTAAAATGATGCTCGCCTACAAAGCCAAAAACAGATCAGCACCCACTTATCTCAAAGCACTTATCACACCTCGCGTGGCACCACGCTCCCTCCGGTCCTCTAGTACTGCTCGACTGGTCCCTCCATCTCTCAGGGTACAAGGAAGGCATGCATCGAGACTCTTCTCTGTTCTGGCACCACAGAACAGTCTAAAGACTTACCTCTTCCTAAAGTACTTAAGTTAGCACTTACACACACACACACACACACACACACAGCCAGTTAGAGAACTCACACAGCTAGGCTCAAACTAGACCTCAAAAGAAAATGTTAAGTACTTATGTACCTAAATATTTGGGGGTGTGCGGTCATAGGGAAATAATCAGCAACGGGCTGGTGTGATGTAACCTGATGCAAAGCTGCAAAGTTAAGCTTTACCTCTGACTGTAACAAAGCACTGACACTGGAGACTCCTTCCAAACATGCTCCTCACAGATTTAAATATGTTTACGTGGAGCGGCCATTTGCATTACGAGTAAGGTGTGTATTAATATAAACCTGTGACTTGCCTTGCAGCTAGAAACTACTGTCAGAGGTGCTGTCATAGAGAATGAATCGAAACCATCTGACCAATCAAAACAGAGCATTAAACAGCATTGGGGTATAATAAGCAATCACAGCGTGTGATGTGTGAGCATGTATAGATTGTACATATTTCTGTTGGAGATATTGAACAGCTCTCTTCCAGTACCCAGAGTGTAAGAGGTGAGTGTGTGTGTGTCTTCTTGTAGTGGCAGTGTCAGATGACCCTCAGCTCGGCTCTCAGACCCTGGGTCACAGAGGGACAGATTAATCTGACGTGAGGTTAGCAAAATCTCATGCTCGCTGGAGCTCTGGGGTCATGACACATTAGCGGGACGTGGCTAAGTGGAACACCATCCTCTGCTTCCTAATCACAGCCAGACCACCCGATTTCACCCAGCGCCGCGAGCAGGATGCCTCAGTCACTTTGATTTATACACTAATGCCCCTCACTCACTGGGGGAGAGGGGAAGAGAGAGAGAGAGAGAGAGAGAGAGAGAGAGAGAGAGAGAGAGGCTGATTCTTTCCAACCGGTGAGGTAAAGAATTTGAGGAATGTCAATTAGAAGTCAATTCCTGGGAACGTGGACTCTGATACGGTTCCACAATGAGCCCTCTAAACATCATCCTTCCAAAACTGTTGCTTTTCCACAGAATGCAAATGCTTGCTGGTGTAAATAAACAAACACTGCTGAATCACACACTCACACACACAAAATCAGCTATGTGATTCACCGAAAGAATGCATGATATTCAAAAGCCCTAAGGAGACAAGCATCTTTAGTGAAACTGTCTTTTGACTCGGTACCGTTTAGAAAGAACTGAGTGCAATGGTCTTCAATTAATGTTACAATCACTAAAGGCATTATAAAGGCTGCACACTTGCATTTTTTTGGGGATGTTATACTGGAGACACCAGACTATTTGCTAACACTCTGGTATAGTTTTCCCTTTAATAAAAATAGATGCTGGTTTACATTTATGCTCTTTTATGTTCTGAGCATGAGATGGAAATAATCACCATAACTAAATAATTAGCTTTGAAATAAATAAACTTTCAGGTGCATATCAGTCTGAAGGGATGTGTCCTTAGGTGTTACCTATAACACAATCTTGTTTCATTAGTACGATCACGAGTTTGATATGAAGGCCAGTTAGAGCCAAGAACAAACTACATACAACAGAATTAAGATTTGGTCTTGGTGCATTTTCCATTTTTTTGAATACATTTTAATTTTTGTACATCAAACAATGGCAAAATTTCTATCTTTAGACAAATGTCCTTTTTGAGTCTGGAGAGATAGTACGGAAGTGTCCCTTATACACCATAGACAAGCACACACATGCGAGAAATGATCTCGAATGTTCTCAAACTATCATGACTCAGACATTTTCTCCAACAGCTCAGAGACAGTTAAGGTCAAATGGTCAGGGAAAATAAAAATGATTAAAAAAAAAAAAAAAAAAAAGTATGCTCTGAGGTGCAGCTTAACTGATGATTAGATAGTGAGAGATCTGATTCAGGCAATGTATTCCTTTTTCGCCTCACACAGACACGTACACACACACACACACACTAATAATTACATCTTAGCATCTTGGATATAACTACATTTATCTACTGTTTCCCCATCATACTACAATAAAATAAATGTAAGATTATTAAACATATTCTGAGACATTTTCACTCAATTCAAGTTTGTTCTATTGGCAGGTAATTTTGCTAAATTTTTTTTGCATATGTTTCTAGAAAGAAGTAAAATGTCCAGAAGTAGGTTTAATAATCTACTACTTGGGTTATTGTAATCTTACAACAGGAGACACTAGATAACGCTAGAATAATGATATTCAAGCACACACAGGGCATGTTCGCGGTCCAGGTCCACATGCTCACGGCTGATTAGGTGTTTACATATCACAGCAGACAGCGGGAGAGAGGAAAATAAAAACCCGAGCAGATCAAAATGACTATCAGGTCAGTTTGTTGTTTTTCTTTTGATTTGTTTCTTCTTTTCATTTCCGCTTTTTGTATCTGCTTCAAATAAGCCTCATGAAACTGTTCGGATATAGAAGTGCTTTACATTAATGCAAATCTCACTGAAATGACGAATACTGTAAAGAAAGCTGTGATGTGCTCCGAACGCGCACGGTGCTTCAGTGTGACTGGCTCACCTCGGCTCACAAACGCTTCCATTTTGTCCTTGAAGGGCTGCAGGTGCTCTTCAGAGGAGACGCTACACACCTTCTCCACCTCTGCAGTGCATGCTGGGTAAAAACAAAAGGGAGACAGGAAAGCAGAGAGGTCACACAAGCCAAAAACCCAGTAAAACAAGAAAATGATGAAAAGCAGCTCAAGATGAAGATGGGGCTGATTCGCATGACATTTCATATTTCTATACTGCTGCTACTGACGAGTGTCACTAAGGAATATTCAGAAATATTAATCTATTATTACAGAATAATATTTTATATTTTCTATTATTATAGATCTAATATTCTAATATTACTGATATTATTCAATTACTTCAATGCATTATTAAATAAACAAACAAATAAAAAATTTTAATGTTAGGAAGCTGGGAAAGAAAAGTCCACAGATGTATCAGAAGGGAATTTCAGGAAATCATTTTCCAAGCTCACACATTTTTTTTTTTTTTAGTACTGCACAAAAACAATGCCTCATTTTTCAGGCCAGTCTCAATTATCTCTGCACCAGATGAAGTGTTTTTCCCCACTGCCAAACAGATGGATATACTGTACTAACTGTCATGCTGGTGTCATGTAATATATTAAATGTCTTGCCTTATGTGAACCATGTTTATGCATTTTTCACTAAAAAAAAAGGGCTATTTATAGTAACATTCTTCTAGTAACTCCAGTCTTCTATAATTCCCCACAGTGACGAGTTATCATCAGCCAACAGAACTGATTAGTTTTGCTTCAAAAACCTAGCAAGCCCCTTCTATGCAGCTGACGTGAGACCTACAGTGTATATAAAAAGTCTACACACACATGTTAAAAATGGCAGCTTTTTGTGATGTAAAAAAACTAACATAAATCACGTCAGATCTTTTTCCACCTCCAGGAAAAAATTACAACATATAAAAATTAAGTGAAAAACAAATCAGAAGCATTTTAGGGAAAAAATAGGGTAAATAAAAAAACAACAACCTGGGTGCATAAGTGTGCACACCCTTTTATAATTGGGGATGTGGCTGTGTTCAGAATGAACCAATCACATTCAAACTCATGTTCAAAAGTAATCATCATACAGCTGTCAATGAAATTATTCTGATTAACCCCAAATCTGTAGGATTTTCTTCACATCGTCTTGGTTTCATCTGACTGCTGAAGCCATGGTCCACAAAGAGCTTCCAAAGCCTGTACAGGGTTCCACTGTCGAAAGGTATTGATCAGGAGAAGGGTACAAAACGCAATAACCTAGCTGCGGAAGTGTGCACAGCCCGAAACTAATACGTTGTTGAAGCACTCATTGTCATGATGAAATGTGAAATTCCTTTTCATCATCTTCAGCTTACTAGCAGACACCTGAAGGATTTGCAGTAAAATTAGCTGGTGTTTGTAGCTATTCATGATTCCCTCCACCTTGATAAATGCCCCAGTCCTGGCTGAAGAAAAGCAGCCCTAAAGCATGATGCTGACACCACCATGCTGCACTGTGGGTGTGGTGTTCTTTTGTTGATGTGCTTTTTGGAACATACCATCGGACTCATCAGACCATCGGACACTTTGCCACATGGTTTGGGGTGATTTAGTGGGGCTTGGATGTTCTTTGAGAGAGAGGGCTTCTCTCTAGCCGCCCTACCCCATGACCCAGATATGTGAAGAATACGAGAGATTGTGCTCACATGCACAGAGTAATCAGTACTTGTCACATATTCCTGCAGCTCCTTTAATGTTGCTGTAGATTTCTTGGCAGCCTCCCTGGTAAGTTTTTGTCTTGTTCTTTCGTAAATTTCGGAGGGACATCCTGTTCTTTGCACGGTCACTGTGATGCCCCATTTTCTCCACTTGTTGATGATGGCCTTCACAGTGTTCCATGGTATATCTAAGGTTTTGAAAATTATTTATACCCCTCCTGATCGATAGCTTTCAACAAGTGAGATACCGTACATGCTCTGTAAGCTCTTTGAGACCATGGCTTCAGGGGTCAGATGGAAATGTCAAAAAAAAATCCTACAAAAATAGTTTGCCTTTATTTGGGGTTAATCAGAATAATTTCATTGGTGACAGGAGTATGATAATTACTTTTGAACATGAGACTGAATGTCATTCTGAACACAGCCACATCCCCAATTATAAAAGGGTGTGCACACTTACGCAATCAGGTTATTGTAACTTTTTATTATTCCTCTTTTTCCCTAAAAAGTTTTTGATTGTTTCTGTAATTTCACAGTGAAGGTGGAAACAGTTCTGTATCTTCGTTCCACTTTTTTTTACATCACAAAAACCTGCCAAAATCCGTTGGTCTGTCATGTACCATACTGCGCAGTCAATGAACTGGTCCACTACAATTAGATGACAAAAATCCTTCCGGAAGCTTCGAATGGAAAGATCGCAGAGGTGAACAAAAATTGGGCCTCGGCTTCCCTGCAAGAGCGTCTTTGATCATCAAGCAAAACATGGCACAATTACACCAATTACGATCAGAAGAGCACGAGTGAACCTCCGTCAATTTCCCCAGCCATAACCTCTCACGGGCAAACATCCCATTGTGTTGAACGTGTGTTTAATAGAGAATGTACAACAAACACACAGCATCAGTCCAGGGTGTCTAAAATAAGGACAGGGTTAAATTTGGACCGAGTACAGAGCTGTGAATGGATAGAGCGGCTCAGCTTTAGTAGTAGTAGCAGTAATAATAACAACTATTACTGTAAAACTTATTGAAAAACCTCTTTCAAGGCGACTGTTACGTGTTATAGTTAGTTAATAAGTTTCAACGCAAAACACGCTTTCATTAGCATTTCACTAGTTTTAATATTTCTTGTAACTGTCATAAGGAATAAGAAATCTTTTTTCATGCACAAAATTGACAAGCAAGCAATGCTCAAAAGGTCAGCTTTGGTCACCAGCGGTAGTTAAATTAAACCCTTAGGTCAGAAACAGATTTACACAAAACTTCATTTCATTTGCACATTTACAATGGTAGGATACACAATTACAATTTAAAAGTTAAAACGTATGATTTCCATTTCCTCTGCGTTTTAGCCTTCCTTCCTGCTGTTTCTGGTCAACGGAAACTTGTGAACAAATGAAGCTTTTCAAAACCACCCTACAAGGTACCGAAATTTGAAAACTTGTTGATTTCACTGTGTTGGTGTGTTCAGGAAAAACACATTTTTGAAAACCACCACAGTTCTGTGTGTGTTGCCATCAATATGCCATCACAGCTGCTCATCAGGTTGTTACTTTGTAGTCTGTAATTTCTTATTTAATAGCATGCTTTTAATTTAACTTCACTTTGTTTTATTATTACACCCTCAGGAGGAGCTGGAATATTTTTCAGTGTTAGAACTTTTGGCTAACCATGACCCTGACCAGGATAAAGCAGTTACTGAACACGAATAAATGAATAAGCTTTTGACAGTGTTGGTGGTTTTTTTCTTTCACATTTCTCCTTTTCCTCTGCTCAATATGCAGGGTTTTAACGGATATTCCTGAGTCATTGGACATAATTTATGAGCCAAGTCACTTTATCTTCACCAAATGTATGATGAATTCTTACTTGTATGTCAGTCCTCAAGACTACACAATACAACGCAGACATTCACAGCTGCACATAGTATGAAATACTAGCGCAACTTAATTGGCGAGCTCACATTAGCATTTTTTTCCCCCTAAATGGAGGAGTAAAAACTATGTTTTAAAAAACATCCACATACATGTGGATGGGGTCTGATGCAGATCTTTTCAGAGCCACTTCAGTACATGGTGAGCTCAGATCTGTGCGTGTGTGTGTGTGTTAGTTATTTGGACAGAGTAGCACCTGACAGGGCCTCTATAACAGGCAGAAACGTAGAGAGAGCTGTGGCTCAGAGTGCAGCTCCAGTAAATCACTGGTGTCACACTTGAGGCCCATGAGCCACAATCACTCTGTGCAAACTTGCTATTAAATAATACCGGAATAATGGTTTCAAATATTTCACTGAAGTAATAATTTTCCATTTACAACACACACTCAGCTCGGTACCTAATTACAAAATAACCTCCATGACTAACCTCATCATGCATCTATCTATGAGAAAACGTAGCTGCATAGTAATTCGGTATATTTTGACAGGTCTGTTTATTAAACCGTTAATCCAAGTAATAACACCCAAAAAAAAAAAAAAAAAAAAAAGAAAAAGACAAGAAAGCAAACTCCTCCATCCTAAACACTTTGCCATAGTGGAAAGCTTACTAACCATATTATATATATATATATATATAGGCTTAGATTATGTGAAGTGTATACCATACAGGTTCCTGTGAATGAGCTGCTACTAATAAATAATTTCTCTCAGGGACCAAAAAAAAGTTCTCTCTATATCTATCTATCTATAAAAATACCTAGAAACAATAACATACGGTAACAAGCACATTGATATAAACCAGAGATTTACAGTGTACTACAACCTGAACTACTGTCAGAGTTGCTGTTATAGAAAATTAAACACCTAATTTGAGAATTTGGCAGTGGTATATAATAATAATAATAATAATAATAATAATAATAATAATAATAATAATAAGCTAAAGAAATTCATCAGGCTTCATTTATGGCTGCTTGAGAGTTAGACACTCCAGAACTACATACACTGATGAGCTTTCCCTCATTCATCTGTCTTTCCTGTTTTAGCTACTTCTCACCATCTTTCCATCTTGTGAAAAAGGGAGCAGCTCTGAGTAAACTCTTATTCTACCCTGGACATTCTTGCAGGACACCGAGTTCAGACCAGTTAACCCAGACCTTACCTCTTAACCCTTTCAGAAGTTTGGTCACGCTGATGTGGCTGGAATGATGCATATTACAGCAGCTCCTATTTGTCCCTAACAGCTACTAACCATTAACTTCTGAAGCATACTGAGAAACCTACCGGGGAGCATATGCAAAAGCAAAGGAGGAGGTGGCGAGTTTAAAGAGCCTCTATTAAAAACTAACCTTCACATGCTCATTGATCTCAGGCCAGCTCAATGGTTTTTATTAAAGTCTGCGGTACACAAGTCACATATTCACTCGGATCAGATCAAGAGTTTAGAAATTAGGACCAGATAAAGTGCTGAAACTTTTGAAAATTATTTAGTAGCGCTTTTCTGCAATAAATTAACAATCCGACTACAAGGTAAATGGACATAATTCAATCCAGTAACTGTGGCCTCTAGATATTTACCTAACTCCTTCCTGCCCCTTTGGTCGTGTGAACGATTGTTCGATTCGTCAGCCTACAAAAAGCATCCAAATTTGCACGTCCAATTACTGAGAGAGACTCCCGAAATAGCCTGGCCTCTGATTGGCCGTGACCAGGAGCCGTTTGACCAGCGAGACCTTTGCTTTGTAGCCGGTCTGAGTCTGACCTGTCTGATTGATAGAGGGGGCATGAAGCAGGGGAAGGAGGGCGGAAAAAAAAAAGAAAAAAAAAAAGAAAAAAAAAAGAGGAATTTGAAGGGAACAAGAGCAACAAAAAAATGGCAAGGGAGAAAAGGAAGAGGACAGGGCCTGTTAACCATTTCAAATGTGTTAACAACTTCCAGCCCCATAAACGGCTGACCTTGGGAAATAACCTCATGCTTAAAACCCATGTTCAAAGACCTACATGAGCATGGATGCTGGGCCAGCATTTATACCGATGTTTACGTATGGAAGTCGAAGCAATTTGGCCAGTGATTCTAGGCTTAAGCACTTAATTGGAGATATAATTCATGCTCTTTTCAAGAATGGGGATTATTTTCTCAATGTTTGTTTTACTGAATGGTGTTATGAGGCTTTCCCGAGTCTCAAAGACGCACTTGGTGGTCAACTGCCATGACTCTTCAACATCAGTACTGATTTCTGTCACGCACGTGTTTTCAAATGGCAAATCAAGATTGATCAATTCATGACTTTATAACCATGGTCTCGAAAGACTAGGCCCAAAAAAAATAAATAAATAAATAAATAAATAAAAATAAATAAATAAAAGTGTGCGGAAAAGGTACAAGAACCTGCCGTTAAGATCTTTTACAAGGAAATAAAATATTGATCACTTTGGTCTTCAAATTACTTTTACTGTTTTTACAAACATATTTTTCCCCAAACAGGAGTGCTTTTTTTTGTATATATATTTAGCATTTGGTGACTTTGTGTATACAGTGTTGTATCACTGTTCTATCTACGTTGCTTCGGATATGATTTTATTTTTATTTATTTATTTATTTTAAACATTTAAACGAACCAAAAAGCAAAACAGCTGGCTGAGGGGTGGGCAGGGCTGAAAACATACCCGAAAAATTCTTTAATTCAGTAGTCAGAAATATGGTTATTGGAAAACAGTGTGCAGAGAAACCACTATATTACTCAAGCACAAAGAACACAGAGCAGGCACTCAATATATGATTATTATACTCAATTATGATGATAATTATATAAACAACCAAGTTTAAATCAATTTGTGCATCAAACAGGTTGCTCATATAACAGCTGAGATATATATATATATATATATACACACACACACACACACACATACACACACACACACAGAGTTAATCAAGATGTGACTGAAGTGTAGACTTTCAGCTTTATTTTAAGAGGTTCCCCAAAAATATGGCATTTACCATTTAGGAATTACAGACATTTTAAGCAAAGTACCTCCATTTTCAGGGACTCAAAGGTATTTGGACAATTGACTGACAAGAAGTTAATTGACCAGGTGCGGTCCATTCCCTCATTACTTCAAGACAAATGAAGCAGATAAAAGGTCTGGAGTTGATATCAGGTATTGAGTTGGCATTTGGCAGCTGTTCGACTGGAGCTACCAATATCAAGTCCAAGGAGATCAGCAAGTGAAGGAGGCCATCATTAGGCTGAAAAAACAACAAAACTATTGAGAGAGTAAAAACCTTAGGTGTGGCCAAATCAACAGGTGGGTAAATTCTTAAAAGAAGGAATACACTGGTGAGCTCAACAATATCGAAAGGCCTGGAAGACCACAGAAGACAATTAAAGGGGATGATCGCAGAATCCTTTCCTTGGTGAAGAAAAACCCCTTCACAACATCAACAAAAGTCAAGAATACTCTGGAGAAGGTAGACGTATCACTGTCAAAATCTACAATCAAGAGCCTTCATGAACGTAAATACAGAGGGTTTACAACAAGGTGCAAACCACTGGTAACATTCAAGAACAGGAAAGCCAGATTAGACTTTGCCAGAAAACATCTAAAAAATCCTCCCATGTTCTGGAATAAGATTCTTTGGACTGATGAAATGAAGATTAACTTGTACCAGAATGATGGGAAGAGAAAAGTATGGTGAAAGAAAGGAACAGCTCATGATCCAAAGTATACCACATCATGTGTCAAACATGGTGGAGGCAGTGTTATGGCATGGGCATGTATGGCTACCAATGGAATGGGCTCAATGGTGTTTATTGATGATGTGACTGCTGACAGAAGTAGCAAGATGAATTCTGAGGTGTATAGGGCGATACTCTCTGCTCACATTCAGCCAAATGCTACAAAACTGATAGGACGCCGCTTCACAGTGCAGGTGGATAATGACCCTAAACATACTGTGAAAGCAACTCGAGACTTTTGAAGGCAAAGAAATGGAATATTCTTCAATGGCCAAGTCAGTCGCCTGATCTCAACCCAATAGAGCTGCTTTTCACTTACTGAAGACAAGGCTGAAGACAAGAAGACCCACAAAGAAGCAACAACTGAAGGTGGCTGCAGTGAAGGCCTGGCAAAGCATCTCCAGGGAGGAAACTCAGAATTTGAGTTCTGAGAACATGGGCTCCAGACATCAGGCAGCCATTGACTGCAAAGGATTTTCATCCAAGTATTAAAATTATGGTTATATTTACAATTATGTCACTTTGTCCAAATACCTTTGAGCCCCTGAAAATGGAGGTACTTTGCTGAAAATGGCTGTAATTCCTAAATGGTAAATGCCATATTTTTGTGGAACCTCTTAAAATAAAGCTGAAAGTCTTCATTTCGATCACATCTTGATTGTTTTATTTCAAATCCATTGTGGTGGTGTATAAAGGCAAAATCACAAAAACTCTGTCATTGTCCAAATACTTCCGGACCTAACTGTGTGTGTGTATGTATGTAATATATGTATGTGTATTTGCCAGTAAAATAAATAAATAAAAACTCGGCATGGTGGGTTCACTTTCTGCAGTTGGAATCACTTTCTCGCAGAAATTAACCGGCACTAGAGTTTGCTTGTAACCAGACTGAAAACACCTTACTCACACATTTTGGTCCACACCTGTGTGTGATTGCCGTGTTCTCACCTGCCTAAACAATCACACCAAAGGCAAATTGCACTAGGGCTGAATTCAAACAGACTAAACACTCTATATGTGCAAGCACCCATATTGCTGCAATTTTTTCTCTTGTTTAATTTTAACGTTGAGTAGCGCTAGCTAGTAGCCAACACTACAGTGGAGAGTTTTCAAGAACTGAGATGGTCATGGAAAAACACAACTGTAAATTATTTAAAATAAAATTATATATATATTTATTATGTTGAACACTTTGATTAATCTTTTAACAATCTCCTGGTCCATGACAAGTGGAAGGTTTATACATTGCTGTTAATCAAAAGTTGCTATGGACATTGTAAATGGCATGGTTTACTTCTGTAACCTCACTGTCCCTCTTTCGATCTTTACATAAAGATATGGAAAGCTAAAGACTCGGCAAAGCGCCGTCTAAGATCAAGCTGCAGTTTGGAAAATGAAAACAAGCCAAACTGCTTTAAACATTTTGCCCCTGGATCTTTCTTCTTTTTGTTTGCAACTTCCTGCATCATTCGGTCTCTCGGCGCCCCAATCTCACTCTCTCCATCTCATTCTGTGCCATTAGTGCAGTCCCTCTCTCTCTCTGTAGGGTAGTCATAACAGAGGTATGGGAGCGCTGCCGGGTCTGATTGGTGCCATGCGAGATCAAACGGCTGCCAGAGACCCACGCAGCGCTTCCCTGCAATGAGACGACAAACTCCACAGCTAATAGCGGAGGAGCCACATCAGACGAGCGCTCTGTCTGTGTGTGTGTGCGTACGCACGCACCAGAGAGAATGCAAATGTGTGTGAAAGACAGTGAGCAAGACAAAGAGGGGAAGCCTGTGAGACATGAGGTCAATTTAGTAAAAGCTTATTTATTCACACTTCTTTGTGAATAAACTAAAAGCAGACTTAGATTAAAGGATATACACTACCAGGCAAAAGTTTCTGAACAGCTGGAGTTTCTGATGTTAGAAATACTACACAAATGTTCTACCCAAGATCTACATTTGATTATTTAAGGATGAGTAAGCTCTCCAATCCAACCAGGTATCTACATCTAATCCAAATTAGCGCTTAGAGGAAAAATGTGCTAAGCCTTCTGATGATTAGTGGGAATTAAATAAATTAAAAATTTAATGGGAATTAAATAAATTAAAAATTCTTAGATGCATTTTTAAAACTCAGGAAGACAAAAGTTGCTCTTGTTATGCTCTAGGGGGCACTGATTTTTGCTGACATGCTTTTAGTCTACTTGTCCCCTTAAAGGGAAGAGTGTTTCCAAAAGAATACAGCAGCTCTTCTGACTGCTCATTATCATATTCTATCTATCAATACTATCATACTATCAATATTCTAACTTGATGGGCGTGGTCTCTTTCTAGACCGACTCTGCCTCCATCCACAGGTCAAGGCGTCTCATTAAAAGGTTTGATGAGGATGAAAAGGATGCAACTTGTACGCTATGGCTGTCATACTCACCAGATCGCATGCACATTGAACATATATAGGAGATCTGAGTGATGAGTTAGACAGTGCTCTCTATCACTATCATCAAAACACAAAGAGAGGAAAAAGTGTTTTGGAAGAACGGTGTGTTCATTGGTTCCAGAGACTTGTAGCATAAATGCCGAGCTGCACACAAGTTGTTCTGGCCCAAAACCTTTCTAATACACTTCACGTTGGTTTTTCCCCTTAATTTGTCACCTATCTAGAGGTTTTAAGAATTGAAACTTAAGATGCATCAAGATGCGCAACAAATCATTTTATAATTAACGTGATAAATACCTAGGTGCTTTTCCTATATATATATATATATATATATATATATATATATATAAAGAAAATTCTCAAAAAAACAATCAAAAAAAAAAACATCTTGCCAAAAAAGGTAATATTTAGAGCTCAAACACTGTTTACTGACAGTATACATTTGATAAAATATGCTCAAAGATACTGGTTTTGGTAGAAAACAAACTTACAAAAAAAAGCAAAATAAAAAAAATATAAAAGTAGCAGCATCTGTAATACTTAAAAACAAACAGCAGTGCTCAGAGCGCCTCAGTCTTGCAAGAGAGTCAGATCAGCTCTGATGAGGAGTGATCATCCTCGAGTGTAATGATCGGCTTTGCCCCAGAGGAAGTGATTCAGAGAGGAGAAGTGCTCAGCACTCAGGAGTGCTCTCGGGGATACGGCTGCAGGGCCAGATGGTTCAGATCAGACTCTACAAGGAGCCTAAATACAACCAGCAGAGAATCGGCGAGATTGGCAACACGTAAAAGCCGTTAAGTTGAGAGAGGACACAGACACAACTTCAGATTTGTCTCAACCATCAATTCGAGACAGGAGGGACCACAGACAGGGCGTGTGTGTGTGTGTGTGTGTGTGTGTGTGTGTGTGTGGCACCTCATTTATGATGCCATTCTGAACAGAGACGTGGTGTTTTTCTCTTTCTAATTCCACATGACTTCAACTGAACACTGATTTATCTGATCGGCGTTGTGGAGTAGATATATGGTGGATAAATGATATGTGGCGGTGCTGAACACTTATTGCTCACAGCTGGAGGCGGGAAGACGGAAGAGAAAGAGCGGAGGATGAAGATGGTAGCAAATCCTAGAAGAGTTGAGAGGGGATGAGAGGCAGAAAACGAAATTACCTCCATATCCTTATCTAGGTAAAGAGATTAGAAAAAGGCACAGAGGTACAAAGATGGTATGAAAGATGGAAGGATGAGCTGAAGGTGGGATTAAAAGAGAGGTGTGTATATACACACACACACACACACACACACACACACACACACACACACACACACACGGGTGGGGGCAACGAGAGGCAGAGAAATACATGTAAATACAAATACAGAGAGTGGAAAGGTGAAGGAAAGATTAAGAGTCAAAAGAAATAAAGATAATTACTGTTAAAAAAAACAAACACAAAAATTAACAAAACCTCCTTTGAACAGAAACACAATGGTTAGAAAAAAACCCTCTTTGTGCATATTTCAGGGTTCTTATTCTTTCTGCTAAATAGCTACTTTCATACACCATTCCGTAGTAAAGCACCTTTGATTATGTAACTGCGCGTGTCTTTAAAAGCTTATCCGGTTTCCCTAAACTAGCTGCTTGTAAGTGGAGAAGGGTGTAAGCGAGCGAGAGCAAGTGAAAGCGACAGGATGAGTGCCAATAAATATCAGAGTCTGGCTAATCTGGTGGCCCTGAGGCGGTGTGTATTACCTCGCAGGTCCTTTCGCAGCTTCAGCAGATCTTTAGTAAAATCCTCAAACTTCATCTGAGATGCCTGGAACAGGTCATGTGGCTCAGGCAGAGGATACACACATGTCTCCCGGCCAGCGTCCTGAACAACAGACACACACACAAAAATAAATAAATAAATGTAAAAAAATAAATACATTAAAAACATTGTGGTATACTTGTGAGGACCACAGCACTCAAGTGATACAGAAACAAAGCTACCAAGCCACTTAGAAGAAAAGTAAATGTGTTGGCACTGAATTGGGGGAAGGGGGGGGAGCAGTTTCTTTAAAATACATGCAGTCATGAAGATAGTACTTAGTACATACACACACACACACACACACACAGCGAGAGTCTTTGAAGTGGTACTGCTGGTGGTGTGAGAGCACCAGATAACAGCGTTGTGGGGAGGGCAGGCAATGTTGCGTAGCCGGGAACAAGACCACAAGTGACCACCGGCTCAAATCACCACTCACACACACACACACACACACACACACAGCATTCCTCTATATTACACAAACTGCTCGCCATTAACACACATGTACACACGCACACACAAGAAGGATTAAAGTGAACCCTAAGGAACCCCTGATGTCACTTCTGGAGGAAGAAAACTCATTTTGATCCTGCATAATAAATGTGAATCGGGGGAAAAAAAAAAAATCATATAATTTAAAATGCCGTGTGGGTCTGTGTATGTGTGTTTTTGTCATTTAAGTAAATTTGCTTAATAATAAATACCATCAGCAATCATGATTGCAATACTGAGCAAAATAATTCTAAGCATCTATTGCGCTGCCCTCAGAATGATTACATTTTAAACGTTTACATCTTGCTTCTCAGTTTTAGAGCTCGACACAATACTTTAGGATTTCCTTTCTCTTCAGCACGAATGATCTTGATACCTCATCAAAGTGTCGCAGGTGGTAAGCGACGATGTAAGACAGCAGACTTCTGGTGTTGTCCTAAGGAATGACAATAAATAAAATCAATCAATGAACAAACATTTCATTCGGAAAATATGTGTGTGTGTGTGTGTGTGTGTGTGTGTGTGTGTGTGTGTGTGTGTCATGTGAAAAAATTTGGACACTCCATTAAATATTCAGCTCTTTATTAAGAAATGTCAACACGCCAATTTCTGATCTTGTTTTAATTTGTACCTGTAGATGAAAGTGATGTAACTTCATGTAAACACCAAAAGACCACTTTATTTTCACTTAAAAATTCACTTGAAATCAATAAAAATGAGTATTTCAACTGAGGAAAAAGTTAGGACACCCTATGCCCTAATAGCTAGTGTTTCCCCCTTTGGCTGAAATAACCTCAGTGAGACGTTTCTTGTAGCCATCTACCAGTTTCTGACATCGACTGGAAGAAAGTTTCCCACTCCTCAGTGCACAATTCTTTCAGCTGTGTGATGTTTAAGGGGTTTCTTGCATGCACAGTCTGTTTCAAATCACCCCACAGGATCTCAATAGGTTTTAGATCTGGGCTTTGACTTGGCCATTCCAGACCTCTCCATTTTTTTATTTTCAGACAGTCCTTGGTGGATTTACTGGTATGTTTTGGGTCATTGTCATGTGGCAAGGTCCAGTTCCACTTCAGCTTCAATTTTCTGACAGATGGTCTCATGTTCCTCAAGCACCTTCTGATACAATGTAGAATGCATAGTGGATTCTGTGATGGTGAGCTGGCCAGGTCCTGCTGCAGCAAAGCCCCAAACCATATCACTTCCACCTCCATGTTTCACAGTTGGTATGAGGTTCTATTGCTGAAATGCTGTATTTGGCTTACGGCAAACATGCCCTCTGTTATGGTGTCCAAATAATTCAATTTTAGACTCATCTGTCCAAAGCACATTATTCCAGAAGTCTCGGCCTTGGTCTGTGTGTTCTCTGGCAAACTTCAGTCTTGCCCTCATGTTTTTCTTAGACATGATAATTAATTAAAGTTGTGCAGTCTCTTTCTGATTGTAGATTCATGCACTTTGACATCAACTGTAGCAAGAGCTTGCTGTAGGTCCCGTGATGATGTTTTAGGGTTTTGGAGACTTCTTTAAGCATCTTGCGGTCTGCTCTTGGGGTGAATTTGCTTGGACGGCCTGACCTGGCCATGTTAGCAGTTGTTTTAAATGTTCTTCACTTGTAAATGATTTTCCGGACAGTGGAATGGCTGATTACAAATTCTTTTGAGATCTTTTTATATCCCTTACCAGACTCATAAGCATCAACAGTCTTCTTTCTGAAGGTCTCAGAGAGCTCTTAGGTATCACCATGGTGAGATCCAGTCACTTCAACAATTAAGAGCAAACCAAACTAAATGTCTGAGGTTTAAATAAGGCAAGCCTCCTTCAAAATCCTCTGTAACGATGTTCTACACCTGTAGGTAATTTTAGCCAGTTTAAGTGCAAATAAATGTGGGGGGTGTCCTTACTTTTTCCTCACAAGAAATTGGATTTTTTTTAAATTTAATTTTACGGATCGTTTTAAAAAGACTTTTCTTTGGTTTTATTTGTTTAGTTATATTACTTAAATCTCCAAATATTGTTAAAACGAAGATCGAATGTCCATATGTTTAACTATGTTATTTAAAAAAATAAATAAATAAATAAATAAATAAAAAATCACCACACACACACACACACACACACACACACACACAGGTCTGGAAGTATTTGGACAATGACAGACATTTTGTGATTTTTGCCTTTATACACCACCACAAAGGATTTGAAATAAAACAGTCAAGATGTGATCGAAGTGTAGACTTTCAGCTTTTTTTTAACAGGTTCCACAAAAATATGGCATTTACCATTTAGGAATTACAGACATTTTCAGCAAAGTACCTCCATTTTCAGGGGCTCAGAGGTATTTGGACAATTGACTGACGAAGTTAATTGACCAGGTGCGGTCCATTCCCTCATTACTTCAAGACAAATGAAGCAGATAAAAGGTCTGGAGTTGATATCAGGTATTGAGTTGGCATTTGGCAGCTGTTCGACTGGAGCTACCAATATCAAGTCCAAAAAGATCTCAATGCAAGTGAAGGAGGCCATCATTAGGCTGAAGAAACAACATAAATCTATAAGAGAGAAAGCAAAAACCTTAGGTGTGGCCAAATTAACAGTTGGGTACATTCTTAAAAAGAAAGAAAGCACTGGTGAGCTCAACAACATCAAAAGGCCTGGAAGACCACGAAAGACAATTAATGATCGCAGAATCCTTTCCTTGGTGAAGAAAAAACCCTTCACATCATCAACAGAAGTCAAGAATACTCTGGAGAAGGTAGGCATATCACTGTCAAAATCTACAATCAAGAGCCTTCATGAATGTAAATATAGAGGGTTTACAACAAGGTGCAAACCACTGGTAACATTCAAGAACAGGAAAGCCAGACTAGACTTTGCCAGAAAACATCTAAAAAGCCTCCCATGTTCTGGAATAAGATTCTTTGGACTGATGAAACCAAGATTAACTTGTACCAGAATGATGGGAAGAGAAAAGTATGGCGAAAGAAAGGAACAGCTCAAGATTCAAAGTATACCACATCACGTGTCAAACATGGTGGAGGCAGTGTTATGGCATGGGCATGTATGGCTGCCAATGGAACGGGCTCACTGGTGTTTATTGATGATGTGACTGCTGACAGAAGTAGCAAGATGAATTCTGAGGTGTATAGGGCTATACTCTCTGCTCACATTCAGCCAAATGCTACAAAACTGATAGGACGCCGCTTCACAGTGCAGGTGGA
>CM040986.1:20402714-20412993 GCA_022985145.1 Pangasius djambal | reverse complement strand
GAAGGCAAAGAAATGGAATATAGTTCAATGGTCAAGTCAGTCACCTGATCTCAACCCAATAGAGCTGCTTTTCACTTACTGAAGACAAGACTGAAGACAGAAAGACCCACAAACAAGCAGCAACTGAAGGTGGCTGCAGTGAAGGCCTGGCAAAGCATCTCCAGGGAGGAAACTCAGAATTTGAGTTTTGAGAACATGGGCTCCAGACTTCAGGCAGTCACTGACTGCAAAGGATTTTCATCCAAGTATTAAAATTAAGTTATACTACTCACAATAAGTTAGGGATATTGTTATTTACATGAGTGCTTTTCCTATTTGCTCTGAACTTTAATGAAATAAGTAAAAGTTCCCTTTGATATTACTAATAATGTATGAGAACAAACACCATTTTCATTAGTTTAATATTTATTACCCCAAAAATTTAGACAATAACAAGGATAGCCCCAAATAACAAAAATTGACAATGTCAGTAGCGGGTGTTTCCACCATTTGCCGCAATGACAGCTTGACAGCGACGTCTCATGCTCCTCACTAGCCTCATGATGTTCTGAGGCAATGCGTTCCACTCTTCCACAAGTGCTACATGCAGTTCTGCCAGGTCACGTGGGGGTGGGGTACGATCATCCAGTCTGTGCTTCAACTGGTCCCAGACGTGCTCTATGGGGTTCAGGTCAGGGGACATTGATGGCCATACCATATGAGGCACTCCAACTTCCTGAAGTCGAGCTGTGACAATTCTGCCACGATGTGGTGGAGCATTATCATCCATGAACAGAAAGTTGGGGGTGTGCTGGCGGAATTGGGGGATGATGATGGGTTCTATGATGTCTCTGAGGTAAGAACGTGCAGTGACTGAGCCATCTACAATAACCAAATCTGTTTTGCGCTGACTGGTGATGCCTGCCCAGACTGTTGCACCTCCTCCACCAAAGCAAACCCTAGGGACCATGTTGACCTCAGCGTATCGCTCACCTCGCCTTCTCCAGCAATGGTGACGACCATCATTTCTGTGCAAGGTGACCCGACACTCATCAGTGAACAGGAAGGTAGACCACTGCTGCATTGTCCAGGTCACATGGTCTTGTGCCCACTGCAAACGTTCACGGCGGTGTCTTGGTGTCAGTGGAGTCACCTGCAACGGTCGTCTGGCATTCAAGCCAAAGCGGTGGAGTCGGCTGCGAATGGTTTGTCTGGAAACCCTAGTACCCCTCACATCTCGTAAACGGGCCTGCAGCTGTGTGGCAGTTGCATAACGATGTCTGAGTGCATAGGTCCTTAGGTACTGGTCATCGTTGCGGTCTGTCACTCGTGGGGCTCCACTCCTGGGTCTGTCATGAACTCTGCCAGTAGTTCTGTGTCTTGATGCATGTCTGCTGATGACACTTTGAGACACACCAAGTTCACGAGCAACATATGACTGCCTGCCACCGACCCGAAGGCGCGCCATGGCCAGGTGGCGCTGCTCGTCCGTTAAGTGACGTCGTGTGTTCATGGCTGTTTGAATGATGAACTTGGAATGACATACTGATAATACCAGCTTTTTATACCCACAGAATGTTGAAATTGATGCCACATTGAAAAGGGTTGTCTTTTGGTACTGGCCCCAATATAAGGCACACCTGTACACAATGAGACCATTACATGGAAAAGACAAAATGAGGTGTGTCTATCACCCCAATACAATTGCCTCCCTATCCCAAAATGTCTGAAGTGAAACAAACACCGTATGTATGACATCCACTGAGTCTCTCACAATATCCCTAACTTATTGTGAGTAGTACATATTTACAATTATGTCACTTTGTCCAAATACCTTTGAGCCCCTGAAAATGGAGGTACTTTGCCTAAAAAGTCTGTAATTCCTAAATGGTAAATGCCATATTTTTGTGGAACCTCTTAAAATAAAGCTGAAAGTCTACACTTCGATCACATCTTGATTGTTTTATTTCAAATCCATTGTGGTGGTGTATAAAGGCAAAATCACAAAAAGTCTGTCATTGTCCAAGTACTTCAGGACCTAACTGTATATACTATACACACACACACACACACACATTTTCCTTTAGGCTGCTTATGGATACTTTAATATTGTAGCTCAGAGGCAAAGACCGAGATGTGAGTAGGTGTATGCAGCCTGCTGACCTTACACACTCTCTGTAGGATTTCCAGTTTGCGCTGGATGGAGGAAATGCATTCGGAAAATGTGGACTGAAACAGAATACAAAAGACCCTTCCTGAGAACTCAGGAATTTGGGAGAGCTGGAACAGGAACCTGCACAGAAAACAAGACACAAATGTGTTAACTAAGTGAGGGGGGAAAAAAACCTGCACAGCAGTACACTTTTGGGGGTAATGAACAAGATCCATTTTGTTGGTTAAAGGGTACTAGCATTCTAAAGGGTATCTACTTGGAACCTTGCATGTTGTAGGACTCTACATAAAAAAATAATAGAGCGAGAAACAGAGAGAAAGCAAGAGAGAGACAGACAGTGTGTGATAGAGAGAGAGAGAGAGAGAGAGAGAGAGAGAGAGAGAGAGAGAGAGAGAGAGAGAGACACAGATAGAGTGACAGTGAGTGAGGAAGAGAGCAAGACAGTCAGTCACATGGGCAGGCAGACAGACAGGAGAGTGAGTGTGATTGTGTCACAGAAAGCATCAGACAGACAGATAGATAGACAGATAGATAGATAGATAGATAGAGAGAAATAATCAGTTCTCACTGTTCAGGTTTGTCCAGAGGTTTGGCTCCCTCCTTCTCCTTGGTTGATTTGATGTGCTTGTCTATCTTCTCCACCTCGTCTGCCTGCGCTCTCTGAAACAGCCACACAATCAGCACCTCAACTCCAGCACCACCACTGACCCATTTACATCACTGATTCAACTACACACCAGCTCTTACAATCTTTATCCTTACCACTCAGAGATTCAGAAACACTATTTGACATTTTATCATTCCATGACTCTGATCGGATCGATTCTAAAGTCTAATCAGTTCATCTGCCGGTGACGATGGTTTTCCATATAAATCCTACAAACATTCAACCTTCGTTTCTGAGCTATTGTGCTGACGGGTATCTCAGATGGACACACTGACAACTCGAAAACATGGACAGGACCTAATGGACAGGCATGAAAACAAAAGCACAGTCAGTTTAATCAGACACATACAGTATCTCTCAGATTTGGATCTTACTTGACAGAAAAACACCAAATTATTGGTTTTCAGAGGCAAATCATATGTAATATGGTGTTCAACAAGGTTCTGCTTCTCTCCATTTTAAAGACGCAAACATCAACTTTGCAAGCGTTTGTGGAATACCTAATAAAACGCCACTATCTTCCCCTCATGTCACACGCTAGTCAAAGAGATACTGGTGATGTTATGTATTGTCCATCAAGACAGAATGCATTATTGCATGATTTATCACATGCAATCATATCAAAACTGAATTTAAGCAGGTATTTATCAGCTTTGCGCTGATAAATGAATCACAGGGTTATGTATTACCTGTCCATAATCCTTCAAGGGCATAGACAGTCCACTCCCACCCCCTCAAACATACAGCTACAGGCAGATAACGATGCCCGAGGTGGACACACAATCAGCATGACGTCCAGCAATTAACAACCAGTGACTCTAAACATGAGTGGGAAGACGGCATCAATTTTACTCAAGTATGTCAACCACTATTGTTCCATTCTGCCCAGAATCATCATTCAACAACAGAAAATGCAGCATTCTGTTGACTTTATAGGTCTGAAAGGAAAAACAAGCCTGAAGGAAAACCCCAAAACCCTATAAAACCCAAAGAAAGCCACACGGTCTAAAGCATTTCCTCCTCTGCACGTCCTATAACATGATAGAAAAATGTGGTTGAGTCACAAAATTATGGAAAATGTGGGGTTAAGAAACAATGTCAAAGAGCCAGACAACTGAGATGCAGATGAGAGGGATGCAGGCATTGCTGTGGTCCACATGCTGACAAAGGACACTTTTCTAAAACAAACTGTGGACAGACGCTAAGACAGCTAAGTTTCCAGCTATTTATCTATCTGTTCATCCATCCTGCTTTCTTCTGTCAGTTATTTTAGAAAGAAGACTGTCCTAGACATTCAATATTGCTTTCAACGTAGCCAATTTGGCTTGATATGCTTAAGACACTCTTATCCTACAGTTGTTTGCCGCACCGCTTGTGCTCGTCCTCGGAAATTAACGCGGCATATCCGCGTGGTGCAATACCAACATAAATAGCTGACGAGTGTAGCACCGTGTGACATTGCGTCCAGGACTGACCAAACAAACTAACATTGTGTCTCAAATCGCATACGTATACACTATTCTAGAGTGTCACTGAGTACTATTACAGTTAGTTTCTGAATTTTAAAAACCCCTTTAAATCAACTGAAAATTCTGCTTTAAGTACCAGTCTTCAGGATTTCTTAGATTAGTCAATATTTTTCACTGTATGGTGAGGATTTTTGATTTGAGATGCAGATCATGACAACAATCACGCTGACAGCAGGCAGAAAGTTTTAAAGAGAAACGGAGCTCGTCATTCTGTGCATGCAATCGCTAAACATTAGAGTTTGACCTGGAAACCAGATGGACAGGGATGTTTTGGCTCGGACGTGCCATCTAGTGGATGACACTTAATCCTCCAGATGTACCCAAGACACGCAAGCAAGCAAGTATATGAACCACGCCACTCGCATAGCAGTTACGCACACACACGTAAGTGGAGCTGAAAGTGAAGTATATTTGCACCTTTAACGTTTGCATGGCTTTACACAACCTCGTGATCTAGGTGTGGCCCAAAGTCTGAAATATAATGACATATAACGTAAATATAATATATTATGCATATAATATTTTGTATACAATACATATATATTTCTACATTATGCAACATATTCTTTCATTTTAAATTGCTTAAAAAGCATGTAAGCCAAATGATGTCTTTTAAGGTGAGGCTGTGATTATGTTAAATTCAAAGCAATAAAACCTCCATTAACCTCCAAAAAAAAAAACAACCAACCAAACAAAAAAACCCTCTAATTTTAGAAACCAAGTATGTCTTGTCTGATTGAGCATATCTGGAGTAATAAGAGCATTATGTAACACTTCATTAACTCTTTTTTTAAAGACGCAAACAATGCTAACCCCGAACAGAAAGTCCCTGTTAGGACTGCGCACATGAGATCAGGCTGCCAGCTTTTTTTGCCATTAGGCCATGTTGGTACATTTGGGTGAAGTGCTCTACATATTTGAGCTTAACTGAGTTAAGCAGGAAGAGTCACAGCATCCATCAATGATGGATCCCAATGTCTGCGTCAGCGGCGAAAAGACGAAAGCCCCAGTTCGCGTCCTTTCTCGGCCTTCAAACGGCTCAATCAATCACATTAAGTGGTGGATGCTCCAGCGCACTGGGATATAAGAGCTTCTCCAGACTCCCTGAGAGAAAGTAAACACCTCGGTAAACATCCCACTCCAACATCAAACACTGCCTCGGCAGCAACAGACACCGACTGGAGCCTCAAAATGGCTGTCGTCCTGAAAGGTGATCAAAGTGCGGAGAGACAGAGGGTTTCTCTTAGAGCACTGAGGAGGAAGAGGGGGGAGAGAAGAGAGAAGAAAAAAAAAAAGAGCAACAAGATACAAATGCGTTTACAAGCACGGCTCATGTTTCGAATGGCAGACCTTGGAGGAGCTGGTAATGCCCCTGTGTATGAGCGTGTGTCCATATGTGCCAGACTGTGTGTGTGTGCGCACGCATACATGTTTGAGGGAGGAAGACGTGTGAATGTAAACTCTGGAAAAACACTCTGCAGCATTAAGCTCTATCGCGGCATCAATCAAGCCAGGCGCATACTTCCACGGCACTTCAAACGGCCGCATCAAACGCGCTGATTAGCATTCAGCTCACTCCGCCATCTGTCCGCGAAGGCACTTTCTGCTCTCCCTGCAATGTCTCCAACGCTCAAACTACTGCTAATGGGAAGCAGCCTTGCTCACACTCACTCACTTTTAAGCCTTGTGCATGTAGAATGGTGTCCACGACCAATATCAAAAAGACAATATCCGGATTTAAATAACGGATATCGCTTATTCACAGCCACAGTGCACGCATCTAGAAAGGGAACAGTTGTTTGAGTTCTCACACACTTTTTAAAAAAAAGAAAAAAAAAATGGCTGAAAAAACACATTAGAAAAAGATCATTAGGTGCATTAGGGCTAATTGGCCATGTTCTTTTGCTCGGTGTGTTTTTCTGTTATCCCGCTGAACAGGCCTGGGCTCTATAATTACTGAACGGGCCGTCCAGACACAAACATCTTAATGATTCTGCTCAGTCACATTATTCTTGAAGAATCCAGAGGGGGCAGAGAATAAATTTGCACATGTAGGGAGCTTTTAGCTGGTGAGAGATGGCATTTTCTGCCATCGAAGGCATCTTTTCATCACTCTTCAGCCACTCTGAGGCCAACGACTATGACCCGAGGCCCCTCAACACACGGAAACGCAGTCCAACAATATATAGGTAAGTGTCTGATCTTTCCCCACTGTAAATGCAGCACGCACTCACACACACAGACACACCTATTGAATGGGTTAATTTACAGCTCACCAGGAAGAGTTTGATAAAGCTTCAGGATCGACAGTTTCAAGCCAGCGTCAGTGGGGCGCAACTTACTGAGCTCAGACTTTTACAAGGCAAACTCCCAGAAACAGCACACATTCCTGCGCTGTTGTGGCTTTCGCATGTTTTGATATTAATGCATTTCTCGTTTGAAGTTTCACAGACTTTTCCTCTGGGTCTAGAACCTCCAGAAGCATGTTCCAAACATCCTGATCTCCCCCATCCACCCCCCCACCCCACCCTCAATAACGAGGCCTTTTCAAAACTCACAACCGAGCCTGAAGGTCTTGGCACCGGCTCTGAGCGCCGTAATTACTGAAGAAATGACAGCTCAAATAAATATAATTAAATCGAATAAAGTGCTGGACCTAGGCATTTGGGAAGAATAGATCATAGATTTTTATTCATTAAAAACATCCCCATGCCTGCTGTTCCCACAACCTTATGAACAGTTAGAGGCAGAGATTTGTCTTAAAGGAAAACGCCTCCCCGAAACACAACTGTCTTTAAAATCATCTCAAATATTTCAGAATAGTGATGGTTGGTGCTGTTTTTTTGTTATTCCTGGTACAAGTTAGTGGATGTGTTTTGTACTAATGTCAGAGGGAGACATTGTTGTGAAGTTATAATGGCTTTTAATAGAAGATAAATTCAACAACCTGAAACATAAGTGATAACGGTCAAGTCTCGCAGCAAGCTCCTAAAAGCTAAAAAGCAAAAGCTTCTTTTCTCACTCAGTTTTCCAGCAGTGTTCAAAATGTGAATTTCTGTAGCGAAACGTTGCTGATAAGAAACTAGTGTGAGCCAGTGCAGAAGAAAAATCAGCACATTGTGTGTGTATGTATATATACACATATGGTTTTGGAGGGAATTCAGCAGTAACTAGCTAGCTAGATCAAGGTTCCTTACTGTCCTTTTTTTAATCAAGTGAATAGGCTTTCTACTAGGCAAATTTGGAACACCCCTCAGTACTGCTACACCACATTTCAACTCTAGGTTCATAAACTCTATCAGAACTGCCCTTACGAAACACCCTAAACGTATAGGATCAAATGCCGAATTGACTGAATTGGTCATGTTGCAGACATCATGGGAATGATCAGATGTATATCCGATTTGGGCCTTTAATAATCATTAATTGTTACATATACCCGTTACTTATCAAATCTAAAGAAACTAAAGAAATAAAGACAACGTGGCCTGAGATGGAAGCACATGCAGGTGTAGAGCAGTGAGGGCTTACGTTCTCATACAGAGCTTGTAACGTCTCGAGGTCCACCACGGTGTTGTCCAGGTTTAGAATCGCTGCAGTGGAGAGAAAAGTAACGAGAGAGAGAAAAAAAAAAGAGGAAAGTTAGTGCAGAGCAGATTGGCAGGAAATTTAAAAGGATCGATAAGCAGCAGATTTTACGGTTTGCTTTTCCTGGCTTCAGGTAGGTCATGACTTATTACATTAATGGAAACGGAAGTCCATCTGCAATCTAGCTGTTATTGAACAAAAGAAAGCAATATGATTTAGATTAAGCATCTCACAGATAGTCATTAATGAACAGAATGGCTCCGCAATTAATCATATTTTAAGCACAAACTTTGGCTCCACAATTAAACGTAAAAACCCTTTGATACTGGTGAACTTTCTCAGAGTTGTGATCCTCAGGTGTTTAAAATGTCTGGTTGCATAGCGAGACATTTATTTTGAGTCTAATTTTGTTTATAGCTGATTTTTAAAAAGATTCGTTGCACTATTATGATTAAAATAGTTTTATTTCGAGTAAAAGATTTATATATTTGACAGAATGGCAAATTCTATTGCACAATGTGAAAGAAAAAGGCTGATTTCTGTTCGTTTAAATGATAAAATGCAATAAAACTATTTTGGTACAAAATTGGCTGACTAGTTGGATAAATAAAGACAGCGTACTGGTTCACACTGGCATTTTCCAACCAAATTTTATATCTGTAACGGTATCTATCGTGTGTGTGATTACTACAGACAGCATTTTAAAGACTTCCTTGTACTGAGAAAAGAATAGAAAACCTGTTTACTCCGAAGGCATTTATAATGGAAGTCTAAGGGCACTTGTTGAATACAGGCAATAAATGCAATTTTCTAGGAAAGATTTTGTAGGTGTAATCGCAAAAGTCTGATGGCACACTGATGCTACAAAACTGATGGGAAAGGGTTAGGAATCAAAAGGATTTTTTCCCCACTGTATTGTTCCAGGTTTGGAAAGATGAACAAAACAACCATAAAACCAACTTTGTTCTGGCTCATCCTTTCAAGATCATTACTGTTACAACTGAAGAGCTGTAGTTTTGAATGCGAGTTATATAGGTGCATATTTGGAAGATTTACTGACGTCAGTTGCAGTTAGACTAAATCGTTTCTGTCCTCATGTTGAAACGACATCTACGCTACAGATGCTGTAGATTAAGATTAGACTGAAAAACGCTATTCTTCTAAGAACCAAGTCCAAATAATCTCAATTCAGACAGCAGCAAAGCCTGGACAGCCCATTACTATAGCTGCGTGCACACACACGCGCACACACTGTTCAGTTCGGGGTCAAAACTCAGAGCACTCAAAGTCGTGCTTAAGGGCAGATTTGAGCATATTTCTTTCCTATTCCCACGGGGTTGAGTGCCACCCACTGCAGCAGGGGCGCAGACCCCTCACCTCCCCGCTGCACTCTGTTAAGCAGCTTAATAAGCACTGATGAGTCGGGCGTAATTAACTAAATTTGCCTGCAACATTGCCCCCCTCTGTCTGGAGTGTCAGGAGCGTCTACTTATTGCACCTTAAGCGACTTAAGACTTAATGGGGTGTGTGTGTGTGTGTGTGGGGGGGGGGGGGGGGGGGGGGGGGGGGGGGGGGGGGGGGGGGGGTGTATGTATATATACACGCACCCTGGAGACCCTCCAGACACTATGTGGTTCACCGCATTGGATTTACAACCTCTCAAAGTCTTAAATCAAACTTTTTTTTTTTTTTGTAGAGGAAAAGCAAGCACACAACAATGAACCTTTAGATAGTACAGAACTCCATATAATTATAGATACATGTAATTATGATCTATCGAATTTTACTTCCATTAATAGTCTCTCAAACAAAGATCAAGTCAGAGGGGACAAGTGAAGGATCAGAGGGAACTGTGTGTGTGTGGTGGTGGGGAGAGAGAGAGAGAGCGCAAAAGTTTGGAAATGAGTGTGTGCGTGTGTGTGTGTGTGTGTGTGTGAGACTGTCAGGTTACAGAGAGCGAGTGCTGAAGCGCGCCGCCGCCTTTGTGTCTCTGCGTTCAGGATCTGGCGCCCAAAACTGTAATCCTTTAAAAGTAAATGTTTGAACACAAACAGGGCTGGAGCTGTAGATTGTTTAATCTGAGATATAGTGTTACATTCAAGCTCTCTCTCTCTCTCTCTCTCTCTCTCTCTCTCTCTCACACACACACACACACAAAATAGCTGAGAGAAGCACACTAACTCCAAACACTCACACTGGAGACATTGTTTAAGTTTTAAGTGTGTGAGATGATTGCTAACCGAGTCTAGAAAAACGAAGTAAATAAATACTTACACTGCACACGTTCAAGTGTAATTGAGTCAAAGCTTGAAAATTCTGTCTTTAAAAAAAAAAAAAAAAAAA
>CM040986.1:20386006-20396172 GCA_022985145.1 Pangasius djambal | reverse complement strand
ATATATTTTTTTTTTTTTTTTAATAAAAAATGGCAGGGAAAATAAATAAATAAATAAATAAATAAATAAACACACACACACTTTTTTTTTTTTTTTTTTAAATTAGAATTGCATTTAGGCTCCATGCCATTTATATCTAGAATATATCTTCTTATGAGGATATTTTAAATAGCAAAGACAAACGCAGGCTGAGCAGTCTACTGTCACCAATAGCAAGATGGCATATTGCATTTAAAAACTAGCAGCTTTATGTATGTATGTTTTATTCTTCTACTAATATCTCAGTGAAACCAAGAGAAAATATTTGAACTTTAAGAGAGATTAAGTAGCTCTATAGATACACAGTAACAAATCGTCCTGGTGCGCGTGTTATATTGCCACATACGAACACAAAGCAACATTTCTAAACACAACAAACCAGCAGGCTTGAGTAAAGACAGACTGCCGGGCTGCTTGTAGGAACTCTGTTAAACCTCTCATCAGAAATATGGATCTCATAATCCTGTTTACCCTCAGAGTACCCAGAGTCTGCCCACGGTCCCGCAGCTATCTAAGCATCAGCAGATAACGCAGAGGAAACTCGCTCGCTACCACCCAGAATGGACCAGACACGGTCACAGCTTCCATGCACGTCATAGCCGGACAACCGCTCAGACGACGCATGGAGCGTGGCCATATTTAGTAAACATAACATGAAATGCTTGCTTTTCCTCTCTGACCCATATCATGACTGCATACGGCCATCGAAGGCATTCAGAGGTCAAACTGACTGAAATCAACCGAATAACACAAATTCTTTGGTCATTAATGATTTCCAGTTAATAATTAATGAATAACTACAAAATGCTGAAATTCATGGCAGCCGTTTTGATCTGTTTGCTACATCAAAGCCATGCTTTTTTCCTTATAAACAACACTATTTAACAAACACATGTTTTAACCATTCACAGATTTCCCATGTGAGAAACTTGACCAATCGTGGCTGTTCCTAATAAGCGTTCCACAGACGGTTCAACCAAAGGTGCGAGCAATGCGTACAACCGGCTGCGCTGACGCTAACGTTAACCACTCTGCCTATGTTTATCATCTGTTTACTGTTTACCCTGCTCGTGTTTATATTCTCTTTTAGTACCCACCATGCCTCTGTGTCTGCAGTGGCATTTACTACTTGATGTGTTAATGTTAACCTGTTATTTATTGTTTGTGTACCATTTATGTCCGTCTGCAAAGATGTTTATTACTCTCCGCGCCTGGTGCACGCTTTGGGCGTTTTTGTTGCTGCATTTTATGTGTAGCACTCACCATGTTGGATGTCCTTCATGTCGAGGTGGAGGCTGGACATGAGAATCCCCACAGCCTGAGAGCGCTTGTTGTTTAACAGCTTCACCACCTACACCACCATACACAGACACACAATCAGCAAATAAGCAACCTGTGTCTAGATAGGCATTCATTTATTCCAATTTTCATATATGCATACTTGGCTTGTAAAAAAAGTTAGCTTTATGTACACGCAAAGATTGGTCAATCTAAATAAAGCCTTGCTGATCATTAATCTGACCTCGCAAACATGCAAAAAGCAGCATTTAGTGTCAATGACAAACCTTTTCTCGTCCAAGTATCTAACGTTAGGTTAGTGTTCATTACTCTTGTCTGTTTCAGCAGTACATTCTTCAAATATGACTTACTGAACTAAAAAACTTATTTATTTGAAATATGAACTAATGCTCCCTTCCAGTGCAATCCAACCACATGACTGTTTTTAAATATTATCTAAAATTGTAACAAACTTATTTCCTAAAGGACTGCTTTTTTTCACCTAATTTACCCAAGTCTTCTATTTAACTCTATTGATTTATTCGTGAAGTGAAGTGTGGCCAAGTATGGTGACCCATACTCGGAATTTGTGCTCTGCATTTAACCCATCCAAGTGCGCACACGCACACACAGAGCAGTGAGCAGCCTTTTTTTTTTTTTTTGCTGCGGCGGCCAGGGAGCAGTTGGAGGATCGGTGCCTTGAGGTAAGTTGTGGTATTGAGGGTGGAAGAGAGCGCTGGTCATTCACTCCCCCCACCTACAATCCCTGTCAGCCCGAGACTCGAACCTGCGACCTTCAGGTTCACCTTCGGGTTGCAAGTCCGACTCTCTAACCATTGAACAGATGGTGATATTAATCAAAATGATCACTGAATCAACCAAAGCCAAACCTGAAAAGCTAACAATATATTAATTTAATCAATCGACTGCCCCAATTCACGTTTAATAAACTTGTTCATGATTGATTAAATTAATAAATTGTTAGCTTTTCAGGTTTGGCTTTGGTTGATTCAGTGATCATTTTGATTAATATCACCATCTGTTCAACATGCACAGTACCCACAATGGGCAGAACACAAATACAGCCACATATGAGAAAATGTACCATTTTACATACATATGAGTACAGGTTTCCTACTGAAAAGAAGAAGTGATGTGATGCCAACTGATTCATCAGCAGACAATTTCATTTTCTGTGTAAGAATCCTATCATGTATTCACTATCTTGCACTCCCTTTAATTACACTGTCTAACGTAATTATCTGGCGGTGACTGCACTGGCTCGAGACCTGAATTCCTATATAGCTGCTTTGTGACAATGTCTGTTATTAAATTTGTTAGACAAATAATAAATTGAATCAAGTCATTCTTATTGCCCGTCCATAGCTTTTTTTAATTGGATATGTGGGTTATTGCCCCTACAAGCACTACTGTGTGCTTTTGCTGTGGCTTTTTCCCATCGATTATACTACTACTGTTTTGAATTTGGCTAAATTCCACAATGAAAATGCCATTTTACATGTAACATCTGAGGTTGGTTTATGCACTTAATGGGAATGCTGTTTCCATAGAAAACAAACAAGACATTACATTATAAGGACGTACAGTGCATTTAAACAAACAACTCTGATTAAAACAAAAAAGACCACAAAATCCTATACACAGAAACACTGCATGACTTGACCATCAATCAATAAAATGAATTCGCCCTTCGCTGAACTGTTTCCATTTGTTCCTCTCTGACCTCCACCGCTCCCACAGCAACCAATTCCAGCCGATTAGTGGAACACAGAAAATTATGACTGACGGAGACAGAAGGGAAAAATCTAAGCGCAAGATCAGAAATTAATAGTGTCCATTTGCCATTAGCCAGAGGCAAAGAACAGTTTCCTTGATTAAATAATTGCAGGAGAGAGAGAAAGAAAGAAACAAACAAAGGAGTGCAAGCATAGCAGGGGGGGAAAAAGGCAAAAAAAAAGGAAGTGGGGTCTGGGTCAAGGTCAAAGTCACTACTTGACTGCTCAAACGATATGCACAAAGCTCAATAGCTCGATTCTTCAGATGATGCACAGATTTTTAGCCACATTTGAGGTAATAGTGAGGTTAAAGACTGCAGCCCAGGATATAATCTCAATCCAAGAAATAAGACAAGTTTAAAAAAAAACAAAAAAAAAAAACAGTACTTTAACTAGCGTGCCTTAAGAGACCAGTGGTGACACTAAATGAACAGTTTCATCTGCCGCCACTGAGCTAAAGGGCGCTATTTGAAGGTTAAAACACTCAGAAACACACTCTCTCCGACTGACATTCGTATTCCTGGCGTACATTCCCAGAATTGTGCTATGAGGACGAATTCCGCTACGACATCTCTATGAGACTGGCCTGGCATGGCCAATGACATTCTTGAAAACACTCTCAAGACTCGAACCAGCAAAACTGGAGACACACTCCAATAACACCCTGCTCCAAGTGACCTCTTCTGAACATAAACAAAGTTTCAGACTCTTCACCATTGATCTGAACACAACTAGATGTAAAAGTATACAAAAATTATTGAAATAAAAAAAAATAAAAAAATAAAAAAAATTTTTAAAAATTGCATCAAACAATATATTCAAAGAGAGTTGCAACTAAATAAGCGATTTTCTTACATGGTAGTTAAATATTTTATTAGTGTGGAAAAGCCTGGAGCCTTCATAGCAAATATATGCACTTTAATGATTCCTAATGTTTTTTCCTCTTTCTAGAGCTCATTATGAGTGTCTGCTGCTTTGTGTTCTCTGCTGCCAAAATGCAACCGCAAACATTAAACAACGAGAGAGAGAGAGAGAAACAGAATCATGCCGTCTTCTCAAGGCCTTTCATTCCAGCTAGGAGCAATCTGTTAGACATGAGGGGAAAAAGTTTGATGTTATACAATCTTGCAATGCAATACGTGTGTATGGGACACGGCTACATTGCCATCGGCCTGCAGTTGCAGCCACGCCCCCTGCAAGTACACAAGAGAAAACATTACCAAAAGAAAACGTTTCTTTCTACCAACTTCTGGTGGAAAAGAATCTAATTATTTCAATCAGCATGCCATTTGAGATAATTTCTTAAACATGGTACTCAGATGCCATTCTTTACCAAGCTGCCAATCTTTGTCTGAGATCAAGTGTGACAGAGCATTTCCTAATGGAAAAACACACACCTTATCCATCATTAATGGTTTAAATGGTCCAATGTTTGAAATTCTACTAAATCAACATTTCAGAACGATACGATGCAATTCAAAAATACTTAAACAACTTTCAATGAAAAAATAAGAGCTAATCCCAGGGAAGGAGGCAAAACTGACCGTCATATAGGCCACACCCTCTTCACTGGGACTGCCAATCACCAAAACCACATCTGTTCTCTGTTCCCCATCTGTACCAACTGACATGGAGTCCACACACTGTTTCGTTGCTCTTGACCAAAACAAAGGCCATGCCTTCTTTACAGAGGCCACGTCCATTTTTATCTGAAGCTGATGGGCACAGGGGCCACACCTACTTCACTGGGGCAGAGCAGCACACAGGCCACGCCCACCTTCACTGCAACAGCTATGCACAGAGGCCACATCTGTCACCATGAGTGACTGAATCACACAAACACCTTTCTTCAGTGTGACTGACCAGCACAGACGCCATGCCTTCTTTTCTATGGGACCAACATAGGTACAAAGGCAGACTCAACTTCTCTGTCAGTGACAGTAGCAGAGGCAGCACTTCTTTCACCTTTGCTGACAGCCACGCCTTCTTCACTGAGCCTGACACGCCTTTTTGACATGGATTGAAAGGCATAGAAAAGACGGAGAGAACAAGAGAATGACAGCAGCAGCAAAGGAAACTCGGTCGATAAAGTCTTCAAACTAAAATACACTAGCAATAAAAGAAACTGTGCACCTGCCCTTAGAATAGATCCATTCAGTCTCCATCCCTAAAACACACTGTTAGGAGAGGAAGCAGCTGTATCAAATACTGAGATTGATGAAGCTAATCATTACTTTGTTTAAACTACATATTTCTAAAATGACTCTTTAAGGGGGAAGAAATGTGCAACCTGCAAACAGAGGCGCAGGGGTCACTTTGAAGGACGTCACTGGCCAGCTATCCGAGGATCATCAAAAGGCAAAGCCAAACTGGCCACAGAGCCCAACACTGCTACGCTCTTCCTCCAGCTAGATAGATAAAGCCAGGGTGCATCTGTATGCCGAGTCTCAGACAGCACTGTGATCCACGATGAGCTCCCCACTGGCCATGGAAGCGCTCTTAGTTTGCAAACATTCTCAAGTGCCAGCTGCGTCACCTGGACCTGATACAGTTTCGCTATTAACCTGAGGAGAGCCGAGCTCACTGGTTGCACGCACCACACTCAAATCCCAACTGTAGGCTTGTATTTGAAACATTCTCCGCTTCCTGAAATCCACATCCATGGCTCTTTTGCTCCAGGCAATGCGGTCATTTTAGGAACCAAGTCTGGGGTGTGATAGGCAAAAAGTAATTCTGTAAGAGTGCTCCTCAGAACTGTTTGAACTCCAAATCCAAAAAAAGCAATTGAGAATTCAATTGCTTTTTCATAGTGCTGTGAGCGGTATGTTACGAGTCCGGTGGTCCATCCACAGCCCAGGGGGTCCCTGGCTGAGGTGTGGTAAGTTGTGGGAATGCAGACTGGGAGAGTTAGTTTCACTGAACTAGAATGGGTCAGCCTAGCACACACTGTGTGGCGTGGAAGTAGCTGTATCAAATGCAGGCAAGTATAGAAAATAGGCAAAATAAATAAATAAATAAAAATGCGATGATGTATCTGAAGTGCACTTGTGGTGGACAAAAAGCACCAAAAATATCCCATTTCTGTGCCACAAAAGATTTTGATTAGGAGCAGCTAGGAGTTTGCAGTGTTCCTGCTTTTCCCACTCTGGGAGCAGCAGTCTCTCCATTACACTGCAGACACGAGAACCTTCCTGAACAAAGCAGCCACAGACGCCGCGACACAAAAACACGCCGCCGCTCATAACTGTGCTCCTGAGGAACACCCTCCTCTCCCTTATTAAACCGCAGACTCACCGCGGCCACATCTGTGCAGGGTTCGACGGTAGGAAGCTCACAGACGAAAAACAAGAAGCCTGTTCCGCAAACTGTACAGATCAATCAGTGCTAGGTGAAATTCTAGATCTGTATGCTTACACTGAAATGTTTGATCCTTAGGAGCACAGCTCCAAAGCAATACTAGAAGAGATGGGTGACCTTTCTAACCTCATTTATATTTTTCATAACGGATGATTACTCCAGCCTTTCAACAGTCAAAACAGCTACTTAAATTCATGACAGGGTTACAACACTAAGTGAAGTTTTTCATATCTTGATTATTGAATTCATTCTCACAATACATAACACGCATCATAATATTTAGCAATGCTGAGGTTTTGCTAATAGCGCCAACACGATGCCTACAATACTTTCAGAAAAGTGTGTTCTGGTGTAACCACCAACCCCTGGCAACAAGATTGTAACCCTCTGACACATTCCCCGTGCTTTAGAGTCAAAAATCAAAAGCCAAGTTGTGAGACCGCCAGATTGGCGTCTTGACAACAGGCTAAGCTGCAAGACTGATGCATTGTGGTCTGACGAAAACCAAGCTGCACCACTGCCACATTGCTACGATATGGATCCAAATCAAATGCTTCAGTGTATTCAAGTCAACAGTGAATAGTGTGATGTGTGTGCATACACAGTATGTCCAAGTGCTTTATAACAAACTGCATTCAAGATTTTTTTTTTTCCCCCGTTCTTAGAAAAAGACTAATACTAATACAGTAATACGAATTTGCATTACTAATACAGCACTATGCGCGGAGGGGTCACTTTGAAGGACGTCATTGGCTGGACATCAGAGGATCACCAAAAGGGCAAAGCCAAACTGGCCACAGAGCCTAACACTGCTACGCTCTTCCTCCGGCCATCTAGATAAAGCCAGGGTGCATCTGTATGCAGAGTCTCAGACAGCGTCCTGATCCACGGTGAGCTCCAAAAAAAATTCAAATCCAAAAAAAAAAAAAAAAAACTATAAAGATCAACTTCAGAGACCGAGAACGTTCCTAATTGTATGCATGTTTTCACAGTGCCGTGACTGGTGTGTTACGACTCCCAAGGTCCATCCATAGCCCAAGGGGACACTGGCTGAGGTGTGGTAAGTTCCGGGAACGCGGACTGGGAGAGTTAGATGGGTCACCGTGCCCACTAACGGGTGAGTGAAGCTCTCCAGACACCATCTGCAAACCAACCTGATTGGAACAGCTATGCATATTCATTCTGGCTCAAGGCAAAAGGCTATGGAGGAAAGTACTTCATGGTTAGCAGTGATGCGTACAGATACTGTCTACAAACAGATGGCTGAGTGATGTGAACGCTTTATCAGTATGAGCTGACTTGGTTGGTTGACGGGTTGTACAATTGGACACTACCAACAAACAGATGCTTTATCACAAATCAATGCCTTTTCGCATTTGTTGAATATTATCTCCAAACAGATGGACTGAATGATGTGGACATGTTGATCATCAGTGAGTTCCAGAGCTCCTTTGTTTATTTAATGATCAATGAGCCTGTAAAGTTGGACATCATCTGGGCGTTGATTTATTTCTACAAGGACAGCACACAGCTTCCGGAGACGTGGAAAAATGCCTTTGGATAAAGCAGAAAATGCAAGAAGCCGAGCTCACAGCCAACACTAAACATAAATATCAAAGAAAGTACAGACCAGGGCAGCAGTGAAAGGCTGAGAAGAGTTTAAGATAAGTAGTTTGAGGGTTAAGTAGTCTAAGCTGATATTAATTTTTAATCAGGTAAATATATACGTTTGTGGAGCAAGCATGAATGTGTGAGAAATAAAGGTTTTTATTTTTGCTCCTAACATAATTAAATAATTGTATTTTTTTAATATCGAGTAGAAACTTATTTCAGTCATTACTGTGCAGCACTAGCACACATGGAGACTCCAGTTTTGTACTTGTGACAGTTAAGGTCATGTAATACTTTCAGTCGATCTCTGAAAGAACACAGCTTTTATCTCATTTCTATATCTGAACAAGGCATTGCTGAACAATTCCTGACCACAGCATCTGGGGTCAAAGCTACCTACCAACTCTGATCACAATTAACTAAATGTCAGTGATGAACCCCTACATTGCACTGGATGGACATTATTCTGTCATTACAGTCGGTTACGTATTACAGGCTCACCTGTTTGGTCTTAGACCTGGTGATAGTGTCCGAGAGGGGCTTTTTCTTCTCTTTCACTGCAGTTTTAGAGAAAAGCTCCACAAACTCCTCAAAGTCCACCGAGGGCTCTTCAATCTTCTCCCAAATCAAAGGGGTCGCTTCTCTAACACAACAGGAAGAAAAGAAAGTTGTTAAACACTGCCACAACTGTAAGGATGGAAAGACATAACAGTTCTGTAATTAGTAAAGTACCAATCTCACTTTTTCCGTTTCCAATGCGATTATGATACTGATACCAGATCTCGGCGTACCAGCTGACACCCAATACTAACATCCTCACAATAACCAAACAGACTTTTGGCAAGCGAGTTTTGCATCACATTCAAGGAATGGATAGGAATACAGCTGTAGAATGGGTAGGAAATTAAGTCAAATCCGATCTGATAGAGATCTAGCGTTCCGGATCAAAAGCAGACCAACACATCTAATCAGTACTGGATAGGTGCATCCCTAGTTGTCATGCTGAACACCACAGGATTTACTGCAGGAAGTATCCCAATAAGGCTAACATTATCATAATACAAACTAAATAAACTAAGCGAAAGAAGTATTAGCCCTGAAAACTGTTATTTATGCTAGGTCTCCATTTTAATCAACATTTGTTACTGATCAATAAGGCACTGATCTGCTTATAAGTAATATAGCCAAATATTATACACCACAATGCAGCACATGGTGTTTTACATTCATGACTCCTGCTGTAATGTTAAGCCAAAGATGCTCAGTATGGACCTATCAAGTTACTCTTTTTACTCCTGTTACAAAGGAGTACAATTTATTTCTTGCACTCTGTGTACTATATGGACCAGGGCCATAAGCCAGTCAAACGATCCTTCTAAACAAATCTTGCATGTCACGTCATCAATGGCACTGCTAAGAAAATGACATAATATACTGTTTTCAATCAGCCTGCCTAATTTTACAAAACAGACCAGCTCGCAGAAGAAATACAGCGAACATCTAATACTAGATGGTGCTGACCTTTCTATGTTCAAGTGTCAGCATCAGTTTGATCTATACAAGGAATCATCTCATCATTAATCTACTGTATGGCTAAACAGTGCTCCTGATTAAGCAGCTTTTTTGGAAACATATGCACTTACTACAAACCACAAAACAACTTGGAGCTAGTGAGAGACAAAGCTAGTTTGAGGGTTACTTTCTGGCATGGAGCTGGATGCGGGTCCAGTAGAGAGGCTTCATGGGGTGTGGCGGCTCCACCAGTCCTTTTCGAGGAGCCTTCTCCTGGGCTGCAGCCAGAGCATACAGTCCAAGAGGAAGTGGAGGAGGCAGAGATCCCAAACTGCTGGGGAGAGGCAGGCCACAGGCACCTGGGAGGAGTGGGGGAGCTGGAGGGCCAGCCAGTCCTGGAGGGGGTGGGGGTGGCGGCGGAGCACCTGCTCCAGGTAAGGGCGGGGGTGGCGGCGGAGCACCTGCTCCAGGTAAGGGCGGGGGTGGCGGCGGAGCACCTGCTCCAGGTAAGGGCGGGGGTGGCGGCGGAGCACCTGCTCCAGGTAAGGGCGGGGGTGGCGGCGGAGCACCTGC
>CM040986.1:20368559-20385906 GCA_022985145.1 Pangasius djambal | reverse complement strand
GGAGGCGGTGGGGGTGGTGGCATTGCAGCCTGGCCAGGCAGAGGTGGAGGGGGTGGTGGAGGTGGAACAACTGACCCTGGTAGAGGAGGGGTTGGTGGGGGATGTAATAATGTTTGGCCAGGTAAAGGTGGTGGTGGTGGGGGAGGTGGTGGTGCCGGAGGTAGAGTTGCAGCAGGTAGGGATTGGGAAATGGAGGGCTCTGATAGTGGAGGTGGAGGAGGTGGGGGCAGTCCAGGTAAAGGTGGGGCAAGTGGTAGGGCAGGTAACCCAGGCAATGGGGGTGGAGGAGGAGGTGGAGGCCATTGTTGCTGTTGCTGTTGACATGTACACACATACTGTCCTGCCTTAGGAGAACCAGTCTCTGCTGGCTGAGGTTCTGTCGCCGCTCCCAGTGATGACTCACTTAGTGTGGGCAGAGGATGCTCTGAACTGCTCTGCTCTGAAGAAGGCACTTTGAACGTAAAGCTCTCATTTGTAGGGGAAGTCTGCACTGATTTGGCCTCTAATGCAAGGAGAGCACAGGTCTCTGTCTGCAGGTCCACATGGCACACATCTGGCAAGAAACTCTCGTCCTCTCCGCACTCCTGCTCCTCTGTACTGACATCATGGTCCTGCAGGGGGTGTTGCTGCCTCTCCAGCTCCGCAATCTTGCTGCGTAGGTCCTCGATCGTCTGCTCCAGCTGCTGAATCACAGTCACGTGCTCCTGCTTCAGGCTCACAGTCTTCAGCACGGACTCTTCCTGAAAAGAGAGAAGAATCTGAAGCTGTAATACTATAACTACGGCTTCCTGCTGGGTTAAAGACAGCTATACAGCACATATGACACAATTGGCACAACCACTTGTTGAGCAAGATCCACTAGTAATTTGTCATCCTGGCTCTTGCAGTGAGAGAGAAAGTTTATGAGAAACAGAGACTCTCGGAAGGAATCTGTAATTCTTCAATTTCCACTCCAGCTAAACAATTCAAACTGAAAATCAGTACCACGCCAGCAATGTCCAGTCAACGCACTGCTAAAAAATGTTCTCTAGTAAGGAATTCATATGCAATACTGTCAACATGGTGGCTAAATGTTTTGATGAGGCTCATTTGGGGCCACTCTCTCAGAGGAAAAAAAAAAACAAAGCAGTTGCCCAGTGTGTCCTTGAAAAGCAATAGGCCGAATTGTGCCTTGGGGTTGTAGCACTGGATACCCCAAACTTCCAGCTGGGCCTCAGCCTGCTAATCATCTCTTGAACTCAGCCAGGAGACAGAACACAATATCGCAGCACATCTGAGCAGGGTGCTACTTACACCCCCCCCTTTATTTGTGTGAGAAATGTATGTATTGAGGAAATGGCCTGAAGGAGAAGATGATGATTAACAAATCAGTGCTCTCTAAGCAGGATGAGGATGAGATATCTATGTGGCTGTCTGTTTGTGTCACGACTGATGGCCTCTAGCACTTGTAGGTCTCAACGTACATTTATATTTAGTAGTTATATTCGGCTGCTTGTGCTATGGAGTGACTCCATGAAGCCAAGAGAGCAGCAGAGAGCAAAATGAAAAAGCACAAAGAAATGGATGGTTCATAAGCAAAGAGAAATGTCTACCTTATGCTAAGTTGTTCTGTGAAATACTTAACTATGATTGGTCCAGGGCATTCAGAGATGTGTAAGAACTCACACCCAACCACACATCCCAGTAATGACTGAAGCAAAGGACAAGCCGTGTTGCCACACAGTCTGTTATTTTCTAATATCAGGACACTGTGCCTACTAGGGCTGCACAATATATCGAAATTTATCGAAATACCGCAAATGTAAATATCACGATATGCATATCGCAAGGGCTTGCGATAAAGGAATTATTTTAATACTTCAGAAAGTTACGAAAAATTCGAAGTTTTAGGGCAATGCAGACAGCAGAGATTGCTTTCTTTTCCTCAAAAGAACATGAAACATTTATGGTGGTTATGTCATTTTCAGTTTTTATATATATATATAAATGTATATATAAAATTTAAATGGATTTTACACATTTGTAGCATTACAGCAACGCATATCGCATTATTTAACAAGTTATCGCATATCGCGTTTTTCTTCAATATCGTGCAGCCCTAGTGCCTAGGTATTGCGCTAATAACACAGCATTTCAACAAACTGATGCTTGTCATAAATTCAGTGTTCTGAAAATGCAAGTTCGCTGTAGCCTAAAAATAAACCCTTGCTCCATATTCCATTTTAGTTTAAATTGAATTTTAACATTTTCATTTAGCTGCGTAATAGCAAAGATAACAGAAAAGCATGAATACACGACCACGGTTAATTTTTATCACTGTCACGGTTACATTCCAAAACGGTTACATCAAAAACTCTGATTTAGTACTTTAATTGCAAGAACTGTTCCAAACATCCTGATAGAAGAAAGTGACTAACATTTACCAGCCAATCAGAAACAAGTATTTTGCATGGCTATGAATACATAGACGTTTGACAAGTATGTAAATGAGTTATTTGAATATTTTGTTGCCTTGTTATTTTTAGTAAAACTCTGCTTATATTTATAGCTCAATTTATATACTCAATGTGAATGCAATTTGTTTTATATTAGGAGGAAAGAAAGCTTGTTTTTTTTATGCTAAAACAGAACTTTTTTGTTTCCTAAATTGTCTGAGCAGTTGTGATTTTAGTAAAGAGCGAAATAAAGAATATTACTATGACTGTACGAGAATGACTACAATCAGCTTTGGTTGTGTATTTGACAGGACATATTTTCCAGCAGGTTGAGTTAAAAAAAAAAAAAATAAATAAAAAAATAAAAGGGAACTATATTGGAGCTTCTGGAAAACTGTGGCTGAGTGTGGAATGACACCAATAAACTCTCCAGATCATCTGAAAAAGCAGCAAATTGAAACAGATGTAGTCAGCAAGTCAAGTCAATCTGATTTCATGCTCTGAATTGAATCCAAACTGCCAGTTCCACTCTACCAAACAGCGTTAAAACTCAAAAACTACACCGATGCTGCCCTCTAATGGCTCAATACATAAATAGTCGTATGTAATGCACTATCAAAATATTTCGCTATATACAACAATGCCATTGAACACATAATTCTGATTGTTTAGAAGGTGGTGATTAATAATCTCTAATAGCAGCACTGATAGCAGTGCTTGTGTATGTAGTAATGCGCTTGTCCTTATAGGTTATCATTTCTATAGTAACAACTTACAGAGACGTGTGGCGGATGCGCAGCATAAATAAATTTTTTGTAATCATTGATAAAGTGAAGCTTGCGTGAGGAGACTGTATAGCATTTTTGGAAGGAGTCTCCAGTGTCAGCGCTTTATAACAGTCAGACGTAAAGTTACAAATTTCCTGCAGACAGGAAAGTCTTCAGGACAGGGGACTTTGAGGTTTCATGGTAACATGACAAGTTTTTTTTGTCTTGTCAAGAGAGAGTCAAGAGAGAGAAGGGAAAAAAATAGAAGATGGTGTTGTAACGACTGTTTATAGCTGCTATAACGTAAAATGATTAGGAACGAAATTAATCTGTGGACGTTAAAATGTACGAGGTGTCATTCTTTAGTAAATGTAAAAATAAATAAATAAACAAACAAAGTGTTGGCAAATTGCTGTGGATGAATAAAGCACTAGTAACACCATGATGACTATTTAGACACAGTTTATCAATCCCTCAAATGTGCTATGTGCTGTTTCTGCTCAAATGTCCAAAAATACAGACGTAAAAATGTTCTAAAGCATTTTACCTTTTTTTGAAAGATGTCATATGAAACACTTTTGTGCAGTATTGATACTGGCTCATGTACAGGTTAGTATAGTTGTAAAATCTATATAACTATACTATTGGCATAAACTCTTATGTATTAGCTGTATTCCTCTTGGACTTCCTCTAAGCAAGGAATAACACTTCGTTTACATAAAAAATGAGAAAAATGAATAAAATGTGATGTACCTGAATCTCCTGGATTTCCTCCTGCAGTTGTTTCTTCAGTCCTAATACAATAGCTTGGTGTTCTGTAACGCGCACACACACACACACACACAGAGCAGGTTAAGTCTGTCACCATTTCTGAAATATAGCATATAACATGTAATACACCAAGAGGAGACGCCGCAGACAAAACACTATGAAGACGTGTGAATACTGCAGACACACACACAGTCAGGATCCCCTGTGTGTCAGACGACTGTGTGTGGAGAACATGCTAGTGGTCAGGAGCTTGAAAAAAAGTTAGCATTTGCGACTTTTTCCAAAAGTTAAATGAACGGAATAACTTGGGTTAACGAAGAAATTCGCAATAAAGGCCAGCAAGTGATCTGTATTTAGATTTTATGGTACTTTACATGTTACAGCCTGATGACACACAGAGACCATGAGCTTCACAAATGGAGTGGAGTGTTAGTAGGATTTTTTTTTTTTTTTTTTTAAAAAGCCAGCGAGGACAAATGCTGTTGCATTCTGTTAGGTTTTTATTTACATGTCCATAAACCAGTCCTCTTTTATGTTCTGAAAAGTTAAAAGAAATAAAAGAGCCAGAAGGGGCAGTGATGGACTGAGTCAATGTTTTCTGACTCATTTCCTGTTGCTAGGCAATCTCTGATGTAAACAAACCCCATAAAGCGAGAAAACAAAAACTGGAGAATGAAGTGTTAGCACTTAACTCTTTCTACTGAGGACCAGTACAACTGAACAGAAACAAGAACACGAAAAAGTGAAATGCTTTTTTTTTTCTTCAAAAGAAAAGGTTAATTACTTACCTTCATTGTCCTCTATTGGTTTAAATGCAAAGTAAGGGAGAAATATTCAGTTTAGACTTTTCAAACCTACCAAAAAAATAAATAAATAAAACAAACAAAAACACAATAACCCCTTCTCTTATTCCTAGCCAGAGAGCTGTAACACCTACAGCCAGAGCTCGGTGCTCCAGCTCGACCTGCTCTCAGCACATTTACACTGATTTGTGAGTCTGCATATTTTAACACGGCTGTTTCCATTCTCTCACGCCTTCGTGTTTTCTTCCATGGTGTATAAATATCTGAGCAATAACAAAAGTTCTTTACATGAGAACGAGTGAGAGAGAGACAGAGGGATGGAGGGAGAGAGACAAACAGAGATACAGAGAAAAGTGGAGACCGAGTGAGAAAGAGACGCACAGAGAGAAGTGACTATGGAGGAGGGAGAAGGAGAGAGAGAGAAACAGAGGCTGAACAGAAAAACAAAGACACACAAATACAGAGAGAAACAAAGACAGACAGACAGACAGACAGACAGACAGACAGGGAGAAAGACATACAGAGAGACAAAGACTGAAAGAAATGCAGAAACAGAAAAACAGACACAGAGGCACACTAGAAAGCATAAATAAGTAGAACAGACAAAAATGACAGCACATAAGAGAAAACAATGGTCAGGCAGTGCAGGAAAGGAAGAATGAGCATGTGAGAGTTTGGGTGTGGGTGTAAACTGGTGTACTGGGAAACAGAACACTCGGTGCTGGATGTTTTGTTCATCATGCCCAGTATGCACACCGATCAGCCATAACGTTAAAACCACTGACAGGTGAAGTGAATAACACTGATTAACTCGTTTCAGTGGCACCTGTCAAGGGGTGGGATATATCAGGCAGCAAATGAACAGTCAGTTCTCAAAGTTGATGTGTTGGAAGCAGGAAAAATGGGCAAGCGTAAGGATCTGAGAGATTTTGACGAGGGCCAGATTGGGATGGCTAGACGACTGGGTCAGAGCATCTCCAAAACGGCATGTATTGTGGGGGATTCCCGGTATACTGTTTAGTACCTACCAAAAGTGACCCAAGGAAGGACAACCAGGGAACCGGCGACAGGGTCATGGGCGCCCAAGGCGAAGGCTGGTCAGACCGTCTGGTCTGATCCGATCCTACAGAAGAGCTACTGTGGCGCAAACTGCTGAAAAGTCTATTGTAAGTCGCTCTGGATAAGGGCGTCTGCCAAATGCCGTAAATGTAAATGAAAGTTAATGGCTACGATAGAAAGGTGTCAGAGCACACAGTGCATCGCAGCTTGCTGTGTATGGAGCTGCGTAACTACAGACTGGTCAGAGTGCCCATGCTGAGCCCTGTCCATCACCGAAAGCACCTAAAACGGGCACGTAAGCATCAGAACTGGACCATGGAGCACTGGAAAAAGGTGGCGTGGTCTGATCGAACATCTGTGGGATGTGCTGGACAAACAAGTCCGATCCATGTAGGCCCCACCTCACAACTTACAGGACTTAAAGTCTTGGTGCCAGATATCACAGTACACCTTCAGAGGTCTTGTGGAGTCCATGCCTCGACGGGTCAGAGCGGTTTTGGCGGCATAAGGAGGGCCTACACAATATTAGGCAGGTGATTTTAATGTTATGGCTGAGCAGTGTATATCCTGTACACTCCTGAAATCCCACAATGCACTGTAATAAGTTAGTGTACAAATGATGAACCCTAGCAGATAGAGAATAGGGAACAGGAAGTGGGGTATAATTCTTGTTACAGTGTGTGTGTGTGTGTGTGTGTGTGTGTGTGTGTGTGTGTGTGTACCTGCTTCAGTGTACTTGAGTCCTGGTCTCTCGTCAGTTTCGGGTCGAGGTGGAGGCCACAGGGACTTGATGTGACCTGGTAAATGCCCTTCAAATTGCTCAAGCGACAGGGGGGGCTGACTCACTGGGGCCCAGGTGTACAGCTGATCTTGCTACAGAGTGGGGGGAAAAAAGGGAGAGATCATCAAATACCGTAAAGAAACGCAAAATCATTAAAGTCTGTTATAACAAAAATACATACACAAAAACTAACTGTAATGTGAAATGTCAGGGGTGGACAAAATTCTAGTCTGCGTGTCTGAGACAAGCAGGTTATGAGTTCAGGCTTTTAGTTTTTATTTATTGTTGCCCAGAGGACAAACAGGTCCTGATGTAGCAGCCTCCGGCGTGTTCTTCCCCGTTTAACAACGAGAGAAACAAAAGGCAAATGAATAAGTGTAACATGACACGTGGTGCTGCCCCAAGTTGATGTAAGTAGCATGTGCTACACCTTCCCGGATCCAGCTGTCCGCTTTATTACTGCACACATCAGCGTGGCATGACATGCCAACAGTAAGAGCTATCTTTAAGCAGCTGTAATATTTAGCTTGCATGGATAACAGATGATCTTTCCAGAATCAGGAACGTAAAGGGATATGGAAACAGAGTGAAATACATGTAACCGTGCATTTAAATACATCACGCTATAATGAAGCATGCATCCAAATTCAAAGAACAAAAGAGAAAAGCAAAGCTCATAGCTGGAACGTTAGCCAAAGACTTGCTGAGATTTTCCTTAAGCTGGTTTTATTACTCATCACCAGACTGTGGGATAATGCATGTTCTGCATGGCAGTTTATACAAGAAAGATCCTTTAATGACAGACCTGTGATTAACGAAAATTACTACGTCGTTCTTACATCAGTGTAATTTGGGCTAGTGCAAAAAACAGGCTTGCATCAACGTTCTTCAAAGTTAGCATGAGGAAATACAGATTTTTTTTCCCTGCCTGTTAGCATGTTTCCTTCATCACCATTGCCACTACTGTATTTATAACTGTCCCATGAGCTCCACCTCAACGGAGACAGACATTCACAGACCACCACTCAACTCCGACCAGTGAAATATTTTACGACGTGTGATTTTTGCCTGAGACAAAACCAGGTATAAAACAAATCTGAGTAAATCAGGTTTTAGTCTATAGTACAGCACTTAACCCTTAGAGATCGCATGTCACGCCAGTGTTTACTTCCTGAAATTTCTTCTTCTAAGGATTGCTAAATCGTGTAATGTTCATTTACAAGCGTTACAAAAACATTCAGGGAAACTTTAAGCTACTAAAATCGGATGCACAAGGTGCAAGCCTTACTTGAAATTTTTAGCATATTTTATCTGTCCTTGTTGCACAGCTACTGAAATGAGTACACGTTAATAAAACTGAATGTTAGCCGTGATGCAGTTCTGTGATAAATTCACAGATGGAGCGAGGTCTCTCAATGTTCAGATGTTGAAAAGAAATATCCAACAAATTATATGAAAGGTGTGGGATCCTTGTTTGTGCTTCCTCGACCTGCAATGAGATTCATGAACCTTAGATTTAGGGCTCCCGTGAAACAAAGACAAGTGTACAATACTTCAAGTGTTAGCAAGTTCTGCCAGCCTGCAATGATCCTCTATAAAAGCAGCTGAAGCTCAGGTGTGCTGCTTCAGATTCCGTCTGTAGTGATAGGTTTGGTTTTTTTTTTTTAAATGAAAGTAACCTGTGCAGTTAGAGAATCATTAGAGAAAGAAAAACGTTGATTTATGATGAGGTTTAGGATCTACCATGCATCATTACGCAGACAAACATGACAGCAGCTCAACCCGAACCGTTTCAGTCGTTTCACAGCATCGGTGAGTGATGTCAGCTCGAGGGCAGGAGAGAGGGAAAGAAACAAAAGATAATGGAGGAACAAAAGAGAGAAACAGAACACCAAACAGAGAGGGTGAAACAAAGAATAAGTATGACAAAACTAAAGGGACAAAAGAGGAAGAGAAAGGGCCAGGTGCTCCGCTTTAGCTGCACCCTGAGGCTGGGGAAAGATTTTTCCACACTCATTCATCTTATAATAAATGATATCTGCCACTAATGACTGCTTATTTGTGCAACTGAAAATAATAGATAAAGAGTGAGTGTGTAAGTGTGGAGAAAAATCAGTCATGTCAACCAGCTTGATGATCCTGTCATCTTATAATCATTACAGAAACCCCAGCCAATCAGCGAACAGATATAAGGAGTGGATGATACACACTCAAACAGCGAAGCGTAATTACATCCAATCTGATACCAACACTGTTTGCAGTTTAATGTGATACAAATCAGTACCACTTATTATTATACTCAAACCTACAGCTTTAAAAGATGCCTTCATTTTTATTTTTAAACTTTACATACTTGAAAGCAGTCGAATGTTAATGAGCCTGTATTATTATAGTATCACAGACAGGACAGCAGTAATGCTACACTGTGTGTTCATATCAAGTAAACCAAAGAATGGGAAAATTGTCAATATCAACTGTATCCCTCCTTTTACTAAATAAATTGAGAAAAAAAAAAAAAGTCTGTTCCTGTTAATTAGCATTTCCCCCCTATGCTACCCAAGGTCCATGCAAAACACTTAAGCTGAATCCCAAATAAACTGCTATTCACTACATATGCTCACTTCAAAGGGTGTAAAATGAGTGTCATAGCACCTACATTCAGAAAAAGAGCTATAGGTGCTTGCTGGAAAATAATCTTCTAATGCAGCATATGTATTAATATGCCATAGTATGCTAATAGCATGCCATTTATAAAAATGTTTATTTATATCCATTTTGGAAAATCAGGCCCATTTAACCCAAAAGTTTAGGAAACGAGAGTTTTGACAGCCTTGCAGTATGCTGCAAAGCAGAACACCATAGACATTCAAATGTGTTCCTTTGCCTTCAAATAGATCAATATTTAAACAACTGAACAGTGAAATTTGTTCTCACGATCCAATTGATCCAATATTTTCTCTCTCTTAAACTATATAAGCTCTTAACTTGTATACTAACGCAAAGAGACAAAGCAGTGATGTTTCATAATTAAATATTGGCTTGCATTCATTTGACCTAAATTGTTTTTGGCCCTAAAGAACACATGACAAATTCCAACACAAACACACACAGGCAGTACAGCTGAAAAATACTCTAATATTTTATCACTTTGATGTGAATTCACTCAGTGCTGAAAAAAAGTTGCTCAGTGAGTCATTTACTCATTCACAAGAATTCATCTTGCTCATTCTGAACAAAGCAGATGCGGACGTACACAATCGGAGGCCAAGAAAACACACTGTGCACGCTATATATAGCTGCCTTGTCCCTTCCTACACTATCACTAAAAGCAATAAAACAATGTTGTAAAACAGCTGCATGTCCCTATCCATTGCCAACCTGCAGATGTTGGAACAGACTGCACATCCTGCAGATGGTGCGTTTGAGGTTGAGCCAGGCCACGTCAAGACGCTGCTCTTTCTCCTCCCCGCATGCCGAAATAGCAACGACCAGCGACTCGCGCACAAAATCCAACACCTCACAAAGCATGTCCTGAATGAGGTCCATTACACGACTCCCTGTAGCACCGTCCATGCTCTCTGAAACTCTGCTACTCATCACTGAAGGCCGTGCGTGGAGCAGCAATGCAGTAGGTGGGCGTCCAGGTGCAGTTACATGGTTTCCACGGTAGATGGCAGAGAAGGTGCGCCATCATCCCAGCGCACATGCAGGCAGCCAGGCACAGACAACAACAATGGGTGACGTGTTTACTTGTTCATTCTCCTACATCCAGAGCGGAAGAGCTAATATGACTTTCAGCTTCTGATATGGAAAATACAGATGTACTTGTATTTATAAAAAATAAACATATAAATAATTTAAAAGGGGGAAAGAAATAATAATAACAACACAGTGCTGGCTCACAGCTGAGACATGCCAAGCCACAAGAGCAGACATCAGTTGTTCCACCCTAATCTACAATTCCACTTTAAAAATAACATTTCCTCAAGTCATGACCTGTCCTGCTTTCTGCAACCACCCACACACCACACGAAGCAGCGTCTGAGGTTCCTTATATCCAAGCAGAGCTGAGATTTCCAAGCAAGGCATCACGGCATTTGAAATCCTGCGGTTTAAAAAAAAAATAAAAAATTGTAATTGTCCCCATCTTGGGTTCATCTGGCACAGTGGTAGACGGGCACAAGGGCGTTTAAGCCACATGCTTGAGGGACAGAAAACACCAGAGCTAAGAGACAGACAGAGAGAGAGAGAGAGAGAGAGAGAGAGAGAGATGCCTGCAGTAGGATCAAATTACTGGGGGACATAAGCAAAGAGAACGGATCGGATGATGAAGTAAGGCGAGGACAGACAGATGAAGACAGATGGTCCTAACACATCCTAAGATCAACCTTTAGAACAGCTTTCTTTCCGAGGCAGGTGACCATCACAGCATGTGGTCCGGCTTAAGACCGGAGTTTGTTCAGAATTGAGTGCGAGTTTGTGTGGGTGAGACGAGCGAAAGTGTTTATTCAGCACTTTCTTTGCTTATTCGCATAAACACAAAGCAAGTGAGGAGGTCACTGCAGCACCGACACTGCAACCACTCTCTTTCTCTCACATACATACAAATTAGAAATGTGGAAAGGTTGTCTGCCTCTCCCCAAAGCTATGAGACAAAGAGAGGAAACATGTACATATGTAGAATGTTCATTCAAAAATCACATTTACATTATTATCCAGATGTAGTCAAGCACATGTGGTGTTTAAATAAATAAATAAATAAATAAATAAAGCTTATGGCCTTCTACATGGCTAAACCACTGCACGCTCGCACCATTGGTCATCTCATTGCTCATTTCATTGCTCATTAATATCATGGGTCTGTAAACAGATTCATAAAATAACATAATACATTATTAAAAACAAACATTCAAATCGAATCAAATCAAAAATGTATAATCACTTCTAAACTCTGCCCTCAGACTTTGGGCCACGCCTCCTACACGAGTCAAGGGTAAAGCTGCGTTTGACTAAAAATTCAGAATTTCTGACCTCGGGCTGGGGGGGTACAAGAAAACACCCTCTCAACTTGGAATTCCTATTCGGAAACCTGGGACGGTGTCCTCACTCCCAGCATGACAGCATCAACAGTAAACAAAGTAGCACATCCTACCTCCAAATAAGTCACAATGTATATAACGGTACTTACTTTAGATAAATCAACATACAGACATATTCGCTGAACTGCAACACTGACTATACAGCTCACGGTTCTGAGGAGGAAAAAATACATCACTCATCACAGTCAGCTGGATAGCTTGTTGCTTACAAAAGATGAACTCGGAGGCATCCGTTGTTTTTTTTTTTTTCCACCTGCTTTGTATCTCGAATGCACAGAGGTCGAAAATAACAATTCCGAGACCAATCCCAACCACCATTATTTAGCATGAGAGGAACATTGGGTACATTTTTTTCTGTTTCTCTAAGATTAGACACTGCAGTCTGGTCAGAATGCTACAGTCCTGTACAGTATATTAGGTGCGTTGTAGCGAGGATTAGAGACTCACGCTGAACTGCGGGGTGACGTGCGTGGTGCTGCCTCCATACTGCTCTCCAAAACAGTCACCGAAGGGCAGGAGGAGCCCCATGGCCAGGATTCGAGAGCACAGCTTCTCCGCCTCTTCTTCACACTCTGACTTCTCCTGCTGATGGAAAAACCTCTCCAACAGAGTACGTCCTGGAAAGAGAAACAGATTTAGTGAAAAGAGAACACTCAAGTTTAACACCTCAACAGGAAGTTCGTGCATATTAGGTACCATGTCCCCTTGAGCCCACTTGTAAGTAGTGTCTCAGTACATACACTGCTGTTTCTTCCAGGATATGAAACTCACATCTAGATACATCATCAAGGATACAAAATCTATAATCAAGATTATAGATTATAATCAACTATCTTTCAATTATTAAAAAATTAATACATGAATATAAATCCATGCCTCCTACACACAGATGACAGAAGCATGGATGGAGAGAGGGAGCGCTCCCCACAAGGCATTATGGGTATCTTGTACCTGCTAGGCTACAGCATTTTGACACGCACTATGTGCACTATGAATTTCAATAAGGTGTGGGTTTTAAATGTAGCTGACAGGGTAGCTCTTCTCTTTCAAGATGGCATGGCATACTATATATGTGATTACTGCTCTAAAATTGGATTTCTTCAACTTGGATGACTAGAGATCACATAATACAACTTTCTTTACCAATACTGACAAGGAAACTTTGAGCATCAGGTATCAAGTATATTTATATGTATTTCCAATTTTAAAAAATTCCAATTCCAATCTTTTCCACTTGTTATAGGATCAGATTAAAATTCATTCTTTCCCCTCCTAGATCTGATCCACCATTTTATAACACTGGTTCCATCTCTATGGATAACGGGTTAATTTTCTGTAAAGCTGTTTTGTGACAATATCTATTGTTAAATGTGCTGCAGAAAATAAAATCAAATTGAGCTGAATTGCTATCTAATCTGATACAGCGTAGCAGACATGGCCACTTGGTGGTGGTAACTGCAGTAATCAGATAAAGTTGTATTATTATTGTGCTCATAAACCGTCAGTTTTGCTTGTAACCCATGAGTGAAAGCCCAGTTAAAAGCTCACATCCCTAGAACGCTAAACCACCAACACCACAGGTAATGGAAAAAACCTAAAAGACGTCACTAGTGAGAAAGAACCGTGTGCTTTCTCAAAAACTCCTAACTGCAGGCAGGCTGGGGTTTTTCCTCACAGAGAGCGGCTCGTCTGAATGACTCACACTGCTGCAGTACACCCTTTTCTCACTGGCGAACTCTCCGGCTTTCTCTCTCTCCATCCTTTACATCCGCATTTCCATCCACAGCTCACTCCTGCATTTCTGCATTTCATGGATGCTGCAATTCACTTCCCCCAAAACCCTCCAGGCCACCATTTCTTTCTTTCTTTCTCCCTCTTTCTCTGTCTCTCTCACACATACGGCTCTAAAATAAGCATCACACTCCACCCACACTTAATTAAGCAAGTCTCATTTCCTTAAAACTCCACTACTATTTGCTGTTCAACACACAACCTTCAGAACGGATAGTCTCTTTTTACTGTTAAAGATAAAGAAGGGCCCCCAATAATCAAGGTTCTCTGTACTTTCTTTTCAGATATATTTTTATGGATTACCATTTTCTCACATAAAAACTCTAAAATTGATTTATGCATCATTCAAATGTTTTAAGATACAGTGTTGTACTTTTACTCAGCTGTGCATGTTTCCTAAACTGTGTAGTGTTTGACTCAGAAAAAACTAAAATAAAAGAGGCTTCCCACCCCGGATTTTCTTCCTAAATTAGTCTTGGCCAATTCCCACACACCAGTCAGGTCTGCCCTATCACAGGCCATCACATGCTTCCTCTGAGTCACGTGAAGCCAGCCAACTGCACCTTTTCGAACTGCTGCTCATGCTGCGTCAGGGTGCAGCGTAACACACTCTGAGGAAAGCGCCGTCTGCACTCTTCCGCATACACGAGCTCACAGATGCCCATGATTGGCTAGTGTAGCTGTGACTGACAGGGGAGCACACGTATGCCATCCCCCCATTCCTCCCAATTTTCCTCTCATGGACTCACGAGCTTCAAACTCGCGATCTCCGGGGCGATACGGGCGATAGCTTTTCTGTAGTGCCACTGCCTAATTTATACTGCTTTACCAAATCTACATAGCTCGCCTAAAATCTACATAAAGCAACTAGCTAGCTAACGCAACATAGCTAGGTCATGTTCTTATGGAGGCCTATAATGGACACATTTAGCTAGCAGACACTGCTCAGATTACAAATGAGTTTAAGGCATCTGACTCGTCCTCGATGTTGTGTCTTGAACGTGCCCAAAAAACAACAAAACTGTATGCATCAAGTCACTTAAATGCCTTCAGTATAAACACTCAGAGGTTCTATGAGATATGTACATATTGTATGCCTGGCCACTGCAGGCTAGGCCACAGCTTAGCATCATTTAGCAACTGACAGGAGGACAAGCCATAAGAAACTTCTAGAGTTACACAATTCGAAAGTGTTAGGTCTAGCTGAATAGCGCTCCCTGTCTTTTAACGTTAATCCATAATAAAATATGAATAACTCTCAATCTGATTCCTAAATAAAAGTTTTGATAGATTCTCCAGTCAGATTATAACCAATTAGCGTCAGGTTGCTAGCCTACCATCACTGAGTGGAAATATAGTGTAAAGTTTATGATGAAACAATATCATCTAATGTAGCACTACTGACATTTACTTCTTCATCTGTAGCAGTAATATTTGCATGCATCTGGATATTAGATAATCTCTCGTTATCGCTATATCAACATTTGCATTATGTTTGTCAGTTACTCTGTTTAGGATTAATTGGTCAATTTAGACCAACTCTCTCAAAAACAAACAGAAAATAAGCATCCAACCACACAGATGTGTCATGTGTGCTTAACTACGTACAGATCATTTGTCCCTTAACTGGTTTGAGTTAAACTGGAAGATTTTCTCTGAGATTTTAACCTCACTAATTAACACTAGTCAACTCAGTGTCAGTCTCATAAGTAGTGTGTTAGTGCTGGGCTTCGTGCCACCTACATACACTTGTTTAACAGTGTCTTTCTCTGCATGTTACCTCTAACAGTCCTAATTTAGTTATCAACAGGCCATTGCTTTGTCAGTGAGCAGAGGAGGTGCAGAGGAGGTGCAAACGCAATCTCAAACACACACACACACACACACACACACACCACAAATCCAAGTATATATTATACAGTATATATTATTTTTTATAGACACAGTTAAAACTACACAAAAAGTACCCGGTTACTTGTGTGCTCAGACGAGCAGAACCACAATAAAACAAAACTGCCGCCATGGATTCTGTTCACAGAAGATTAAACGTTAGCATCAGACGTGACACACTGAACCTAACAGAGGGCCAGATGCGAGAGGTCCATCACGAGAACACAGCATGAAAAACTGTTCAATACGGAGAAAATAATGTTTTATCGTTTCATCAATAAGTCTGTATCTGGAAAAGGAAGCAATCAGAAGCAGTGATGCATTAAAGGGAGCACAGCTTTCAGGTCTGCCAGAGGGACGATGGGAAAAAATAAAAATAACAAGGAATAATTTGGTTACTAATGTGAACTTTCAGTCAGACTTTATGCAGGCAGAGGAAGAGAAGAAGTGGAAATGGAGAGACAAAGAGAGAGAGCCTAAGAAAGAGAGAGAGACAGAAAAAGACAGAGACGGAGGAGGACACAAAGAGAGACAGGGAGAGAGAGACACAGGTACAGACAAAGAGACAGAGTGAGGGAACGACAAAGACAGAAAGAACAGGGGAGACAGAGATAGGGAGAGGCAGAAAGAGACAGAGCAACAGGGAAAGAGACAGACAGAAGGAAAGGGAGAGACAGAGACACGGAGGGATAGAAAGAGACAAAGCGACAGGGAAAGAAAGTGACAGACAAGGAGACAGTGAGAAAGGCAGAGAAAGAGACAGCACTGAATATAATTAAATTAAACTGAGAAACTGTATCTGCACTCAAAGATGAAACTGTACTGATGGATCAACAATATTGAATTGTTATAAATAACTATAAATAACGCTGTGTGTATCTGTAAAAGTTTCTACTACCGTTCTATTCCAACGTGAAATGTTTGAGATTTAATCACTTTATATTAGTTTCTAATCAGGATGAGAGGGAAGATGATGCGATCTGACAGGCTCGGGGGGTCAAAAACGGACTGTCAGGCATGAAGGAGGAATAACACACGAGACTGAGAAGGCCAGTCACATCACGCCTCAGTAGTGATGGCAAAACAACACGACAGAGAGAGAGAGAGAGAGAGAAGCTAGAACAATGATTAGGGCTTTCTACCAGGTTATGACAGCGTGACTCATCTCACACACACACACACACACACCCACACACACACACGCCACAGCATTATTGTGATGATTAATAATACAATATCAGTAGCAGAAGATGGACCATGCATGATCTTACATCACTCACTCCACTGCATCACTCGCTCCACACTCAGCGTTAGTGATTGCTGATTAATAGCTCATAGATGATGTGACTGTTTGCCTCACTCTCTCAGCCTGACATGCACAGAAACACTGACCCCCTCCCCCTGATTCTGTCTCACAGATGGAGAGGATAAATGTGGGTCTGTCATGAGAAAGGAAAGAGGTGTGGAGAGAGAAAGAGGCAGAATGTGCCAGATGGATAATGAGCCAAGAGGACAGGGTAGAAATCTGTGCAGATTTGGGGGCTTTGTGCTAGTAAACAGGGCTGCACAACATATTATAATATTAAACTGAAATGGCAGAGAGTATGCAATTGAGTTATCTGACCACTCACTAAATAATTTCACCAGTGTGCTGGAGGTAAGAATGCTACGGTCTGGCGTTTTCACAGCTAACATTAGCGTTTCCCAGTATTAAGCGAATATTTCCAAACACACAAGCAGGTGGTGAGAATGAAAACATATTATAATCATCATCTTTATTAATCCAGCACTGTGCATGCAGAAGATCAGTAGGTTAAATCATCATATAGACTGGTGACAAATTAAAGGGAATCCCAGCAGCTCTGTTATACTGGGATTATGGGAGGTGTTTATTTTTCACTGCCATGGTTCGATTCCACTTGACCCCTTAGAGCAGACGTACTCAACCTTT
>CM040986.1:20298303-20358052 GCA_022985145.1 Pangasius djambal | reverse complement strand
CGGAATGTATCTATTAGAGGAAACAGCGCTTATGCTAAAACTTATCAATCCACCATTATCTTCCCCTCCACTCCCTGTTACTGCTCCTCCCTGATTGGTTAAAAAGTTCCCGCTCAAACGAGCGCGTGGCGTCACCAGGCAACGCCCAACTTTGACTGCAGCTGCTTGTAACGGAGCAGCGTTGTGACTCTATTGGATGTAAAGTGCACTACGTAGGGCTCTACGTGTTACACTATGTTCCTGCTCTAGGTAGTGCACCAGTGTAGAAAAGTGGGAGCTATTTGGGATTCCGCCCATCTCAATTAGCAGCCCGAATCAGGAACTTCCTGAATAAGATCAATCTGGGTTTCTACACTGTTTAGTTTCATAAAAAAATTATATACACACACACACACACACACACACACACACACACACACACATATATATATATATATATATATATATATATATATATATATGTTTACGTTTTTTTATTCATTGCTAATCATAAGCTAAATTATTTTAAATTATTTTAGGACTTTTATATGTTTGTGTCTTTAAAATAAAGTAAATAAAGTTTCTTTAAAGGAGGCTTTATCCTATTGGTTAAAATCATTAAAATGTAAAGCATTGTTGTTTAGTTTTTATTATTATTATTATTATTATTATTATTATTATTATTATTATTATTATTATTATGCTGTTGTTGTTGTTGTTGTTGCACACATTGAAAGCAGCATTAGCCTGCATAAACTAGAACAATATATCAGTCCCATGTCTGACCAAAATATTATGTAGTATGTATATATTTATATAGTGTTTAAAAATACTCCTAATAATAAAAGTAATTTCTTTAATAATTTGACAAAACACTCAAAATTGTTATTATTATTATCATTTTTACAAAAATAGTTCAGACATGCTTTACCAGATAGATCCTGTGTAAAGTCTTAAGTAATATACCTTTGCTGGTTTTTTATTATTATTATTTTAATCAATAATTTCATTATCGGTAAAATATTTTGGTGCTTTTTTCCACTGAATACCTTTAAACACTACCAACAACTGCTGCTGAAGAAAATATTGTGTGAAAAGTATTTATTATTAGTAGTAATAATAGTAGTAGTAATAATAAATATAAAACATACTACAAGTTCAGCATTTCTAAAATTGGAGTATTTCTCTTCCCCTACATAGGCCTTTATCCAACTTTCTTCTTAAATGTCTTATTTCTTCCTTTATCAATAAAAGCTGAAAATGTCATGCAGCTGAAGTGTGTTTTCTGGCTGAATCGGTACAGCCCTGACCCCTAGTGGCCTGATCCTGTCCCTGACACCCAGTGAGATGAGAGAAGAGAAAAAGAAAAACACAACACACACACACACACACACACACACACACACACACACACACACACACACACACACAGTTGTTCATTTTTAATATTTAATGAGAAAATGAACCATAACAACGATACAATAAGAAACATTCATACAGATCAACTGCCATTGTGTGTCTAAATCTCTGCGGATAAGCACAAAGGCTGAGTTACAACATTAAAACACACTTCACAGTTTGAGATCACGTCCCCACGGATGTGAGAGGTGCGTACAGATCACCGCTCTTAAATATGAAAGGAAAGGTTCTCAAGTAAGACAAAAAGTGAAAATAGCCATTTAAGAATAGTCTGATTACAAAAGCTGTCATGCATGCCATAAATGATCTTTAAACAAACAAACAAAAAAAAAAAAAGGACATAGAAAGAAGGCTTTATGGGGAAAAAGCAAGAAAGTCAGCAACAAGGTTAACTGGTCTTAACTGTGAATTTATGGTTTGATAAAAATCAGGTGATGCATAATACATATATGAGGGGGTGTCATAAAAAAAAAGGTTCACATTATTATACTGATAATTTATTAGGCATGTAAAATCCTGATGGTAAATAACAGAGCATTAAAAGATTAAAGGTTCCTCTTGTCCAGTCATGTCTGAGTTTACACAGTGTTATTATATGTGTGTAAAATTTCGATTTTTGAAACATAGGGTGGCATGAACATTCTTACTAATGGATTTAACGAAACATCCTTACTAACTCTGGTCATCAGTTTTCAGATACCTATAGTACATTCAAGTGCAAAAGTCTGCACACCCCCATGGTTTAGCAGTGTAAACCTCAGGCTTCCACACATTATGATATGATTCGATATTTGACGATACCACTGAATCTGCTACTTTGATTTAATAGCCTATGAACAATACGTGATCAACTTTGTTCAGAATCAGGGATAGGCCTACTGTTATTTGTGAATAATGATGATATAGGAATTGTCAGGGTTATGGGCAGATCGTCCAGCCTATTTACACTAAAATATGAGTTAATTTTACACACCAGTCATCTGTCCTTTTTTCAATAATAATTAATTTCTAATAAATTATAATCAATAATAATCTATTCATGATTCACGATTCATGATTGTTGCCTCAATTCATTTCAGTCATTGCCTTTTAAATCGATGCATCGATCCAAATCGTCGGATTGTTACACTCCGATGAAGAAAAAGGGAAAAGGTATTTCTGCTTTATAATTCATAATTCAATTCTCCAAATTACAATTATATCCTGGGGGATATTCTAGAAGATTAATCATTAAGTTCCACAATTTTCTTTTCATATAAATTAATAAATAAATACATGTAAATAATTTGTCAGGCTTTGATCCATGAAATATTTCTGCTACTTCTATTTGAAATATTTAACTTTTCATGGGCTGCAGAAATATTTAGTAGAGATTAAGTGGCAACTTAAGCACTCTTTCTCAAATGTGTTAACATGACAAAATGTAGAACGATAATACAAAACGATGTTTTAAATATACATTTGTGCTATAGTATATACACGCTGAAGGAAACAGAAAGGGCTGAGGTTCTTTTCTTACAAAAGTGCTGCAGTTCAGTTAAAGTTAGGATCCACTTCATGTTAATACTCCTACCACAGCTTCTTAACAGCTGGTTTATCATCTGTAGACTTCATTATTTGGAGAAAAAAAAAAAAAAGGAAAAGAAAAGCTATTTTTGCTTCAGTCTTTATTAATTTTGTTAGATTTCTATTAATTTTTGTTTACAAAATGAAATGCACCTTTTGTCCTAGATTGTAGATTATTACGTTCAATTCGGTTGTTGAACATAATAACCTACAATCTAGGACAAAAGGGATATTTCTATTTGTGTTCCCTTTTCACTTTTTTTCATTCTAAAAAGAAAACAAAAATAAATGCATACATGTTCAGCGTTGATAAATGGCTGTGTGTGTGTGTGTGTGTGTGTGTTACTACATTCCTGTATGTTCAGTATGCTTATACTAAATGCGATGTTGCTATAAATAAAAACTCTTTGTATTCTTTATATTGTCCTAAGGGGATGCAAACATTTGCACTTGACTGTTTAAGAGGTAAACCTGAGATTTCAAATCATAAATCTTGTTCTATACGTTTGAATACAATTGGGATACAATTTTGGACAAATGCACTAAACATTGTACAAGGCCTTGTTCTTGCACGTTCCTAGTTTGGGATACAGTGCTGATTAAAACTGTCTGAGAGAAGGATTATTTTTGACTATAATGTATTCAGAACCTTAACCACTGCCCCCAAAATAAATCTAAATAGGCAACAGAATTTGCACACATACATACTACAGTCATTAAATAAACTCTAATAAGAGAAAAGCATGATACTGATGAAATGAATGTATCATAACAAATAATATTGAAATTGAAAATTCTAGTGTGTATGAGTCTGCTTACAGAAACACTGAGTTTTTATCCACATTAAAACATTTTAAATACAATAAAAATAGCTTTTTCTTCAGTAATTGTGTTTTGTAATGTACATAACTGTACATAAATATCATCCAAAAATATCATACAATAGGACATGTCATTATAGATACATTTGTGGTCAAGTTCTTTTCGTATCATTGTAACACAAAATAAGACAAAGGGGGAAAAAAACAAAGATGGCAAAGCTAGTTTAATGTTTTATTTGTAAAGGGATGATGGCTTTAATTTAGAAATTTCACCCAATGCTCTAAATTGTCAAATAAAAGGTTACGTAAAATATATCATTATTATTAATAATAATAATAATAATAATAATAATAATAATAATAATAATAATAATTTGTATACAGAAAAGAACTTACTGTGTCTATTATTTTATTATTCTTAATATTAATATTCTTAATTAATATTTATCATTACCTTAGCTCTTAGAAAGACATGTCAGAACATGTCTTTTAGATAAAAACAGCATTATAAACACAAAAAAGAGAGAAATAGTAGTGATCCTGATTGCGTGACTAAATTTTTAGACTAATCCTTGAATGCTTATCCACAGGTGTTGTTTGTCTCTGCATACATCCACTAGAGGGCAGCATTGATCATCGTATTGGTATATGGGGTCGTATTCACAAATAATCTTATTTTACTCTTCAAATGTCCTTCTAAATGGCACAAAATCCTAAATAAGAACTTCCCTTTAAAATCTGCACACAAAACTGCTGAGTGGAACTTCATTCCTTCATTCCTTCACCTTCTAAGCACTAACCGCTTTATCCTAGGCGGGGCTGAGGTGCTTCCTGAGCCCATGCTGGGAACTCTGGGCGAGACGCAGGAATACACCCTGACTGGGACTTCAGTCCATCACATGAAAGGAACTTTTAGTAAGAAACAGTGATTTTAGTATCCAGTGATTGGTTGATGCAGTTTGAGTCTGTGCAAAACACCCTTAAACAAATTCAATATAAAATGAATAATAATAATAATAATAATAATAATAATAATAATAATAATAATAATATTGGTTAACACGTTTGCCTTGCACCTCCAGGGTTAGGGGTTCGAGTCCCACCTCCGCCCTGTGCGTGCGGAGCTTGCATATTCCCCCCGTGCTTTGGGGGTTTCATCTGGGTACTCCAGTTTCCTCCCCAGTCCAAAGACATGCATTGTAGGATGATTAGCGTTTCCAAAATTGTGAGTGTGTGTGCTCGATTGTGCCCTGTGATGGGTTGCCACCCCTGCCTTGTGCCCCGAGTTCCCTGGGATAAGCTCCCCGCTACCCTGTGTAGGATAAGCGGGATGGATGGATATTAATAATAATAATAATAATAATAATAATAATAGGAAAGTATTGCTGTTTATTAGCATACATAAATGCTCACATAAATTGTCTGCAACCTATGGATGTGTACTAATGACAGGTTATTTACGTACAATTAATTAGAGCATCAATGCATATACTCCATATCTAGCAGTGTAGTAGTTTATCCATCCACCCATCCATCCATCCATCCATACATCCATCAATCCTTCCACCCTTCCATGCATCCAGTAGTAGTATACCCGTGGCTCTGTAGTTTGTAAACATCTGAACCACATATGAGCATTTAGGTTTTTGTTTCCATGTGGTATGAAATCGACAACACTTTTTTTAATATGACATCGTGAAATTAGTTTCCGTTTTAGTTTACCGTGAAGACCTCTACATCAGCCAATCACTGAACATCACTGTTGATATTCAGTTATGAAAAATGACATCATCAGTACCAACAACCCAACTGTTAATAGCAGTCTGGAGAGGGCATTTATTGTTTGATGTAAAACGTCACTTGCAGATTATATTTGCAGTTCATCTTTGCTGCATAACTGCAATTTTCATCAGACCAAGCAGCAAAGAATTGTGGAAACTTTGATCTCTGGCAGTAGTGCAATACGTAATAGGTGAGGAGGCTGTCTTTACAGCTTTAAAACCTGTACGTCATGATATACATCAAATACATGAACACTGTGCAGTCAATTACCATCAGCGATGTTAGACTGGTCCGTGATTTATATGGGACCTCTGGACTATTCCTAGGATATGCTTTTAGAACTAAAATGCTTTGTGAATTACCCACTGACAGAAAAAAAATGAGGAAGATAAATATCATGATTAATTAATATCTCATTTTTGTCTTAAGTCAGCCAGTGTGGAGCTACTTTCAGTCTTAAGATTCTTTGGGAATACAGCCCCAGAACATTTTATGTCTATCTAAAAAAAAAAAAAACCATGAAAAATTTTACAAAATTTAAAATTACCTTAACACTTAATTTTGTCTTTATTGCAAAACATGCTCCCCAAAATACACCTTAAAGAGTCCTTATCTGAATAAACCTTTGAAAAATATAAAATGATTTGTACAGAATGAACAGCAGGCTGCATAAGGAGGACATCAACAAAAGCACTTACTTGCCTAAAATCTGATAAATACCACCTCATACAATTCATATATAAGCAGCTTCATACAACAATTTCTGTGTGGAAAACACTGCATCTTTGATAAAACACAACAGAGACCAATAAGCTCTAACTACTACGTACACACTCAAAAAAGAAAAAAGGTTAAACCTAGAACCTTCGGCAATTATTTGGTTTGCCCCTCTGAGAAAGTTTTAAAAGGTTTTAGAGAACCCCCCAAAAATTATGTTTCTCTATCAGATAGTATTTCAAGTGGAACCCCTTTCAGAAACAAAGAACCCTCAACAATCCAAAGAACCTTTTTTTCTAAGAGTATGCGTCAGTGATGGTCACTACAGACAATGGCCAAATATATCAGAAACAAAACACCAGCGTACAGAGCAGAAAGGTTTACTTTCTTTTAAACAGTTTACATCAAAGATAAAAAAAGAAATGCCATGTTGGCTCACCTCTCACTCGGCTGGTACGGTAGGAGGCTGTGTAATATTTTCCCCACATGACCTTCAACACATAGTTAGAATAGAGGCACTAATCAATCATACTCATTCTAAGAAAAAAAGGTTTGATCTAGTATCCCAAAAAGGTTATCTGATTTGTCCCTCCAGGGTGAACTCTTAAGCACCAGTCCCTTTCCGTACTGGGTCCTGTAGAAGCGCTTTATAATTCTAGAGCTATAACTATAAAGGGAAACCCTTGAGAAAACCTCTTTTCTAATAGCATACTTCTACAATTACAAACCCAACAGCCCTTTTGACAAACACCGAAAGCAATACACACAGGTTAAAAAAAAAAAAAAGTTAAATCTAGAACCATTAAGGGATAGCTTGTCCCTCTGGGGGAACCCTTAAAGGGTCTATGTTGGACCACACAATGAGGGGCGAAGGGTGGATTGTTCATTCTTAAAGTGGGTTTCAAGTACAACCTCTTTAGGAAGTAAAGAACCCTACGTATCCAAAGAGACACTGAGGAACTATTTTTCTAAGAGTGTACTCTTGCAAGTGGTCTGTAAGCTTTAGTGTTGCAAATCTAAACTCTGGCACCGATGAAAGGTCGACCCAGGAGTTCATAACAGTCTACGCTCTGAAATCTGATGTCTCATTTTATCTGTACATTAGTTACTTCTTCCTGTAGGTCACTACTGCTGGCTTCTGTTGAAGGTGAGGCTTATTCTGTTTCTGTCTGTCCCACTGGCACATCAGGATCATTTTGAAGGTGATGCGGAAGTTTTTGTTACACAGTGCATAGCACATAGGGTTCACCGTACTATTCACATAGCACAGCCAGTATCCCAGAGCCCACAGTCCCACAGGGATACAGTTATCACAAAATGTATTTACAAGGACCATGATGTTATATGGAGTCCAGGTGATGATGAAGGCAAGGAGGATGGCACTTAATGTCTGTGCTGCTTTTTTCTCTTTGACAAGTGATACTTTCTTGCGCTTGTTGGCTTGCGTCTTGGCCTTTGAGACCAAATCCTTTGCCATAGTTTCATCCTTAAAGGACAGAGGTACTGAAGGTGATTTTGAGGCAGAAGAGCTCCCACAAGGCTTAGAGTTGTCCATGGTGGGCAAGGACTGGGTGGGGGTTTTGGAAAAGCCTTTTCTAGAAGATCTTTCTGCAGCAATGTTTTCAGGTTTTAGCTGTCCTTGCTTAGGTGTCCCAGAGTTGCCATGTGCCGTCACTTCAGGCATGTCCACCACAATGGTGTAAATGGCCCTTGTATTGGCACCTTCTTCATCCTGTTCCTCTTCATCTGACTGGTCCATTGATGCTCCACCATCATTGTTATTCCAGCTATCACTACTGCTGTGTTCTTGGTCACCAGTGCTGCAACTTTTTTGACCACTGCGACCTAGCAGCCAGAAGCGGCAACTATTTCCTATCTTTTTCTCAGAGTCCTTTTGAACAGGCTGGTTTAAGCCTTCATTGACACAACTGTAAGAGCTGTCTCTTGAGGGCATCATTGCAGCAGACTCCTCTTCACTGCTTTGCTTGACCTGGTTCCCTGAGCCCTTCAGCCCTGCCAGCTCCTTGGATCGGTTCTCCGTCTCTTTATATATCCGCCAGTATAGGACTGTCATGATGGTCACAGGCAGGTAGAAGGCTGCGATTGCAGTGCAGAATGTGATAATCGGCTCTGAGAGAAACTGGATGTAGCACTCTCCTGGAGGTACTGTTCGTTTCCCCACAAAGTACTGCCAGAACAAGATGGCAGGGGCCCAGAGCACAAAGGAAATAAACCAGGCAAGGCCAATCATGGTCATTGCTCTTTTAGTGGTCCGTTTGGCCCTGTATGTAAGTGGCCTTGTGATTGAGAAGTATCTGTCAAAGCTGATTACCAGCAAGTTCATGACAGAGGCATTGCTAGCCACATAATCAATAGCCAGCCATAAGTCACATGCCCAGTTTCCAAGTGCCCACCTGTCCATGATAATGTACGTAGTGTAGAGATTCATTGACAATATGCCAATAATGAGGTCAGCAAAGGCCAGGCTGAGCAGATAATAGTTATTCACTGTCTTCAGCTGTTTGTTAACTTTAAACGACACGACCACCAAGATATTTCCAATGATTGTGACCAGGGACAATGACCCTGTTAGTAGTACAATAATGATGACTTGCCAGACAGAGTGTCCACCTAGAGGATCATACACCACAGTGGGTGTGACAGTGGCATTTGGGGAGCTGGTCAGGTTGGCGCCCCGTGTGCGGAGGGAGACGTTGGCTTGATGACTGCCACCCTCTGGCCAGAGGTCTTGAGGAATGACGGCAATGTCGGGATAATCTCTCATTCCAGGAGAGCTGTTGGTGAGGAAGAATCCAGGCTTGGAGCTCAGTGTCAGATTCATGATGATGTCTGGGCATATTCTGAGGATAAAGCTGACAGAGAGAAACAATAAGTGTTTAGCCACATAGAAAGACAATTAATGAACATAAAAAGAACAGCAACTTCCTAATACCAACAGGGTGAAAATAAAGCTGAAATAAATGGTCTTCCCCAGTGTAATCCTAGTTGGTGTAAACCTCAACTGGACAATCAGTTACAAGAGCTACAAGCAAAATGTTAAAAATCAAAAGTATTAATATAGTCCAAAAATATAAAACCATTAAATGCATTCTGTCTCTTTTATTTGTTCTTGTTTTTCTGAAATTCATCCTTAGCTTCTGAATTTTGAATGAAATGCCAAGCTCAGAGTGGGCTTGGCTAAGGGCCAGAGGACTTGCCACTCCAAACTTGAAGTTAATTTTAAGTGAATTGCAGGGGAAAAAAATATTCCAGGAACAAAAAAAAAGGATGCAGCAAAATAAAAAAAAATAAATAAAAAAAATTCCAAACAAAAACATAAGTAGTAACATGTACTTTTCTATATTATGTGATTTCTATATTATGTTATATAAAATATAAAATCTATATTTTTAGATTTTGCATATCAAGTGGTAGTGGGAAAATGGCAATGCAGGATTAAGGAGTATAAAAATGATAAGTATAAGTATAAGTAAGGAAAAATAGATAGATAGATAGATAGATAGATAGATAGATAGATAGATAGATAGATAGATAGATAGATAGATAGAGTTAGCTTTCAAAATGTGATTTTATTTTAGCATTCTCAGCCATGGTTCCTATGGTAATTCAGTCAAAAGTGTCACACTGGCAACTTAGAATGCTGATCAGTCTCACCTGCACCTCATTAACCTTTTCCCCATAAATTAGTGCACTTGTTCGTTTTCTGAGAGGTTACAGGCACTCTAGAAACATAGTTAGGTTGCTGCTCTTTGGTAAAACATTTCGATGTATTTCTATGAGTAGTTTTTTATTTTTTTTTATACTTACTACAATATTAAGTGGAGACACACATACATTTAGTATGTGTGTCTTTAGTGATACCACATAGTGTTATTTAATCTGGAAAATGAAATTAGGACATTGCTAACAACACTTGTAACTAGCCTGTAGTTACACTTGTTGCTATTGGTCAGGCAATCCAATCTCAAACCAAACCACACATGTCGATTCAGGTAGGCACAAAACATATTATTGTTCAGTGTCAGTATTTAGAATGACATGCATTCTGGTGCATATTTTGGTGCTAGTAAATCTACTGGTGAGGTTTCCACCCTTACAAACTGTGAACTGAGTTACAGCATATTTTAAATAAAGTTTTATTATGCATATCAAGCTGCCCTGTAGTCACTGCAGGCAAAACTCATTCAGCTGCCACTGAGTAGTGAGGGAGTAGAGTGGCTGCACACCGGAAATGTGCTTGCTCATAAGTTCTGGCATACATAAATAGCCACCTGCAGGGAGAAAGAAAGGTCGAGCCAGGATGCCGGAAATGAGGGAACATGAAATTCCATGTCACGTAAAGCAGCAGGGGACTTGACAGCAGTGCACCAGTAGGATAGCCAAGAGAACACAAGGTAGGAAAGATGGAGAAAGAGAGAGGGGCATAAGAATTAAAAGGGGAGGTGGAGAAAGTAGGAAAACAAATAAATGAAAACACGGCATAAATGGTATTTTAGTAAGTGAAAATATCTTGAACATGGAAAAATGCATGAAAGACTGGATAAGTAAGAGAAGAGGGAGTTTGGCATGGAATACACACTATTATAATAGTGGATAATACCCCAAATATTACTGGGTTTTTCCATTTTTCAATTTCATGTCTAATTCTAAATCAGATTTGTGTGAATACCAAACACCAGCTTGCTAAAGAGCAAACAAATGCCCGATTCCACAGGTTCTACTTTATGGATCAAATCGGATTGTGATTAGATTGTTCGATTGCCTTTTAACAAACAAAAACAGGGAAAACGGGAAAACAGAAGTCAGCGAGAGGGGGGGGGGGGGGGGGGGGGGGGGGGGGGGGGGGGGGGGGGGGGGCGGCAGAAAGGGAAATTAATATCAAGGAAATTTTTCTTGCAGTAAAACAGAGATCTGAGGCTAAAATCCCCATGTGCTTCTCTGTGCTCTGTGTCAAAAGCAATGCAGCAATGCATCATAACTCATGACACACTGCATACTGGCAGTTACAACTTCTGGCAGTGAGACAACTACTCCTCTGGATTAAAACATGGAAAATAATATTTACACCCGAGTGGAGAAATCGAGGTCAGGACACCTCCATTTTTCTACTCTATTGCACCTTAAGAATTGCTTTGGTTCCAAATCTGACTTTTCATTAAGGAGTGTGTGTTGGAGAAAGATTAGGAGGAAATAAGATAGTGTCGGAAGCTGCATCAGATTCAATGCTTGACTGTTTTAGAATGTTGTCTTGTACAATCAGAAGATCTTTATGCTGTATGCTGCACTTCACTGTTTCTAAAACACCAGTATGTTGTGTAGTGCAGTTCACAGGATCTAGAATGCCATTATGTTACAAAGTGCACTTCACAGGTTTTAGAGCACCATCATGTTGTATAGTGTAGTTCTAGAATGGTAGTATGTTGTCTAAGTCTGAATGCCATCATGTTGTGTAATGCACTTCACAAGTTCTAGAACATATTTATGCAGTACGTACTTCACAGGTTCTAGATGTCACTATGATGTGCACTGTTCTTTACAGATTCTAGATGTTATTATGTTGTACATGTATGGTGTACTTCATTGGTTCTAGAATGCCATTATTTTGAATGGTGTATATCAAAGGTTCTAGAATGGTACTAGGTTTTATAGTGCATTTCACAGGTTCTAGAGCACTATTATATTGTATAGTGAACCTCAGAGTTTCTAGAATGCTATTATATTACACAGTGGACTTCACACTATGTTTTATATTAGAGTTCAGAATTATATTGTTTAGTGTACGTCTATCTCTCTATCCATCCATCCATCCATCCGGGTCATTTCCGAGATGCTGATATAGTTCTAATGTACAGTAGGTCCGTTTAATTTAGTGATTGCTTCACTGGCATGGCTGCTTTTTCTCTCTGCCAAGCTCAGAGACATGTTTAATGTTGGAATGCATTTTTTTTTTTAAAACAATCATCTAAGAGACTTAGTTATACTCACTTCACACATATACATTAAAAGATAACAATGCTTTTTGGATGCATGGTATTATATCACACAAGAATACCAGCAAACATGGAGCCATTCTGCTTTTATAAATCAGTAACCGTAATAACCAGCCATCATGAAAGTAGAAACAGGAAGTAATGTGACAAATTGAATCAATCATGTTACTCGGTATGCAGCGCCGAGCGTAGCTTCCTCAGCTGAAGATGACCTTTTTCAAGAGGACCAGGATTTTATGAGGTTAAATCCTGATGCTGTCACAGTCATCTAGGAGAACACAAGCGACTTTGGAAAAATATGGGTTTTACCCCATTGCCAATTCCCTGCCACTAGTTAGTTTGTCATTATTGCATGACAGCTGCCCTCTTCCATATATACGAACTCACAGACACCCACGATTGGCTACTGTTGTTATGATTGATGGGACAGAGTAATGGCATTGTTCCCACCCAGACATCAGGTCCCATTATGCTTTCTCCAATCCCACTGGGACTGTCTGGATTCAAACTTGCAATCTCTCAAAGACAGGGCAAATGCTTTCCTATTGTGCCATTCTAGAGCCATACTGGCTGAGTTTAATGGTTAATCGTTATATTAGTCTGGCGCTATAGTACAGACTGTGAGGCTCTTCTTCACAGAATGACATTAATTCATTTTTGTAGAATACATTATTATAACAGTTGACATTACATGAACTTTTCCTTAAAATCAGTAGCAATCACAAACATTAAATACCTACTTTTGCACATTAGTAAGTTCTCTATCTCTATCTACCTACACACACACACACGTTCAAGAGACAGACAGAATCGGGATTAATCAGATGAAAGGGTGGCCTCTCTCTCACCTTATCTACTTTCATCAAAGAGCACAGATGAGGTACAGGAACAAATGAGGGTCAAAACTTCAAAGCTTGTGCCTTATTGGAGTCAATGCCAAGCACCAACTGATTCTCCTGCCACCTGACACTATTTAATTTAATTTTAAAAAATGGAATGCTGATTTATTTAGCCAGAGATGTGTATATAATATAGGCTTCATATAGAGAGGTATAGGTGAAATGACAAAACACTTAACATGCAAAAATTAGAGGTGTGATGCTCTATATAGAAGACATTTACACATAGTGTCAGTGAACTGAATAATTTAGCTGTAGTGGCTCTCCAGATTTCATAAGAACAGTGTTTAATCTTTCATGTTGCTGTCATACAGCGGCTCTTCATGAATGTCTGGACACTGTACAAGTCCAGTCTCTACAGAACTGTTAAAGCTCTTGAAAATGCTTGAAAAACTTTATAGGCCTTTCAAGGCCACTGCACACCTGCAGTATGTTACACTCATCCTCCCACTGTGATGCTGTCACCATACATTATGCAGAATGTGAATGTTACACAGTAAGGTCAAGCATGTCCGGTCACCTCGAGACCTCAGAGCTGCTCCATTTACCGAGTTCAGAGCACAGAATGTGTGAAGGACAAGAACAGTGAGGTAGGATCTGCTGATTCTGTTAGGCATGTTCATTAAAATGTGAACTTACTGTCAGCTGGTTCACACTGGAATGTGAATGATGGTATACCATGATAAGAAATTCCGAGTGTTATACCTTTAATGCTATGCTATACTGGAATAGAATATAAAATAGCAAAATACATGCCATTTCAAGGTGAAATGTTTGTCAAGGACAAGACTGTTTAGCCCAACTAGACACTGCCACAAGGCAGATTTACAGAAACACAAATGTGGATTTGAATCCTTAATGATCATGCCATAGACAACAGTGGCAAGAAAATCTCCCCGAGATGACATGAGGAAGACATTTTGACAGAATCCAGACTCTACCGTCCCATCCTCTTCTGGGTGACATTGGATAGTGAGATTATACATCATTACACTGCTACAACTTAATATTATAAAGTCAAACAAAACTAAGTGTGTTGAAAGGATGTTCAGTATGAGCAGATTGTGATTAAGTGTCCTGGTATCCGGGTGAGATTAAGCTCGCAAACAAGGGTGAGACTTGGGCATAAACAGTTTCTGGGAAGTGCAAAACTTTAAGGGAGACAGACCACCCATCCATCCATCCATCCATCCATCCATCCTTCCAAATGTAATCACTTTATCCTGGTCAGGGCCGAGTTGGATCCAGACCCTATCCCGGAAACATAGTGGGATGAATAATATATAGTATAATTATAAAAAGCAAATCAGGTGGTTAAGACACAAGAGTTATGCTCCCAGCATGGTTTCAGTAAAGTGCACCAGTGAGGAGGTGAGTGGCTGCCTGCAGATTCTGAATGTTTTGCTCTTTGCTCAATCTGTGCCACATTGATTGAAATGCATCCAGCGAAACTTCTAATCATCATCTGATTTGTTCGACACAGTATAATTTAAAGCCAGATTCAGGGTGAACAGTGAGGTGTGTATTCATTCTGACCAAGTGTGAAGATTCAGCAGCAAAAGAATACCATTTCATTTAAGGACATTGTGTCCTAAAATGAGCAAAACAGAGTACACTTATTTTCTGCGTGTTTAAAAGGTCATACATTTAAACAGAAATCCCAATAAATGCCTCAAAAGTCATGGGCTACGTTTACACGCACATCAATATTCTGATATTAATTGGAATTTGGCAATATTCTAGTTAGTATTGAGTCATGTAAACACTGCAATCCAATTGCAGATTGAGATTCAGATTAAGGCAATATTCTGATTCCCCAAATTCCGATTCCCATCCCTGGAATATGCCTGATTTAATTGGAAATGTGTTGCCTTATTCAGAAAATCCACTAAAAGGAGATATATCCGCATGCACAGTCCACGAGGAATTGTGCGTGCTAACGCATACTTACTTAAGGCATACTTACTACAACCAGGTATACAGGAATATTCCGATGCCAGTACGTATATACACATCGTATTCAGAATATGGCTGCAACCCGAATATAGACATTATACGGAATTTCATGTGCATGTAAATGTTTGTTTTAGTATTAGCATTTGTACATAATGAGCTTAGAGGTCCAACTGCACCTTCAACCTTCAAGATTCAACATTTAAAACTTCAAGCACAGTGACTGGTTTTAGTTCTGTGACATACTGTAACAAAAAAAAGATAAATGTGCCATAATTGTCAGAAATTACATTAGACACATCAGTCACAAGTCCGTTTGAGACACTGAACAATTTGGTACGGTTTTAGGCAAGTGTGGGATTATTCAGGGATGCAGTTTTAAAAGTACTAAGCTGCTAGACATTAGTTTCCCTTCCTTGTGATGTACAGTAGATCTAGAGCAAACATGACTTAGCACTTTTCAACCATTTATAGTTGCATTTAACATTGTGGAATGTACATGAAACATTATCACAGCTACACACAGTTGTCTCCTCACCAGCCTTGCTTTCTTTCTCTCTCTTGAAGTTGATAAGATAAAAAAAAAAAAAGCAGCTTGTCATGTTACCGAGAAACTACAAAACATCTGTCCTGAAGATGTCAAAAGACACAGCTTTACCTCTGACTTCTATGACACTAATACTGGCAACTCCTTCCCCACGTTACATAAATGTCTCCAAACAAAAAAAAACGTATCAATAATTACACACAATCTTTAATCAAGCATCCAAGTCCCCATGAAGGTTGTTACTATATAGAAATGATAACATATTAAAAGGAGTGCATTAATATAAACATGGGATTCACCTTACAGCCAGAACTACTGTCAAAGCTGCTCTTATAGAAAAATTAATCAACATCTGACAAATCAGCTTCACGCTGTGGAATACTTCTTCAGTTATAGAGAATGATCATTAATATAACTGATTAAATTGTTAAATTACAAAGTAAACAGATGGATTATGAGTTGTTTCTTGAAAGATTAATTTCACTCTGTAGTGATCATTGAAAAGAGACAACATCCACTCCAGGCTCTTACTCTTCTGAAAAGCAGCAGAGAAAAACAGAGACAAGCGTCAGGCATGTGCAGTCAGCCATACACACACACACCCTGCTGAGAGCCTGGGGGATCGATAGTTCAATACACTTCACACAGTCAGTATATTTGCATACAAATGCCTATCCACTCTCCTGTCAGTCAACTGCTGAACCTGTCATTTTGATGCATTATGATCTGCAACTTATACCACACACACACACACACACACACGCACACACACATGCACACACTCAGCCACATTTGAATACATTGCAGAAAAATGATGGTAGGGTATAACTAACAGTGTTGAGACATGGGGCTCATGAGTGGAGCAGCAGAAATTGCAGAAAATTGAGAGTTCGAATCACAACATTGCAAAAGCCAGCCAGCCGGGAGAGCAAAATTGGCCGTGCTGTCTGGGTAAGAGGGATTGCATTACTCTCTCCATGCAAAACATTCAAAACATAATTTTAACTGAACTGAGGTGGGTTTATCGATAATGATGGCTCTTAGTGAATAACAAATAACTTAAAGAAGGATGTACATTAAGTACAAGCCTGTTTTGTGAAAGCCTTCATTATCAGCCATTTTATGAATGAGTTGTAAGTAGTTACTTGTTGACTCCGCCCAGCCCGAATCTGGCAAAAAGCCACACGAGGCAATAGTCAAACAATCGATTTACAGTCTAGAGGTAAATTTAAAGACAAATCAGTGACTTAAACAGCATGAACAGACAAACATCCAAAGGGAGTAGGCCTACAAAAGCTACACTAAAAAAAGTTCACTGGATTTACTTCATGCAAATGTGTACATCTGTTCCACACAAATGAAATATGTTACTTCAACATAAATCCATCTCTTATACTTAACTTGTTAAATTAACTTGTTGGTTCCATGTGAATTGATTTACATGAACACAGTTTTAAATGCAGTTTGGTTCAGCTAATTTTCTACAGCTAATATGATTAGCAAAAAACAATGTGTAAGCCCCCACTCAGTCACCCGAGCTGAGACTCGAACCTAAGACACCAGCACTATAAAGGGAAGCCACTACACACTGCTCTGCCATGCCATAGACAAGTCTACTAACAAAATTAACACTAGGTCAATGGATCACTCGTACTCTATCTAACTGTGAGGACTTCTGAATAGAAATTAACATAGTACTTAGTGAATAACGAATGGGTCAGGTTACTCATTAATTTCCGAATGTTTATATACTATGCTAGTTACAAAGGGATTTGGAAAACACTCGTTAAATAAAGAATGTTCTTACAAATGAGATAACGATGTACTTAGTGTTATGAACATTACGGGAAACCTACCCCCGAATCATACTGAATTGTGCATGAATCATCTCAGTGTTGAACCGAATCGTATCTGATCAATGGTGAATTAAACTGTATTAATTCATATACAATGGAGATGATTCAGTATACTATCTTTCAAAAATGCATCATGTCATCTTAAAGAAGGAGAGTCACACCCCTAGTTTCTATATATAAATATGAGCTAAAAGCTCATAAAAGCTAAACCAAACCCATATTTGCCATGACCATCCTTTGCCTTTAAAACTTCATCACATCTCTTAGGTACACTGTCGCGCAGCCATGGAAATCATCTGCATTATTTTTTTAAACCTCCTTTTGAAAAAGTGCTCTATTACTTAATTACTAACTTTTTCTTTGAAAGATTTACATTTTTTTTTTAGAAACGAATGAAACCAAAATTTGCTCTTTTCTGTTTAAACATTAATGCAGAAAACAAAATAAACATTCAAGGCAAAAATTTTTTTTTTTTTTAAATGTGGTGACTAAGTCTTTTGGGATGGACAAACAGACAGACAGATGGATATACACCTATAGCATGGAGTCCAAATGGACAGAATGTGTGTGTGTGTGTGTGTGTGTGTGTGTGAGGTATGTGTGTGTGTGTGTGTGTAATATATACACACTATATTCTATGCACTTTGGAAAGTTTCCATGAAAACATTCAGGCTCGGTTGTGATGAACCGCACTCGTAATGAAGTGCACTACATTAAGCCAGCAGTCCACTTTCATCATACAGCAAAGATCAGACCAGGTCACGCAACTGGATTTACTTATTTATTCGAATGCAACCCACCTAAACATCGGGTTTGTGTCAATGCATCCCCAACACATGCACACTCTCAAGAACTAGTGCACCGCAAGCCTGTACCTTGTCAAAATCATCACTTTAGCAGGACGACCATCACAATTTGGAATGGGGTTTATATGTTACAGTATTTGTTATGTTTCCTAAACCTATATACACACGTACATACATACACGTACATACAGTATTACTGACTGGACTGGGAAATAGATGGATACTCCAGAGCTTTGCTGTGGCTGTGCGTAAATGTGATGTATCTTGCTAATAAACAGCTAGCTCTGAAGAACAATTCTTCATTTCTGAAGCCTTTACTTTTTTCACACCTTTATTTTCAGGTTGTGTCTCATGAATCAATAACCTTTTTTTCATTACTTCTTGGAGTTTTGATCTGCCTGCAGTGATACTGAGCGGTTCACATGGACCCTGTAGAGGGATTGTTTCTCCTTCATGAGCTGAAACGTAAGGACATATTTCTGTATTGAGCCATTCTGGTAAAATAAATGAAATCATATCGCTGAATGACACCTGGGACTGGAAATAGATCAGAAAGAGAAAACCCTCTGGCATTAGTGAGGTGGTCAAACCAAACAAGCCTGGCTGCAGTAAGGTCATTATTGCCAAATTAGAAAGCGAAAAGTGTAACTGCTGTTTTTTTCCCCCAACATTTCAAATCTGTGAAGAAAATTATTAATTCCTTCTCCTACATTTCTAGCAAAACACCAATTTCTGATATCAGCATCCCTCCAAGAAGCTGTAGATTAGCCTGTTTACCCAAAATGACATATCTCAAAATGACATTAGGCTATTATGCTTTGTACGTGTGTGTATGTGCATGTGTGGCAGCAGTCTAGCTGCAAGTGAAGGCTGAACAGACCCAGAGACCAAGTTTCCTAGACTGTAACTATGTTTGCATATCCTCTGTTCCTGTTATCTCTCCTGAACTGCCATGCTAACGCTAGTTTCTCATCTCACACTGATATGATACATGTGGTAGTTCAAGCTCAATTTACACAAGACCAGTAACAGACCACAGTATGATAAATCCTTTATTTACATGTCACAGTTTTACAGCATTTATAACTTCAATTTATCTACAGTTGGGTGATTTTCGAATGCAAGGACAACTGTTTGTGTTTACAACCACGATAACTGAAGCGCATTTCATGTATCAACAGCAAAGAACCCAAATCAAAGCACTTGCTGGTTGGCAAAAATATTCTGTATGATCATGAAAATCTAATTTGTAATCTAGTTGCAGGAAACTCAATCTAAATTGACTTGAACTTAAGTATTACAATTCAATCTGGCGATAGTGATGGTGCTCAGATGTCACCCCTGGCTAATTTTCATTACTTTCAGTATTATCAATATTAGTGTATTTGCTCCAATTATTCAAATATTTAATTTCCTCCAGTCTGTCAGGCTCATCCATTTTTTCACACACGGTAAAGAAAATACAAGCAGGACATTAGCTCCAAACTGATCCAGTGCTGGTCTTTGAAGCGACCTTCTTTTGTCCACCATAACGAGCATACATAAGCTAATCACAATCACTACTCATGTCAACTGCGAGTGTGTTCAAGCCCATAAATAGGAGATTGATCCAAAGACTGCAATTCATGCAGGCTGTCCAAAGCACCTGTGTCTCACATGCAGAGCAAATCAGCTATTTAGCCAGCCTGACAGATGGCCAACACACCATCAGGGATCTTTATGTAACGGTCATTCAGTCCCTCATGGTAGAGCTGTGTCGTGTTGGTAATGTTCTCCAAGAACAAAAAAAAAATCAGCAGCTAATATATAATAATGTTTAAAAATAAGCTGTGTACGCTGTCTGGATAAAGTCAGTACTGAATAGGCTGCTTATTGTGAGAATATTCGTGCAAGTGGATTAGTAAAATGAATCTCATTTAGCTAATAATATCACTGCTGCTGAGGTAAAATTTAAATAGACCATTTTTTTTGTGTATACCGGTGCCAAGAAGTGTTTAAAACAAGTTAATTTTTGTGGTCATCTCATCCACAGGCTGGAGAACAACATCAAGGGAACATGGTGTTCTGAGGTTAAACACATTTAATGATGAATGTTTCTTCACTGCCATTGAAATGTTGGCATTAAATATGTAGCATTTATGGAAAACATATATTATATTGAAGGCTCAAATACAATGGCTAGTCTCCGAAACATCCTACATCCTATTTACGTAATGCAGGAGTCTTGTAAAATGTCAAAATCAATGCACATGTATATTTAGATGAATTTAGCTTTGAATTATTTCATACAATATAGCAGGGGGTTCTGCTATTTCTATATACATTATTTTGTCATGAAAATTGTATTAAAATTTGAATCTTTTGTAATAAAATTCTTTTAAGCCAAGAAAATCAAGGAGCTTGGTCATTAGGAAGGGTAACATCTCCTTCAAGTACAATCTGGTCATACAAGGCGAGATCATCCCTTCCATTAAGGACAATCCCATCAAGTATCTGGGAAAGTGGTACGACGAGTCATTAAGGGACCACAACAACGTCCGCAGCACTGAGAAGCAAGCAGAGGGTTGGTTGAAGAAAACTGACAAATCAGCACTCCCACTGAAGTTTAAAGCATGGCTTTATCAACATGGCCTGCTCTCCAGACTGATGTGGCTGATGACAGCGTATGAGGTTCCACTTACAGCAGTGGAAGGAGTGGAACGTAAGATCAACTTATGACTACCAATTACAACTACCACTCTCTTCCCTGGTTGAGGAGTTCCAAGTAGTGAAGTGCAGGGTGGCCATGATCTTCAGGGACTCAAGAGACAACAAGGTCAGAGTAGCTGGAATTAAAACCAGGTCAGGATGGAAGTGGGAGGCCTCAGCATCTCTGGCCCTAGCAGAAGGGAACTTAAAGCTCAAAGACAGCATTGGAGCACCATGCACGCGAAGGCAAGGCCTGGGATTGACCCGCTTCCAAAGATGGGGGAAAGCCAACCCTGTGGAGAGAAGAGCCATGGTCCAGGCGGAAATAAGGGACCTAGAGGAAGAGCGGAGGAAGGCAAAGGTTGTGGAGCTAGGAACCCAAGGAGCCTGGACAAGGTGGGATCTCCCCAAGAGGAAGGTGACATGGACTGACCTTTGGAGGCTTGAGCCATAGCGGATCTCCTTCTTGCTTAGGCCTGTCTATGACATCCTTCCATCCCCTGTGAACCTACACAGATGGGGGATGAGGGACAACCCAACATGCAAGCTCTGCGGGCAAAAGGGAACGATGACACACATTTTGACAGGATGTAAGACCACGCTTGCCCAAGGCAGATACAGATGGCGCCATGACAAAGTACTGACTGTGCTAGCGGACATCCTAGAGCAGGAGAGAACCAGGAAATCTCAACATAGGAACAAGCTGCCACCTGGTATAACATTCATCAAGCAGGGGACAAAGCCACCAGGGCCCAATAAAACCAGGGTAAGTCTCCTGCAGTCTGCCCAAGCATGGGAGCTTAGGGTAGACCTGAAGAGAAAGCTCCACTTCCCAGATGTCGTCCACACTACCTTAAGACCCAACGGAGTCCTTTTCTCCACAGAAGGAAAGAAGATTATCCTAGTGGAGCTTACAGTGCTGTGGGAAGAGGGGTGGGAGGAGGCATTTGAAACGAAGTCTGAACTCTATAAAGATCTGGTGCAGGACCGCAGGGACAAAGGCTGGCAGACATGGTTGTACCCAGTCGAGGTGGGATGCAGGGCTTTCCCAGCCCAATCAGCCTGGAAGCTGATGACAGACGTTGGACTGAGGGGGGCAAAGAGAAAGAAGGTAGTGCGAAGACTTGGGGAGGCAGCAGAGACCCTCTTGTTGGATTTGGAGCAGAATGGAGGAGTTGAGCTGGCAGCCAGGAGTGAGTGAGTAGTGGCTGGCCACCACTGCTGACCTACCAACAGGAGAGTGTTATGGTTAAGGGTCAAAACACTTCAGGATCGTTGGTAACCATCTGATGACACAACCTCCTGGTTAAAGACTCCAGTCATTGCAAAATGACTGAAGGAGAAGCACCTTATAACCTATAAGAAGATGTTTGGTTGTTCACTAATGTAGATGTATTAAAAGAAGCAATTTTCCTTCCATTACTGAAATACCTACAATGCCTCCTTCATTGAAACCAACACTGGCACAAAGGCCACACCACCTTTACTGGGACTGACAAACACAAATTCCATACCTCCTCTTGTGAAAATGACAGACACAGAGGCCACAACTCCTTCAGTGATACTGACAGGTACAGAGGCCACATCTCCTTCAGTGATACTGACAGACACAGAGGCCACACCTCTTTCAGTGATACTGACAGGTACAGAGGCCACACCTCTTTCAGTGATACTGACAGGTACAAAGGCCTCACCTCCTTCAGTGATATTGACAGACACAGAGGCCACACCTCCTTAAATGATACTGACAGACACAGAGGCCACACCTCCTTCAATGACACAGTGGCCACACCTCCTGCAGTGATATTGACAGGTACAGAGGCTACACCTCCTTCAGTGATACTGGCAGGTACAAAGGCCACACCTCCTTCAGTGATACTGAGAGACACAGAGGCGACACCTCCTACAGTGATACTGAGAGACACAGAGGCCTCTCCTCCTACAGTGATACTGAGAGACACATAGACCACACCTCCTTCAGTGATGCCGACAGGCACAGAGGCCACACCGCCTTTAGTGGAACTGACAAACACAGAGGTCACACCTCCTTTTGGGGGACTGATAGGTACAGAGGCCACACTTCCTCCAGTGATACTGACAGGTACAGAGGCCACACCTCCTTCAATGATACTGTCAGGTAATAAGACCACATCTCCTTCAGTGATACTGACAGACACAGAGGCCACATCTCCTTCAGTGATACTGACAGACACAGGGGCCACACCTCCTTTAGTGGGATTGACAGGCACAGAGGCCACACCTCCACACCTCTCTGATTCCTTGTGCTATGGTTCTGCTGATGATGGCCATCACTTACCTTGAGCCTAATGCACACTACACAATTTTATCGCTTATTTTCCAGTCATTGATTCATTTTGCCACTTGGCAACAACACCCCCCCAGCTCAGCAACTACTCGTTGGGAACTGCCACAACAACCGGCTGTGTAACATGCACCGCCCAGCGATACAATTTTCTCAGTATGCAAGCGATCGCCAAGGCTCTGAAATATTTTCAAGCATGTTTGATGTTCTCTGTGACGAATTGCAGAATCCTCGAATCCAGCTTATTTGTGTGGGAGGGCAAGGAAAAATATAAGCACAGTAATATAGCTTCTTTTAACTTGTCAAAACCAAACGGTTATTAGGAACAGCAAAAATAAACTCAAATGACATCATCCCTGGTGGCGCACAGTATAAAAATATGTAGCTACAATTCTTTTCACTATACACCGCCCGTATCCTATTTCTCCAACCTATTTCCTCCTCTCTTGTTTGTCCAGTACAAAATAGTGACAGTCACATGATAGAGAGCTCTTGCTGTATTTTCATGAGAGAACAAAGCATTGTGGGTAAAAATGAGAATCTCTGCTGAATTCCATGGCTTTTCACTGTTGTTATTTAGCTGTTTTAAAAGAATGTGGCACAGAGATAAATGTTGAAACAGTTATAAGTTTCAAAGCAGTGACACTGACCACAGTAATGTATTTGCCCAAAACACAAAAAAACCATTTGTCAGAAGAATCCTGTTCAAATCTTTTTTTTTCACTCTCATTGTGTTTAATGTGAAGATATTAAGACAGTGCTGTGACGTGAAAAGTTTAAACAGTGCATTTATTATATTTACATGTACCATTCTGAGTGTTTATTTACTTGATGTCAAATTTATATTGACTTTCTACATTAGTGGTGATTATTACAGTAGCTGTTGAAACTATATACAGCTCTGTGAGTAATTTGGATGTAAAAGGTATTATTCTGGGAAGCAAATTGCTGTAGGCGGTGAGGCAGCCAAGTTTTCTCTCGTTTTGCTAAGATGGATTATGTAAGTTCATATCTGAGCAATCCTGCTTTAATAGCTCTGTGCATGTGAGCTCAAAGTTTTTTATTTATTTATTTTTTATTTTTTAGGTTTGTGCAATTGGGGGGAAAGAGGTGCTAAGTTGAACTATGAAAGTGCATGCTTAGTTAAATTAGATTGCCTTGGTGTGTGCATATGATCGGTGTGTGAACACTAATACTAATACTAATAATAACAGTATTATTATTATTATTATTATTATTATTATTATTATTATTATTATTAGTTAAATAAAAAAACATTTTCTCCAACTGATTAATCACTAATCAAACAGTAAAAAAGTAGTAGTGTGATTTACTGGGTGAAATTTTGTTTGTTCAATGGCTGATGTTTAGTCCTTTGATTACAAACTGGGTTTGCCCTATCTTATTGTAGGATATGACCTCACTCTTCTTCCTGCTTTTGGCACGCAAGGAAAACTCTTCTTTACACACAGAGAGCTTAGACAAATGTAATTCAATGTATTGCATAACAGTCTAATCAATGGTAAACACAGACACACAAACAAATAGAAGGTGGTTACTACCAACACACTGGTTGTCAAGAAAACTGTGTAAACATGTGAGTATGCAGCAGAAAAGCCAGCAGGATGTACTGCTCTAAAAATCTACATTATAGAGAGATAGTATTAAAACGACTGCATTACTGATCATTAACAAGCCTGAACTTTTGATTAGTGCATAAACATGGATGTGTTGTGTCACCTTGTGTTTTGTGGGCATTTTTATTTCTTGCTGAATCACAAACACGATTTGAAGAAGAGTCAGTGGGGAGAAAAATTTATATAATTACCAAAAATCCTCTAAAATGTGTGAGACATCCCCTCTTATCTCACTCTAATGTGCTGCCAAATATCAGATTAGCCCACAATGCTGAAATCAACCACCAGCCAGACAGCATTCAGGCATCCCAGGAGTATATCCAGGAGATATGCAAACTGAATTACATAATGGATCCTGTTTTATTCATTTCTTCATAATAAAGTTGCCCATTTTGATGTATTCAGACCATCTGTTCAACTCCCTCTCAGTCTCAGGAAACACATTATTTGACTCTATTATTACATCAATTAAAATAATATTTCATGATAAAACAAGATCAGACTCAATAACTGAAGCTCCTGACAAAAAATATTAATGATGGTTATTTCTCTGACAAGCCGTTTTGATAAAATCACGGTAACGTTTTACTCTAACGTCCACAAATATGCATTGATTAATACTTGATTAACTAATGCTTTCATAATGACTAATTAATAATGAAGTGGAAACATTAACAGTCAGTTGAGTCATATATGATCATATATGAATAACCATTATAAAAATATTAATAGTTACGTACTACCATCTTGTTAATGCATTCAGTTAATTAATATCACAACTTACGCAGTATTACTAAACATCGTTTACATTGTATTTTTGCACACAGTGTAGTTTAACCAAAACTTTAGGTTATTTAAGTAACTTGGGACAATTTGCAAGGTGATGCCAACACCAAGCGAGATCACATGATCCAAACCAAACCATTTGATCAGTGTGATGTTAAAAAAACAGGGATGATGATGATCTTAGAGGAGATAGATCCATTCAAATTATTCAAATGATTTTTATTAATACTGCAAGTCAAGCCATTAATTAACATAATGAGTTAACAGGTTAATAGTTAATACTATTCATATATGACTCTGAAGCTGTTATTGTATAAGTTGCATTAGTTCCTGATGTGCTAAGGATTAGGACATGTATTAATTCATCATTATGAAATCATTAATTAATAGTTTAAATATATTGCTAGTATATATTAATAGTTATTAATATATTGCTTATTTGTGGACTTTATAGTAACATGAAAATCATTATTGCTGTGTCTACATTCTCCTACTTCGGTCATTATCTTCATCACTATTTTAGCCTGATATCAGTTCAAATCTTGAACAATTACAAATGATTTTACAGAAGTATAATGGCATTAATGTAATTCCCAAAACTACTGTAATCAACATTTTTTTAGAGTCACAGAGGCAGGATTGCTCCCATCCCATGGTTCTGGGAAAGGACCAAGCTGTTGTCTGGTTTGTGTCAGAGTGGCTTGTTCTGTCCAGAATGATAATACAGAGAAAGATAAATCTCAAACTGTCTGGAATGGCTGTCTGTGGTATGAGGGCAGGAAGGAAGGAGGAGTATGTGTCTGTCGAGATGTTTAAAAGGTCATAATTAAGGAGCTGATGACCTTTCATATTCACACTGGGCTCCATATTACCATTCTCAATTTAGGAAGTCATCTACAAAACATGTACAGCCACAATGCGAGGCTTCTTTAGAGACCAGTGTTCATGAATTACAGTCAGTTATTAGGCATTGTGTGTGGGCTGTCTGACCTCCTTGGTGCGTTAACAGCTCCTCTGCAACCTTTAAATTCCAAATTCTTTAAACTGCAATGAGTATTAATCAGCAATAGCTTTAAAGAATTACTGCATATGTTAATGACAACATCTTCATTAGGACAGATGAATGGATGCACATATATGGATGAATAGATGGATGGATACAGATGAAGATGTAGATAAAGAGGCAGAAAAATAGATAGATGGTTGGATAGAGCAGATGAATAGATGGATGGATGGAAGCATGCATGGATTGATAATTGGATGGATATATACAGATATATACAGAGAAACAGATAGAGGGACAGAACATAGGATGCATGGTTGGATAGGAAATATGGATGGACAAAAAAACAGAAATGAATGGATGGATAGGCAGATGGAATATATGGATGGATGGATGGATGGATGGATGGATGGATGGATGGATGGAACTGGTGGATGCAGAAACTGCATTATGAGGAGCAAAAAGGAAAAATGGGAAATTACAGAAAGTTAACTAGGAGGAATCCAGAGCTTCAAACATGGTCTCCAAGAGGTGGTTGGATGTAAACATTGTAAAAGCTCTTCCAGAAGTCCAAAGCCTCTTGGACACTTACCCATGCAAGACATTGCAAAGACACAACAGAAGCAAAATTATATACGCACTCACCATCAACTTTAATAGGAACACCTGTACACCTGCACATCCATGCAGTTATCTAATCAGCCAAGCATGTGGCAGCAGCACAATGCATAAACTCATGCAGATATAGATCAAGAGCTTCAGTTAATGTTCACATCAACCATCAGAATGAGGAAAAAGTGTGGTCTCTGTGACTGATCATGGCATGGATGTTGGTACCAGAAGGGCTGGTCTGAGTATTTCATAAACTGCTGATCTCCTGGGATTTTCACACACACGGCAGTCTCTAGAGTTTACACAGAATGGTGCGAAAAACAAAAAACATCCTGTGAGCGGAGGGTCTGCAGGCTGAAACACCTTGTTGATGAGAGAGAGTAGAGGAGAATAACAGACTGGTTTGAGCTGACAGTACAACCTTCCAGACAGCCTTCCAACAGTATGGGTCTAAAGTGTGTTCACTTTCTTGGCATTCACTTCTCATCTCGCTCTCACACACAAACACCGCCACATCTGATTAAGGACTGGTGCACCTGACTGCTGTGATTAGGTTCAGAGAACTGGTTTCATGCTCTGCTAGCTCTCCATGCTGCCATTTTCACTGACATGCCACAACACAATGCACTACACACTATTCTCTCATAGGCCTCTTCAGAAATAAAGAAATATGCCTTTATCCATAAAAAACACCTACTAACAGGGAAAAATTAAAATAGCAGCAGTGGATTTCTGGAAACAGGAGTGCAATGATTTAAATGTAGTACAATAATCAGGTAAGAAGATATTGTAAGAAGATACAATAAGCATGGTTGACATACAAATGCCCAAAGTTAAAAAAAAAACAGTAAATCTGAACAAGGTCAAAAGTATAACCTTCCATTCTACTTCCTCAAATTGCTGACTGCCAGAGTTCTTTCCTTTGTAAGTAGAGGAGGCTGTATATCAAAGTCAACACAAGGGTGTGTAATACGTCCTGTTAGTGCAGTTCCTGGACAGCACTCTCAATGTATGCTGATAGCGTACTCTATTGAGGATGAGGACTGATAATTGATAATGTACTCTTATTGAGGATAAAAAATGTTAAAAAAAAAAAAAATGATAGCACTCAAGGTGTTGATACTGGGTTTTCATGTACAATATTAATTAGGGTTGACCTGGGCAGACAACAAATTTTTTAAAGCCTTCTCAAGTAAAAGTTATTCCATGAGTTGTTTTTTTTTTTTTTTTTAGCAATAAAGCAGAACAATAATTTTATCTTGATTATTTGAAATTACTAGAAATGTTTAGGAATAGGTTAAAGCATCTTATAGTTGTTTGAGAATATATTATAATGAGAAATATTATTAAGACTTCCCATATTCAGTGTGTTTCATTCATCCATAAACATCATGTCATCTGCATATAGCAACTTGAGAAAAAAAGCAAAAGAAAACTGCTCCTATCTTCCTAGTCTGTGTCAAGTGGCTCTTGTGGGAAACTTGTGAACAGATTAGATGGAAATTGGATTACTCACCTGCTTCATAGGAGATAACACTCAGGTGTAATATCACAACACTGCAAACATGAGATTGAATGTAAGTGATCATGAGGTGACTCACCCTCAGGATTTTCACATTAAATGGAATTTTAAATGAAGGCTCGGCTGACAAGATCCCACCAGGTTTAGCGTCAAAGACACTTGCCAACCTGGAAGCCAGTATCTTTTGTGATTTTTTTAATAACTAACATCTTACCCCAATTTGTAGTATAGGAACTTTTTTTATTAAAAGTTTGGGTGACAAATATCAAAACTCTTCTAGCATTATTACACTTCAGGGAGTCACCATAAGCCAAACTTCCTGATCAGAATCTCTATATTGTTTTCGTACTTATCATTATATATTTATATTTTACTTTATATTCTGCTGCATGCTCATTATCCTGCTATTATGTCATTATGCAGCCTAATTCTGCTTCTGTTCATTTTTACTGTCATTATTTTTATGGTGGGGTGAGATATGTTTCCTCCAGGATCCCGATGCAAAATAAAAGACAATACATCAGCACGAAGTTCACAAGACCGCATTAAAGTGTAGATAATGTGACAACATTAAGACACGAAATGCAGATGACTACACGTAATGCATTAACTACAGATTTTAGCGGAATTATTTAAAACATATGTTTCAAGTAGAAACAAAATAAATCAATAGCAGCATATAACACAAAAGTACAAAATAAAACACTTGTTTTCTATGACCACCCCATCTGATGAGGAGTTTTTTTTTTAGAAAGACCCTAAATTCTGCTCAAGAGAGTGTTCAAGAGAACATTAAGAATATACTTTAGCTCAATTATATCTGCATTAAAAATGTAATTGTTTTACCTGCCTATTTCTAGTTACTGCGTCGTTTAATTTTATTATAGCTTCAGAATTTGAAGTATATTTAGATTGTTTTTTATTTAATGAGTGCTTCATTAATGGGCTTTATCAGGACTATTAATTAAATGTAAAAAAATAAATAAAAATGTAATGAAAAGAATAAAATAAAACAGCATCTAAACAGACTGTCTTTGTGTGGTCTGATACTTTAAAGATCATTCATACTTGACATTTCTCTGTGGACTCTGTACACCACTCATGTAGCAAGAATCAAGATCCTTTAACCCTTCATGGACAGACCTATCACAATATGCAACATCTTATAAGTTAGCTTTAGCTTGCTAGATCACTGAGACTCAGTGTTTGTTCAGTTGTCAGTTTTGAGAGCTGGCATGTAGGAACGAGAAGTGACATCAGTGTTGTCAGAGTCGGCTGGTATAAATGGGGTATCTGGGCTAAGCCCTGCCTGTTTTCAAAGATAAAAAGACATCACTGTCAGGTTTTGGGATTTACATCAGATTATTTGCTGTTAACACATTTACAAATTTACTGGAACCAGATGCAACAGCACCACCATACAATGGTTGTAAGAATAATACACAGATTGTTATGAAGAAGTGAGGCTGGGGCTGATTTCTTTCTAGCCCAGACTGTAAAATCATGCAGTCTATCAGTGATAGCTGTGTCAGGTGATTACGCAGAGTAACATGCCTACTAGATTTGATCACCATATTTTTCAGATACATCAATAACTCGTCATCAGCAGTGATGGAGACCGCGCACGTGAAATACCGTCTCAGGTGTGAAGAATGTGAACGAGGCGGATCATTTCCTCTATCATCCTTTTTTTTTCAAATGAAAAACAAAAAGTAGATACACGAAACACACGCTGTCCAGTGAAAGTAAAAATTACACACAAGGACAGATGGCAGGTTTGTTTTTTTTTTTAACAGTAGCTTGACAATGAAACCGTTAAGATTGAGCAGCGCATTAGATCAGGAGGTCTGATTGATGGCATCCAAATCAAAGGTTACAAATTTTTTGGTTTACCCTCTTTGGTGTTTGAAACAAATACAACATGAACCCAGTCAAGCATTACAGACTTGAAACACTTTAAAAAATTAGAAATCATGAATGCCACTGTCTATCTCCGTTTAAGTGGGTGTGTAATACTTTAGTCCAAATTATTCTTCTCATGCCATCAATCAGACCTCCTGATCTAATGCGCTGCTCAATGTTAACGGTTTCATTGTCAAGCTACTGATAGATATTGATTTTAGCCTCCCATCTAATATCCCCACTAGCTATCACTGAGTATTGTGTTTCGTGAGGTTAAAAGTTATACAAGCTTGCTTGCTGCAATATTCTTCCAGAAGTCAGCCATATACCGTTTTTCATATACGTGAGAATCATAAATTCAAGTTCCAATGAGATTTAATGCCGCTAGATTTAAGAGTGAAGAAGGCATTGCTAGTTTTACATCAAAAGGGCAGTTGTGCATTTATCACTGCAAGTGGTTCTCACATGACTGGCTGAACAAATTAATAAACTAATTGTTAAAACATTAGTAAAACTCACAAATGTCACACAAAATAAGCAGGCAGATTGAGTTTGTCAATTCTATTTGCCCAGTATAATTCAACAACAGTCCAAAATGTCTTCCGTCGCCTTGTTCCTAGTTGCTGTCACTTATGCGCTCACTTTCCTTTAATTCAAAATCTGACGAAGCAGTGAATGAGGAGTGACTGGAACAAGTGTACTCTTCTTGTTATCATACACACACAATTTTAGATGCAATCCTTCACCATAAAACATGCATGTGTTCTGAAGAGATTTTTATAGCGCATCAGGTAAATTGGATTTTTATAAAAGCATGACAATGTGATTTATGCTCCTGTTTGCTAACGTCTATAATGGGCTCTTACATAATGCAGCGCAGATGAATATGGAGCACTCGGAGGCTCTGAAAAATTTACTGGCTCACCATTCACACATCAATTTACAAAACGCTGATAGGTTTTTCATGTCTTGATAATCATACTACTACCACTCTATGCAAAAAGCTGAATTAGGCCTTATGAGATCTGCTAGAGGAAGGAGAACTCTGGGCAGGGTAAAGTTGGGAGATAAGGATGAGCGAACAGAATTTCTAGAGATTGCAGTGTGTTCTGCTTGCTTAGGGAACTCATCCGACGTTGGAAAAATGACCTCTGGGGCTATGAGAGTAGGTTTAATGAGGACATTTTAGCAGAAAAATGGATGCTCTGCAAAACTTCCCTTCATAATAAAATGGCATTTAAAATGTCTTTATGAGCCATTTACTTCCTGATTTTGTCAAGTGCAGATTAACTATGGAATAATACAGCACTTTGTGGTGCAGTGTGTGAGAAGTGACTGTGTTGAAGTAATTCATCAAAATACCTGCCATCAGGACACTTTTATAACACGGTTTTCCCATAATCAAATCCCAAACAGCTTCCGCGTCACTCTGTATGCGCAATACACTGGATATAGCTAACATAAGCCCAGTACAACACTGTCTGAGATTCAACCACATAAAAAGCCCAAAACTGTAGAAAATGAACATCTGATAGACTTAAGTAAGGTAATTAAAAGTAAATCATGGACTCTTATTGCTTAAATGTATTGGCCTTTGAGTATACAAATATAATAATTGGTATTCAAATAATGCAATTTGTTCTGATAACTCTGTCATGGATTATGTTTCACATTTGTAGTCCTGTCATGCTTCTGAACATCTGCCATACTGGGTACTACTGTCACTTTGGGTACTACAGTCATGCAAGTTTCTCCCCAGTGACTGTCTATATGCAGAGTTTCCAACAAATTGGAATTAATCTCATCCGAAGCTTGCTGCCAGGAGATCGCACAGGGTATACATTTAAATGCAGAGTTATTAAAAAGATCAAAACAGACATTCCATGGGGTGAAGCAGTAGGCGAGGTCTGGTAATCGGCTAACAGAATACACTAGGGCAAACACTGGCTATGTTTGCATGCACATCAATATCCTGCACATTCAATATTGTTAAGACAATATTCTGATTCCCATTCCTGGAATATGCCTGTTTTTTTTATTCAGAAAATCCGGTGACAGGAGATATATGTTCATGCTCAGTCCACGAGGAATTGTGGGTGCTAACAGATGCTTAGCTGTAGGCTAGGTATTTAGGAATGGAAGATCAGGCATACTTACAACAACCATATATACAGGAATATTCCGATGCCTGTACGCATATAAACATTGTATTTGGAACACATGTGCATGATTAGTAATCAAGGGACTGCTGTATGCATTGGGGGTTGCATGAAATTTTTTTTTTCCATTTTCATTTTATTTCAAATTCAGGACATTGCTATTTTTAGGCTATTTTAGAATTGCAGTTAAATGATGATAAACAACAGCAAAGAACTGAAGAATTGAAGCCTCACTTCAATTACCAGCATACACAGGCTACAAATTATATTTCCAGCTTTATTGCTTTTTTTCAGCATTTAATGCTTTCCCAGCTGAAATCATTGATTCTGGGACTGAGAGTGCACAGCATGGAAGCTCATGCTCATCAGCAGAGCCATTCTTGAAGCTCAGTTACAGGCTTTCCCTGGATGGAGGATGCTATGACTACAGCAGTGTCTGAGATGTTTTTCTAGGGTGGTAACAACCCATCGTATTCCACTCCAGCCTCACAAGCATCTGAAAACCAGTCTGGATCGGTCTGCGTTAGCAGACACATGTCACTCTAAACTACCTGAGTGGGATTGGATAGTGAAGTTCAACTCGCAGGACTGAATGCGGTCTTTTGCACAGTGCTGGTTATGATGGAATTCACTATATTGCACAGTGCAATCACTTTATTTAAATTTAAAAAACAACAAAATAACTGTAGGAGGAATTCATCTGGGAAATTCTTGGGAACTTGAGTTTGTACTATTGGATCCTGGGAAAATGTTGGCGGTTTTTTTTTGGGGGGGGGTCTTTTTAGAATATGTTTATTCAAGATATATCATGGTGTTCCCGCGTTACTACTAGATTACTTAAATCAAAGATTTGTCTGAAATAAATAAGAATTCCCTCTGGTTGTATTTTAGTAAGGTTAATCTAGCCCAGTAACTGCAGATCAGAGGCAAAGCTGTCTTACGAGTTATATAAAATATAAAATATCTAAAGCTACTATGATATAATTTTAGTGAAATCTTGGTTGTAATTCTAAGCATCAGACACTAAATGGCCCTTGCCCAAGAGTAAGAATTTCTGATGGATCAAAGCTATACATTTATCAGTAATTCTTTTCTTAAATCAATGTTCTCAGAGTTACTCATCGTCCGAGAGCAACAGTCTGAGGCGCTGAAAGAGTGTCACCACATGTCACTGGCAACAAGAAACTGATATTGATTTGAATTACATTTTTCTATCGGCCACATTCTAACACTTGAAAATGTGTTGCGTGACTACACATTACGAGTAGCTGACTGTGGAGGAGGATACATTATGCACTCAATAAATGTTATCTGTGGGAAAACAGTCAATCTGTGAAGAAAATAGCAAATGTTTTGTTTAACACGCCAGTTCAGTAGATCAGTACGTCAAATTCTACAAGCTGATTCAGACTGCTGATTCAGTAGTTACTACTACGGGAAACTTCAGGAAAAAGTTTGTGTCATGACTTCATGTAAAAAAAAAATACACATCCAAACGGAATGGTTAAACCGAATCATCAAGTTGAATGTCTATACAAATGTCAACTAAATCCCACTAAATTCTTACACTTCATGTGTTTTTTTTTATTTTTTTGGTCATTCAGAAGGCAGAAAATCTAACCTGCTCAAATATGCCTGCTCAGATATGCCAAAATATCAGACATAACCAAACAAACTTAACCAAATAGACCCATTTACATCTAGGTCTTAGGTACTGTCATGTTTAACCTCAGTTGATAGTGCGGTGTTATTATCTTACAAAACAGCCAGTTCTGTCAGTGCTCTGACCATGACCTCTGTGGAAATCTGCAAATTAGACAAAAACAGCACAACCAGTGCCACAGCATCCTATAGTGAGCGCTCGTTAAAAAATGCCAACTAAAAGTTCTCCAGATCCATAGGGAATTGCGATCGCATAAGACGGAGCGTGTGGCAGTCGTAGGCTGAGTGTAAGTACTTTGTTACTTTCAAACTTTGCTGCTCTGTTAAGCAGAGCTAATTGCCCTCAGAGGTGAAAACCTCCTTTGTTAACTGCACTTCAGAGCTTATCTTAAAAGGGGATGAATATTTATGAATTTAAACGTGTTTCATCTCAAGCCATAATGACTGAAAGGCTTTTAACATTAACTTTGCATTTGATTCAGAGATACTTTAATTAGTCCTTTAATTGTTGCAGTGAAAGTCGTGATTGAAGCACTGAAACAAGCACAAGAACACTGCTCCGCATTTTACGCCTTTCATTATCAACCCCCCCAACACACACTTTTTTTTTTTTTTTGTGTGTGTGTAGATTGTAAGATTTTAAGATTATGTGTTAGTCTGAGCCTGTATTCCATCTGTTCTATGGACCAAATGTCCCCATAACAACAAAAAATGTTAAAGGTGAAGTTGGGGATTGTGTGGATATGGCTGATTTTCACAAAACAAAATGTGTTTTCACTTTATCTGGAAAAGTCAAAGAGCCAAAAGATTTATTTTGGTTACTGAGGTTAAGATTCGAGTTAGGAGTAGGGGTAGGGTTTTGGGGTATATTTTACTTAATAATAATAATTAATAAACAATAATTAACAATAATACAGATACTAAAAAGATCTGTATGTGTGTGTTATATGGATCTTTGGCCCGCATGCTGAAGAATTCATGGTGGGCCTGTCACAGTTTGAGCTGACTGACTCTTTGCTAACTATGTTTATGAAAGTGGTTTTCCACACACTGCTGTCTCTTGCATAGACACATAAGCAGATGTACAAAGTGTAAACACCACAACCTACATTGCGTCTACACTCACAGCCACTTGAGTGTACACCACATGAACATCTGGACACCTGCCCATTCATGAAATGATCCAATCATGCGTCAGAAAACAAAAACATGATGTAAAAACGTTGCCTGGTATTTTTCCAATCTTCAACTATCTGTTCCCACTGCAGCATCAGCTCTTGGCTGGCAGGAGTGGAACTCCATGTGATCTTCTGCTGTTGTAGCCCATCCACCTCATGTTTCACCCTGTTGTGCATTCTGAGATGCTTTTCTGCTCACCATGGTTGTATAGAGTGCTTATTTGAGTTACTGTAACCTTCCTATCAGCTCAAACCAGTCTGGTGATTTTCCTCTGACCTGACCAACAAGGCGTTTCCGCTCCCCAGAACTGCCGCTCACTGGATGTTTTTTGTTTGTTGCACCATTCTGTGTAAACTCTATTGTGTGCGAAAATACCAGGACATCAGCAGGACATCATGCCAGGACATCCCAGGACATCATGCCATGGTCAAATTCATTGAGATCACATTTTTTCCCCCATTCTCATGTATCTGTATCTGCATGACTTTATGCATTGTGCTGCTGCCACATGATTGTCTGATTGAATAATTGCATGAAAGAGCAGGTGTACAGGTGTTCCTATTAAAATGATCAGCGAGTGTTTCGAAAGTTTGACGTTTTTGTTGTTATTTTTTTTTCCTGCAACCAGTTTGCACTACTGATGTCTGCATCATGTAGGCTATTAACACCAAATATTAGAAAGTTGTGTACATGCTTAGATTGTCATGTTTCTTTCTTTCTTTTTTTTAAAATTTTATTTTATAAGAATTATTTCAGCCGTTGCATATGGGGTTAGACTTGTTGCGTGATTCATCTGTCTTGTTTTTTTCTGTTAGTAAAATCAATTTTATTGGACAATGTCACGTCGGTGTTTATACTGCTAAACTTTGCAATCTCTAGTTTACATAAAAACATCTTTACAAATGAAATAATTTGTATGAGATCACAGGTCTGAAAACTAAACCTGGCTCAAACAGTGCAGAACGCTGCTTGATCGCACCCTGACCGAGTGAACCGGTGGAGTGCTTGTGTGTGTGTGTGTGTGTGTGTGTGTGTGTGTGTGTGTGTGTGTGTCCAGGTTCAGACAGAGTGTGAGGCTGATTATCAGCATGTGGTTGTGCAGGTTTTATGAGGCTGCTTCTCAACACTTTGTCAAGTGATTTAGCAAATCTGTGGAAAAACACTGAACAACGCATTTTTCTTTTCATCCTTATTTCCACTGATGGAATCTGTTGTGCAATCATCAGTAACACTACAAACCACATAGAGTATAGCGAGAAATCAGGAGGTAGCACCACTGAGAGCCACAATCAGCGAGAGTGAAGGAGAGGAAGATAGGGATACAGAGAAACAGAAAGATGTACAGCTGAAAAGATTAGAGCAAGAGGGGAAATCACACATAAAGGCCTGGAGGTGAAAATAAGTTAAGGTGTGCAGAAGGAAGTTAAGATTAGCCTCTGAGAGGTTGCAGTATTGTGCAGTACTGATTTTCCCTGCTCACAGTTTACATTTTAAAATAATCTGAATTATTGATATAATCCTTCTTGCTAGCATCAGCTATGTGACATTACATTAGTAATCAGATAACATTAGTAATCAGATCGGTGATTCACAATCACAGCGCTGAGGGATCACAATAAAGCAAATTGCACGAAGCTAACCAGCTAGAGTTAGCCTGCTACCTGACACACAAACCTTTGTTAAAGGAAAGTTTTGCTCATTAAATGTGTACTTTGTAACAGCGACAGCCACATTATGTATGGAATAAAACTGTTATAGTGCTGTTATAGGAAATGAATCAATAATCAGGATTTTCCTATAACAGAACATGCCAAAAATATATTTTATTCCTTTGAAACCATGTTAGCATGTTAGCAATTTATCCATGCTTTATTAATTAAAGTATGACACATTGTACTTTTTATCCATTTGTAGTTACGTTTCATGTTGTGGAATGTCCACGATACAAGATACTTCCTGTTATCACCAATACCATTATAAACGGTCTATAAACAGTCATTCCCTCCCCAGACTCTCTTTTTTTCTCTCTGTTGAAGTTAATAACACAGCTTGTCATATTAGAGAAACCACAAAGTGTGAACTCCTCCGTCCTGAGACTTTCTCGTGTATTACCTCGCTGTTACCTCTGACTGATACAAAGAGCTGACAGTGGAGACTCCTTCTAGAAATGCTAAATTTAAATGTAGGTAAATTGCACACTTTTTTAAACCTGTGTATGTGCCATCTTTGAATTAGTTGTTACTATATACACTACAATGTACTACAAATGGCCAATTAAAATAGATTTTGCAGCAGGGGCGGATTAGGGGCGGATTAAGGGGGGATTAAGAGTCCCCCCAACACAACTTAAATACACACTTGAGTCAAATCCATATGTTTTACCGTGTTCTAGTTTACCAGCAAAGCTAGGTAACCACCTTTATTAAATTCATTCACAATATGTATGCATTCATTCTCAATCTTATGCATAATATGCTGAAATAAGCAATTTCCCCCCGGGATTAATAAAGTTCTTTGAATCTTGAATATTGAATCTTGAAAACGGCTCCGTTAATGTTTCGTGTGTCGTCACATTGACGATAACGCATTACACTACATGAATCACGTAAAAGTTTGCATCCCTGGATATTACTGTCGGTCGTTTAATGTTTCTGTCGAAAAACATTTGTCAAATATTAAACTTTAGCTACTTAGCTTACATCTTACCTCACACTCTTTCACCGTTAAACAGTAAAGCCCGCCTTCGTTGATTTGATTGGCCATTTCAAACATTTTGACACTGACGAGCACTTCTAGACCGCAGAGGCAGAACACCTTAAAAATGCAACTTTTTTGAAATTTTTGTCATCCTAACAACATACATAGCAGTGCATAATAGAGTGCAGCAGAGCAGGATCAAAAATATCAAATATTGGTGGGCGGGAACAAATCTGATTACTGGGGGGATATGGTTTTACAGCCCTGTATCTTTTGTTTGTAGGGTAATGAGGTTACTATTGGAATTGAAGTAGGGAGGGATGACGTTAACCCGGCATGCGCGCAGCGTGCTCGTCAACTGCCTGTTATTTTAAAACCTTCCTCCAGTAACACTAGTAATTACTACTGTAGAAATAATAATTATTGATCAATCGAATACATGCGTGGGATTTGATAAGAAGGTTTAAAAAATATATAAGCAAAAACCGTTGAACAGAGACCCCATGATCACCGTGGGCCCCTAGGCTACAGCCTTGGTTAACCTGTGCATTAATCCGCCCCGCTTTGCAGGCAGAACTACTGTCAGAACTGCTGTTATCGAAAATTATTCAACACCTTCTGACCAATCAGAATTGAGCACTCAATGTGCATTAATGAGTATTCTTTATTCTCATAACACTCCTGTAGTACCATACTTGCTTAAAAATTGCACTTGCAATAACTAAATAAAACAAAAGTAAGCATAATTCAACCATCTGTACAAAACCTGAATGTAATAAAGCAGGATTGAATGTAACAGAAAACAGGATCAAGGCATGAGTACTGTGTGTGTGTGTGTGTGTGTGTGTGTGTGTGTGTGTGTGTGTGTGTGTGTGTGTGTGTTGACCGGTCATTCTCTGACATTTTCAACATTGTGCTATTCCCTGCTCTAAAAGCCTTAACGCCAAACACAGCGTTAGCATTTCTGCTGGATTGCTTTTATTCCCAATGTAAATATTAACAAAAGGTGTTCCCAAAATGACAGTTGTTTGAGCAATCTTCATTTATGTACACAGCACTTTTGCGCTGCCATGTTGGGGATGTTATTATGACCGCAGATTATTATAGCACATCATTCTCCGGTGAATCTCTGTACCCCTATAAATGAGACAGTAAAGATGCTCCATCTCTGACAGAGACACAAGAGAGATAATCCATGATAGTGAGCTGATCCTTGGAAACGTGTGAAAAGCTCGCTTTCATCAGAACCTGCTCCAAGTGAAGCAGCGAAGCTCAGTACAGACGTAGGCTGCTGACGATGACAGAAAAAAAAAGACAAAAAGTCGAGCAAGTCCCATGTGTCTTTCTTTTCTGTGTTCCTTTAGAAGCTGACAGTGAGTCATTATCTCTGTGCGTGCAGTCTGTTCGTTTGGCTTTGGAACAAAGACACACACACACACGCGCGCGCGCGCACACACACACGTACTCCTGCACAAGCACACAGTTCTACATATACCAGTACACCGCCCTACACACACCCTCTAAAACACACAAACACACACACCCACACATACACGCACACCCACACATACACGCACACCCACACACGCGCGCACACGCACACACACACACCCTGCATGGTTGCCCAATCTGTAGAATTTATTTTATAGCTAAAGGCATCCCTGGCTGCTACAGAGACTTTGAGAAGTGAAGAAGTCTTGGCTGTTTCACAAAGGGGTCATTATATGATCGAGAGTGAATATCTGTGGAATGATGTGGCACCCAATCATAGCTCAAAAATAAATAAATGTATTTTCTCTCTGCTGCTCTGTTTCAATGCAAAAAAGTAATTTTTTAGTCGTGATTGGTCTAAATATTACAGTTGTCGTTGCACAGGTTTTTTGATATCTGCACATTTGCTTGAGGTTGTGAAAACAGCAGCACAAAATATATCTGGGGAAAAACTCGAATGCCACCTCCTTATCATCTCAACATTTTCTTTTTTTGCAAATTTAAACACTACATTCAGCTTCTCTACCTACTGCATTTGTGCCTCTTTCACCACCAACACTGCTATTTTCTGTTGATGTCTTCGCTTTGACCAGGAGGTTATACCAAACAGCCCATAACAATCCTAATACTCCAAAAATGCACCTTCCAAACCCTATACGCTGCTTTTAAAGTCTAACAGCTTGACTACTATTATAAAATACGCTGTAATATTTTAAAGGACTGTCATTTAATATACATTAACAAGGATGTATGAAAAGTTTCCTGCTGCCACAGTTTAACCGTTAAAACCAACCTGACAGCACTGCGATTGTATGAACCCTCTAAAAGCCATTCCGCCTCAATATAGTGTCCTAGAAAGATATACACAGAGTTCTTTTTGAGTATGTTCAGCTGAGGTTCTTTTTAGCTTTTTTCATCTTCCATTATTTGAAATACCGCCAGCTTTGGCAAATGCTGTGGCCCCATTCAATGAGGGAAAGACTGACAGATGAAAGGCTGTGAAAATGAAAATGCTGTTCAGTCAGAATGGACTTCGAATTTATTTTTCCCATAGAATCACTGCAGCAATGAGAACCTGTAATGGCTAAGGTAAAGTACTAATGAAATTTTAAATGGCTTACGAGACAGTCCAAATGCACGAAAGGTAAATGACATTTCAATTATCGTCTGAACATTATTATTAATCACATAACGTATAATTGCATCTCACACTTTAATGTACCCCCATAAACCCCAAGGTACCATATATGTCTACAATATCCAATCCTACTGTAACACACTGGACACTGGAATGCAGAAAGGTTCCCTTGACGGTACAAATACATAATACGAAATCAGAACACAATCAGGCAAACAACAGAATCAAAGGATAATCTAAAGTGTAGTCAAATGAATGGGAAAAGGGTACATTCAAGGATAATAAGAATGAGTATGGCTCAGAAATTACACAACTAGAGAACTGGCAAGATTTTGCTGCTGAAACCACTGAAAGCCGTGAGCTCATATAGATGACATGAGGAAGTGAATAGGAAACTGGGGTCAGAGGTCATGCTAGAACTCAGGAGAGTGCGACCTCTGCTAGTGGGAAGGGGTAACATCCTGAGCTGGTGTTACATCTATAATGTAATATTAGTTTCATCATTTTGCCTTGTTTTCCATGTAGTTCAAAGATGTATTCCTCTATAAGAGGTTAAATAAAGCTATTCATAAAACTATATGTAAATAAAATGTCATTACCAGTAAATTAAATGGCAAATACAAAAGTCACTGGATTTAAAACTTCATTTTAAGCCAAACATTGCATTTTGGAATACACTCGTTTGAATTAGTGAGTTTAGTCACTTAACTACAGTTCAACAACTATGCGTTGGAAATATGAGGATCTTTTGGATATCAGCTTTGCTCATCAATTTCATTTTCCATAAAGTGATCTGGATACAGTACAGTATCATTATGGCATTGAGAAGCGCCAAAACCTATGTTCGCTGTGTGCTAAGAAAAAAAAAAAACATCTTGTAGATGTAATTTTAGATATAGATTACATCTTGTTTTCCATCTCTTGTCGGTGTTAATGGTTATCTTTTATTGGAAACATGAGTGCCAGTTCCACAGACATAACTCCAAGCTCCAGCTGTTAAAGGCTTACCAAAGTTAAAGCACTCATAATAAAATCCAAACCTGTAGCTGCCTAGCCATGCATTTACGTGAACGAGGAATGACCGTTACCACTTCCCCTCTAACAGACCTATAAAATTCTCATTACATGTCATTTTGGAGCATAAACCAATGCTTTGTAAGGTGGCGTGTGCACATTTTGGTACACTGAGTCCTACAAAGTAGTCCAGCAGTGCAGTAACTAGAGGTGAAGCACATTTTTACCTCCTTACAACACTCTCATACACAGGCTTCCTCCTACTCACTGCTCCATATGGTGAACAGGAGTGTAGCTCTAGCTGTATGGCATTATATAGTCTCTACATGACCAGGACTCCTACTGAGCCTCCACATGGCACCACATATGCAGTTACTGAATATCCCGTGAGTCTCTAATATGGCAAGGAGTCTCAGAGTAGCAGGGGGTCTCAGAAATGTGGGTTATGGGACTGAGTGACAGTACTAAGGCTCTTTATCAAATGGACAGAAGGACGACACACTGAGAGAACCCAAAACTTTTCATCATTTTGGCTTTAACATGTGAACTTGGAGGACATTTATCATAAGGCATTTTTTACAATGGATATATTCACTTTATTAAAAGACACTTTCCTTTCGTTTACAGTTGAACCATCCAATAAAACATTTTGATGTGATGTCCTCAGCTTGACATGGGTTGACATTTTCCATTACGTTACTCGACAATGACTGAAATAAAGGGGGGCATTTTTTCAAATCATCTCCCAAGTTAGTAGCGTTGCCAGGAAATGTTGCTCTCAGCAATGCTGCATCCTTTAATATCTCAAAATACAGCCATATGTCAGATGGTATTTTCCTGTCGTGGCAGATGACATGACAGTTTCACTCACAGTGTGTGTTATATAGTGACATTCGGGTTGTGGAATTACTCACAGTCATAGATTATACTGTACATACTATTTATCCAGTAAAGTATGTAAATGATGAATTGGGTTCAATCATCCAAGAACCTGTGGTTAGAATCAGAAGTGGGCATTAAACATCAACATAAAGCACTAGTAAAATCATAAAGAGTATAGTACAGAGTGTAGCCAAAGGTTTGTAGACACCTGATCGTCACACCCACATGTTTATGTGGTTCTTCCCGAAACTGTTGCCACAACATTGAAAGCAGACAATTTTATAGGATGTCTTTGTATGCTGTAGCATTGCAACTTCCTTCACTGGAACTAAGAGGCCCAAACCGGTTCCAGCATGACAATGCCCCTGTACACAAAGCGAGCTCCATGAAGACATGGCTTGCCAAGGTTGGAGTGGAAGAACTCGAGTGGCCTGCACAGAGCCCTGACATCAACCCCACTGAACACCTTTGGCATCGGAACTCCAACTGCACCCCAGGCCTCCTCACCCGACATCAGTGCTTGACCCCACTAATGCGCTTGTGGCTGAATGAGTGAATCCCCACAGCCATGCTCTACCATCAAGTGAAAATCTAGGCTCAGTGGTTAAGGTCTGTTCTACTGATCAGAAGGTCATGAGTTCAGGTCCCATTACTGGGCTTTAGCAAAGCCCATAACTATTTCTGGTCCAGTGGGACCATATGGCTCCAACAGCAGTTTTGCTACGATGGCTTAGGACTACAATTGCTATGATAGCTTTAGGACTGCAATTGCCACAAACAGTTTTGCACTCAAGTCTCCATCAGTGAACAGTTGATAACTTCAACAAAATAGACTTTTTTATAATAGAATTTTTTTATTTATAATCGCACTATCCGGTGTCACCCAGATGAGGATGGGTTCCCTTTTGACTCTGGTTCCTCTCAAGGATCCTTCCTCATATCGTCTCAGTGAGGTTTTCCTTGCCTCTGGCTTGCTCGTTAGGGATAAATTTAGACATTTAAAATTTATATCCTGAATTTATATATTGCTGTAAAGCTGCTTTGTGACAAAGTACATTGTAAAACGCGCTATATAAATAAAATTGAATTGAACTGAACAAGAAAAAAAAACATTTCACTATACTGTACATGTATATATGACAATGAAAAGCTTTCTTATCTTTTCAGTGAGACAAGAGATGGAGAGAGTAATTTGTCACTCTTAAATTGTCCAATTTGAAATGCATTAATGAGTTCCGATAGCATCACCATTCGAGCTAAGCTACAGACTGCCATAAAGACCTAATCAAACAATCTCAGCCTGGCCAAAACATCCCTGTCCTTAATATTTGACTTCCTACGATGATCATTTAAGTGATTTATTTATAACAATCACCATATCAGCCACTTGTTCAGGAAGCGTTTAAAATAAACAGGATCATGCCTGATGCGTGGACTGCATCACGAATCCTGGATTGGCCTGTGAATCACAGGATGCCAAGAGCAGATGCCTGTTGGTGGAGGAAAGCGGGCAGGCGAATATTTTTTTTTTACAATGTGTCACGGCATCACACTCAAATGCACCACAGAGACACATTCAGCACTCATCAGAGACAGAAACAGAGCGAGAGTATAAAAGAAAAACAGTGAGAGGCAGATAGATATACACACAGGCAGTGGGAGAGAGGAGAGAATAGAAAAAGCACCTCGGAGACAGACACCTAGGAGTACAACTCATCAGGCACGTTAGGCCATTTTCATTGTCACATGACCTGTCACTATGCCCAGCCTGTTAGTGAGCACTATATATGTGCCAGTATGTATGAATGAGAAACACGGTGAGATCCTGTAGCTGGTAAAATACACTTGTTCAAGAAGACACTGATATGCTCACATCCCTGTACAGATGGCTGCAACAAAACTCACGTAAGGTACAATTAAATACACAGCACTTGCACTGAACATAATCGCTATTTCTAGAAACCGTCCTGATTGTTAAGCATTAAGCTGTATTCTTTTGGAAGTGGAGAACATATAAAATGCAAATTTAGAAAGTTGAACTTCTATCTATAGCCAAAAAGAAGGGTTATGCATAGAGGAATTGACTTGCAGTTTTTATTTATTAATATAAAAATGGTTCTGTATTTTAAAAAAAAGTCCTCTTATCTGGGTGTGGACAATCTTTAGGAGATAACACCCAACAAACTAACAGAAAATAACAGAATTATAACAGAAACATTTCCAAAACTATGCACTCCCCTTGATCTTTTCTACATTTTGTAGTGTCACAACCTAGAACTGAAAAGGAAATTATCAGGCTCATATGTCAGGAATCCACATAAAATAGCTCATAATACTGAAAAAAATCATTGTAGCTTTCAAATTTCTTTTACAAAAAAAATGTGTAAGTTGTGATTGTATAGTTGGTGTGAAATCACATAGTAAGTCCATTCGTGTGCAATTAAAGTGTGACATGATCTCAATATAAATACACTGCTCTGGAAAAGTATCAATCAGTGTTTGATTATTAAACAATCTATACTGTATATCCTACATCCCCCAAAAAGCACAACTGCAAGAGGAGGCTGCCCAAAGAAAAAGTCAGTGAGTGGGTAAGAAGGGCATTAGCAAGAGAAGCCAAGAGACTATAGGCAATTCTCAACATGATGCTAACACCACCATGCGTCACTGTGGAGATGGTGTCCTTTGGGTGAAAAGCAGTGTTGAATGTTTACTGCGTCTTGCCTTATGGCAAACTTTAAATGAGATTTCATATAGTTCACCACTCTTGTATAAAGCCCATCATTGTGAAATGTCCAGGTTATGGTTATCTTGTGAACAGCATCTCCCATCTGAGATGTGGATCACTCCTTTTCCTTTAGCGATACCCTTGGTCTCTTGGATTCCCAACATAAGATCAATATCATTCATTTTTTAACATTCTAACATCCTAATTTTAGATATTTTTATAAAATACACTGCCTCCAAATGTCACATGCTATAACCGGTCATGCCACATTGGTCCACATTAAGCTTGCCTTGCCTGAATCCAAACCAATAAAAGCAAGCACCATGACCACTCCTATTCACCTTCCTCCAACCCCCCACTGTGGCCATCCACCTGGAGACTAAAGATATACCTGTTATCATCTCATGCTTTGAGCTCTCTAGGCATCCAGTCATGATGCACGATGAGCTTCACTCCACCCGGCTGACTTATCTACCACTGCACAAGGCTGATCTCAGGTCAGAGGCTAAAGAGAACCTTTTTTTCACGCAAAATCTGGAGCCGTCATGAGGGAGAGTTCCATAGACGCCAGATAAAACTGCAGCTGCTATGAGCATTTCAGGTTTTATTTTTGCCTCTGGTGCATTATAAAAAGATAACCAAGAGTGAGAGAAAGCGAGGCTTGTGCATAGTTTATATCTTATTTAACAGACCCCCTTTGACATTTAATTGCCCAGCAAGAGACTACAGCACACCACCAGCAGTACCCAAAAAGCCATCCCCATTTCCCAAATGTGTTCTGGTTTTCATCCATCCATTTTCTGTACTGCTTATCCTACACAGGGAGCCTGGAGTCCATCCCAGGGGACTCAAGGCACAAGGTAGGGGTCATGCTGAACAGGGTACCAGTCCATTGCAGGGCACAATCACACAAACTACAGACAATATGGAAATGCTAATCAGCCTACAACGCATGTCTTTGGACTAGGACAGGAAACTGGAATACTCAGAGGAAAGCCCAGAACAAGGAAAGAACATGCAAGTGGGATTTGATCCCTCCACCCTGGAGGTGTAAAGCAACAGTGCTAACCACTAAGCCACCGGGCCCCTGATCTGGCTTTCAGAAGATCTGAAATTGTTTAGAGTGATATTCAGGAGACATTTTTGTATCTATCTTTCTACCGAACTTACCTCTGCTCTCAGCTTAGAAGGCACCCGTGACTGCTCACCTTGATAAAATTCCCATCATCCCCTGTAGCAGTATGCTGCAACGTGGCCTTGCATCTGAAGTTCTTCCCACTCAGGGATTTAAATAAATGACAGCAGGAAAAGGCCTAAGGCTGTACGGCATCAGAGCAACTCCCTCATCAGCCCTGTCAGATGGAAAGAAACCACCACACCGCTACTTTATGGGTGAGAGTGTGCAGACATTTTCTTTTTTGTAAAAAAGCACTTCAGTCTCTCACCAGAGACACTCCTTCAATTTCTACAGTTCTCAAGAGGCTAGCCATCATTTACCCCCCACATCTTTCCTTCTACACCAAAGGAAAAGAGCAGAAGCCTGGCAGAAACTGGCCAAATGCTTCAATAAAAATCAGATTTCTGCTGAACACACTGCACTTATGTGGGTGGACTGCTTTAAATTATATAATGCCATGCTAGTTGATTAGTGGTTACATTTCTGTGCTAGTGACCGGAAGGTTGTGTGTTTAAATTCCAGATTGTTGGGTTCTTTGGCAAGATTTTTAACTCCAAATTGCTTGGTTATGTATTGGACACTGATTCACATGTAATTGAGCTAAGTGCCTCTTGAATAAATGTAAATGAAAAACAGAGAGTAAACTGTTTCTGTAATCTTCAAAATATTACACCCCCTACTAATATTTAACCATGAGAATATGCAATTCTAACATTATAGATATGTCATCAGTTCTCACAATACTTTGCAAAGTGTCTCATTATGTGTACAAGCTGAAAATCAGTAAGACAGTTTACAAGGTACAGGTTTGGTCATGTGACCTTTCAGGAAAAATGCAGATAAATATTCAAATTTGGGCCTGGGAAAACCCTTCATATTGTGATTTCTTTTCTGCATTTTCTACTATAAGTAATTCTGTAAACTACAGACTTATACGAACAGAAATGTGTATTTCCTTTACATGTGTCTCAACCACCAGTAACTTTATAACACTTTAAAGTCTGGTAACCCAAAGAAACGAGTGAAATCAGAAAAACTAACATTTAAACATTCCAACCTCAGCGCCAGAGCTGCACATCACAGATATTTTGACAGCCGGTAACAGCACGAAGCTATACATCAACCTGATCAAAGCGTGACATTCACTGCGTGAGAAAATCAGACTTTACTGCTGCGTTTGTTAAACTCGCTACCTTTGTAGGGGGATAGCCTAGGCAAGATTAAAAAGTAAATAAAAATAATATCTTTATGGTTTATTAAAGATAAGGTGTGAAAGTATGTGATAGGCAGTAAAACTCAAATTTGGCCTAAAAATATAAATGTATATGTGATGAATATATATATATATATACTTTAATAAAGAGAATCTAATCTTAGATCTGAGAATCTGAGATATCTACAAAACAAACAGTAGAAATCACAATACTGTCTGATTAAGTAAAATGGTGGTTTGGGAATTCCCTTATATTTATCAAAGAATACAGAGCACAGGTTTCTCCAAAAGTATCGCATCACAAAACTCACTGTGAAGCGAGCACTGAGATGATCCTAACTTTACAATGTTGTAGGAATGAAGCGCAATGAAGTGAGCAGTTTAAATGAGACGTTTCCCTATACGCACTTTATTTTTTCATGGTGAGATATATATTTGCATGGAATTGCACTAATATAAACCTATATTAGAGATAAACAACTGAAAGGTCATCTCACTGTTTGATGTTTTCCATGATTTAATATACCTGATTCAACTAATGATGAGTCAAAGCTTGTGTCAAAGTGTTAATGACTACTTGGTTGCAATGGTCCAAAAAGATACAAAGCATAATTTTTAAGATTGTAGTTTATTAACTATGACTTTTTAAGACTTCTTTTTTTTTTTTTTTTGGAAATTCAACATAACTGATCTTGGGGATTCCTAGGATTTTTTTTTGGGGGGGTTGCTGGAACTGGAGTTTTTCTCTAAACTGTATAATGCTGACCACAGAAAAAAAGTTTAGCTCAACTCAAGAGTGATGTAATTTTGTAAAAGTTATCACTCCATTTATCCATAATTTCACAGCTCGTACGTTTTAAAATGAATCTGTGAAGCACAACAATCCCATCGGTGGCTCACTTGCACTTTCCACTGCACGCTCAATCAGACCCACACTATCAGATTTCCCTCTGCTAATGACTCCATCATTCCTGTTGGAAATTTGAGTGTGATGAAAATTACTGAAACAAAGAGATGAAAATAGATATGCAATTAAAATCTAATTCGAGAATATCTGCCAAAAAAAAAAGTCTCCCCCGTATCGACTCGCCCTGTCGTCTGTCATTCCTTTACACTTGGTACCTGGATTTTTTTTGCCAGTTTAAACAGCTGGTTTCTGATCCAGGCAAACTTCTCCTTATACAGTTAGCTACCTCACACACATGAATTCCAGCTTCACTAAAGCTGTAGTTCTTGTTTCATGATGCACACCCGTTATTTTGTTTCATTCCACCTATACAACAGACCTCTGTCTCCTGAAGAGTAACACTGGCAAAGTGTGACCAGTTCGCATTTTAAACCCCCATACACATTTTGAGTTTTATTTGAGAATAAGATTGTGAAGTTACACATTTATTGGCATGGTCAAAGTGAGTAATTATTAAAAGAGGACTTTTGGGCTTTTTCAATACTGATAGTCATAGTCCAAAACAGGCTTTGAGGCCATTGCTTATCCATCCATTCCTTATCCAGAAAACAGACAAGTCCAAATCTCAAATCCAGAAACCACATGACTAAGAACCTGAAAAGGGGGAATAAAGATGAGGACTGAGATTCTCGAGGTGGTGTCTGAAGACCTCCTGGAGGCCTGTGATTTATAATATGACTTGTACTCTGATATATTAATCATATAATGATGATAAGACATCACGTAATTAAATATGCATTGATATTTCAGACTAAATTAATTAAATAAAATTAAGCGCAGCAATTACATTGCTAACCAAGTCAAAGCATCAGTCAAAACAGAATGTGTTAGAGCCCGCCCTTGATGGATGAAAGTGACAGTTTAAATTTAAGTTGTATTTTAGCTGACATATTGTTTAAATAAATAAATAAACAAATACATTTTGCACTACATTTAATTATGTTCGCATTTATTTCATTATTATTTATTGTTACATTAAATTTTCCTTAGAGGACCAAGTCTACAGGATTAGACAAGTAACCATTACATATTAAATGTCAAGCATAATTGTGTGGTAATATTTAATTTACCCATTTTACGAAGGGACAAACTGTGATTGAGTCAGTGACAAACAGGATTAAAAGCTTCTTGGTGTGTAAGAGGATAGAAGTTCAGGCTCTGCTGCTCAGGCTAAAGAGGCTCAGCTTTAATCACCGCTCCACACGTTCTTTTTGCTCCTGTTTGATTGAATACTATTTGTCACGTGTCTGATGTTTGTCATTTAAAAACAATGTGGTTTCCTGTGTAAGAGGTATGAGTGAAGCGATACACCTCAAGAACTCAGCATAATTATGTAAATAAGTACCTGATATATAATAAGTCACATGACCAACCAACTGATCTAAAGTACCGAACTATTAGGAGGTCTGCTGTGTTTTACCACATGGCATTGTTACGTAAGGAATGAAACATGACGGGGCTGTTATACTTCCCTAATCAGCAACATGGTGGTGTGATACAATTAGGTGTTAGATAGTAAGGAACAATACATTTATCCTTTTATAGTTACATTTAACGTTGTGGAATGTTCGCAAAACAAGTCAGTTCCTGTTATTACTTACTTCACTGCAGCAATAAACTGTGTTTTCCTCACCGCTCTCTTTTTTTTCTCTCTCCCTTGACATTACTAAGACACCAGCACAAGCAGAGTGCCGCTACCCCCCAAAAAGTGCATTATTTTCATACAACAGCATGGTCTGGATTCTGCTTACGCCATACGTTTTACCAGTTTATTGTTAGTTTATATTTAATGTTGTAGATGTCCAAGAGACAAGCTAGTTCCTGTTCTCACTTATGTTATAGCTGCGATAAACAGACATTCCCTCACCAGCCTCTCTCTTTCTCTCTCTCTTTCTCTCTCAAAAAAATGCAGCTTATCATTTTAACGAGAACCCAGAAAGCATAAACTCCTCTGTGCTGAAAACTTTCCTTTGCTGATAAACTTCACAAAGCACCATGACTGTTCCAAAGCGCTTACAACCGAGACCTCGTCCATAAACTTTAAATAAATGTCTCCGAACAAAAAACAGCACGTTTTTAAAATCTGTTTATTATTCTTATTACATTAAGTAAGTGTCTGTCGTACAAGCCCCTGTGTATGTGCTGTTACTATAGAAACAATAGTGTATCAGAACTAGTACATTAATATTAAAATATTTTTCATGTTACAGCCAGAACTACTTTCCCAGCCGTGCTGTTTAAATAAAAATAATGCACACCTTCTGACCAATCAGATTGGAGCATTCAACAGAGCTGCGGTATAAAGAGTTATAAATAAGTATAGAAATTGATTTTTTATAAAGTTCCTAATGTTTTGCTGACCAAAGTTGCTTTGTAGGGTCTTTTTTCTAAAGTATTTAGATGTGTTGGTTTCTTAATTAGAACATTGTTTTGCTGCCAAGAACGCTGTAAAGGAATTTATGCTGACTGTGGCTGTGGTTCCACTTCACCGGTTTAATAACAACTCAGCAAATGCAGTTTGCACAAATCTGATGAGCTCCACAGCACAAGGGCAACACAGTACACGCCTGGATTAACATAACTACAGTATACACACTGATGGTGGAGCTAAAGTCACACACACGTTTTGCAGAAAGGATCTGATGGCTTAGCAATGAGTCTTCTTCTGGATTTGCACACAGACATTTTGGCCTTTCTTTTGTGCGTGTGATTTAGCCCTTTCTGTGTCTCAGTGGGTCTTCCGACCAAAGAGCCTGTATATTTTTTGCACACTTCATTTAATCCATCTCCTAATTATGAAACTTGCTAGAATCTGGTGCATTAGAGCAGGGAAATCACAAATTACCACTATCGAACCTATGCCCAAGATACACTGCCAACTTCCTGAGGCACTAATCAGTGTGCTACAGTCAGTGATCAATTATTAAAATATTTTCAGTAAGGATTGCCATTTCTTTTGAGGTTGGTTTTCATTTAATAATTTAAGCTGCAACTGTGCTTATTTAAAAAAAAAAACAAAAAAAAAAACAGGTTTTAAGATATTGCTGGTGTAGTACTGTAACTAGAGCATCTGTGTGTATAAAGTAAACCTACAGCTATTTATAGATTTATATTTTTCATCAGAATTTAACTTACATTGCCACAGAGTGTTGCAGTTTATACATTTCATTAGCTGCAGCGATGTCTTCTTAGATTATTTTTTAAAAAATTTTAAATTCTTTGAAAACAAAAATACGAATTTCAAGAAGATGACAGCAAAAAAAAAAAGAAAAGCTTATATAGCATCTAAAATTATCAGCTACCTAGAAACATCTAAAGTTGTGTGCAAAATTTTGCACCCCCCATCCCCCCAGCCCCCCTCTTTTTAGGTTAAAAAAAGGGGGGGGGGGGAGAGAAAAATTTTCAATTCATCCATTATAAAGAAAAATGGTGTATTGAACAATCCAATACATGATACAAAATCAACAGTTTTGCAGAGAATACAGAAGAGTATAGAGGCAGTTATAAAGGCAACAAGTGAGAAAACAAGTTCATTACAAGTTCACTGTTAAAAACATAGACAGTTTAGTTACTTTTTGTTACCTGTGATAATGAAGGGACATCTTTTAAAACTACTGCCTTATGTGTTATATTAATTATTATTGTTGCTATTAAGAACATTAATTTTTCATTTCATCCTAAAAGTTATTGAAACTTTTTTTTGCACTTAACCGCAGCTAGATCAAGATTAAAAAAAAAAAAAGAAAAGAAAAGAAAGAAAAGAGAAATAATAGTGATATCACATACTAACGTTAATCTGAAGCAGGTGGAACAGGAGAATAGTAGTTAGTAGAAAAAAGAGATTATTTTTTCAATCTAATTGAGCTCTGACTGGAGTGCACAAGCCAAATAACAAAAACTGTCACTGTTTAATTACTATAGCAGCTAATGTATTACCGGTTGGAGACAGGACCACTACACACACACACACACACACACACACACACACATTTTCCAAAATATGAAATCCTATCTGGTGAATTGATGTACTGTATTGAACCATTGGCCGTGGCACAAATCAACAGAACCGAGAACACTGGAGAAAGTTAGAGGATCGTACCTTCTTTGGTAATTCCATTACAAGCTCCTTAAAAGTCCTTAAACATCAGCAATGTGATGAACAGGGAGCAATCAGAACATAGTTTATCCCTTTGAGACTAAAATACCAGAATAAAGAAATTCTCCGTAACACCACTGTTCACTGCCTTTTTCCCTGTGAGGCTAAGTCAATACGGACAAGCCTTCATTCAGTGGCTTCATTCAGAGTGGGTCACTCACTTCGTCTTGAATCTAATGTGCAGACTTGTAGAGAAAACTAATCCTTGCACAGTGCTGGAATCTACTGCATCTTTTTATATAGAGAACAATCTGCCATCTTTGATGACATCACATCTATGAATCCTAATTGGTTCTAGTTGTGTAAAATCAATGGCAAGATGTGCCTTTTGTCACTAAAATGTCCTTGTAGATGTAACCTATAAATATCTAACTGATATTTTACATATTTTACTCACACACACACACACACACACACACACACACACACACACACATGCACACATATGCACCTACACAAACATAACAGTAATTCAAGCTTGCATACCAAGATATGAAATAAGAGCACTTAAGCAATTAAATAAACAAGATTAATGATGTGACATTCTAAACTCCTAAAGTGACTTATCATGTAGCCCTAGCCGTAAAAGTCTAATAAAACAAAGCTAAAAATGTCCTTCATAGTGAAAATCAATAACTTAATTTACAAACACAGACTGTTAATGTTCCACCAAACAAAACCTGTATTAAACATTAATTACACAGATGCGTTATGGGACATTGTGGTATAGTCCTATTTACTATTCAAGGTATAGAGGAGTTACAAAGTGTCTTAGTAAGGTTTTGGGCCATCACAAGCCACCAGAATGGGTGGAGTCATACTCGAAGACCACGCCCATCGTGATAGAAATGTTTCATCATTGGATACATGTGATCAGTCATAAGAACATTCAGTGATGCTTCTATTTAAGGGAGCCAAACCATGGCAGCAAAAAAAAAAAAAAAAAAAGACTGTGCCACCAACAGTTTTAGCTTTTCACATGCTGACCTTCTGCATTTATGATTTCTTTGAACAGGTATACGGTCGGATTCTTCATTACTTACAGATTCAAAGGTGATCAGTAGACATACAGTGACTCTCATGGTTCCAACAATATGTTTTCTTAAAATAAAAGCACAACACAAACAAGGTAAACAAATCAAATAACCACTAAGCTCTCATACTTCCAAACTTTCCTCATGACTGCATTTTTATGAAAAGTAATAAAGGTTAAGGATGGGGTGTACCATTCCTTATGTGTAAAATCCTACCACATCTCACTCACTCATTCAATTTCATATGAATTTCTCAAGAGATCAGGTTGCAATAAACATACACAGACATTGGTTAATAAACACAGACAAACATATTGCAAAATAACAACAAGGGACCTCATTTATCAAGCTGGAGATGAACAAATTTATGCATAAATTGTTCACAGGAGCTTTTACACAAAGAATGTGGCAGTCATGAAAATTGTGTTACTTCAGGAAAACGTTCGTATCCTACAAGCGCTCCTAAATTTGTAAATTTACATATGAGGAGACTCACTAATGTGAACCTCAACTGATAGGCTTCAAATCGTATAATATAGTAATGAGTTACTATAAATTTATATACACATTACGCTGTCAAGCTTAAATCGCTTATTTATTTTAATTGCAGGCATAAATTTAACCAGAGTTTAATACTTGATCGTTTCACATTAATGTAGAATGCATTCCAAAACAAATTCTTAAACTAAGACACATAAGACAACTGTAGCAATTCAATTAGGGCAAAAGTAATGGCACCCTATACAAGGAGGAATCGTTGGTGTGTGTCTGTGTTAGCTGACACGCTGCAGTGGCTGAGCTGCACTACTGAAAGATTTAGCACACTATACAATAGCGTGCTATACAATAATACATGATTTTAACCATTTAGTTGTCATTTTGTCACTTTCAGCTCTCTGTGAGCTTTGGCATTTATGGACTTCTGTAAGCATCACTAAAATGAACACATTTGGTAATTTACAAGTGATTGGCATTTACCAATATACGCAAGTGAGTATGAAGAAAATCAAACTTTATTTAGGTCTGGCCTACAAAAACATTTACAAACAATTTTACTAAAAGACTGATAAATGAGGCCCAAGATAAACAGAATTCATTTAAAAAAAAAAAACAATAATTAATTTTGCAGTTTCATGGACAGTTCTGGCTCCAGTGCTTTGCTGATTCTGGCATAGATTAGCATAGCCTGTAAAGAACTGATCACATCACTAATACAGGCTATACTAATTAAAGCCAGAGTCATCAAGTCGTCCTTCAGAACACCGCATGTCAGTAATTATTTAAAAGCCAACAAAACAAACCTAAATGTTTTTTGAATGCTTGTCAAATGAAGAAAATGTTTTAAGTGAAAGTTGATTGGTTGATGATAAATTATGAAGTTCAGTTATACAAAGATGATTATTTGAAATTAAATCCTGAATGAAGAACTTTCATAACCCCATCTGCCTGGATTCCCATTTGTCTTCAGACAACCGTGTTTACTGACAGTTCTCAGTACTTGGAATGAGAGAGATGCAGCTTTTTTCTACAGATAATGACCTAACGATGAGCCCCAGTTTGTCAAAGTGGACCATTTCCTTCTTTATCAAATTACCATGTATATTTGTGTCACAGTTCCCATGGAAACACCATGTGCTTGCGTTTTGGTTTCTGTAACAATCCTGACTCCAGCCCTTGTCCTCTCATTGGTTTGTTGCCTGATTGTGTTCACCTGTTCTGTGTTTAGTTCTGATTAGTTTGTTTATGTAAACCCTGTTGTGTCAGTGTTTCTCTGTGAAGTCATAGCATACTTTTGTTTTATTAAGTCCTAACCTTGAATTTCTATGTTTCTAGGTATTTCCTAGTTCTGCATTTTCCTAGTTTAGACCCTTGCCCTTGTTCGCTTACTTAAGAAATTATTATCTTAAAAAAATAAATAAAAACTGTCTGCCTATGCTTTGACCCCTGCTATGAACTTAACCTTGAACTTGCTGCTTGGATCAGTAAATTCTCATTGGTTTTGTATATTGTATATTGATCATTTTATATCCACAATATTTATTGGGGTGTAGTAATTGATGGTTTAGAGGTGTCTGTTCTTTGATTATTTACTCTGGCTGCAAATCAAACAAGCTTGAATGTCTTCATCATCTCAAATCCCAAATTCTCTTTTGACAAACACATCAACACTATAGTAAAAACATCTTTCATTCATCTCCATAACTGCTAGACTCCATAAGCCTGTAGCTGCATCTCTCATCCACACTTTCATTTCAAGCTTTCATGACTACAGAAACTCTCTCCTTATTGGCATTAGTGCAAAGTCCATTCACAGGCTCCAAATCATCCAGAATAGCACTTCATCTTTAAAAAAATCCTTTTTTACATGCCAGATCACTATCCTACCTTCTAACCTTTGTACTAAGTCTTTTCTTGAAAAGCACTTCATCTCTGGAACACCCTTCCTCTAACTGTCAATCTTACTCACTTCTTATCTTCAAAACTGAGCTGATTTCCTAAAGCTTCTTAACACCTTCCTCCCCAACACCCCTGCCCCCCAACAGGGCCATCACTGCACCCATGTACTTTAAAATCACAGCATTGTCTCATGAACTGTAATATGGATGCTATTATGCTACTATGGGACGCTTCTTACTACCAATACTGCTGTTACACTTTTCTTCATCATCCTGCTGGGGCAGTTTGCCTAGTGCATCACAGCTGCTAAGCAACGTTTCCTCAGTTCTTGTTGAGCAAAATTTAATTTTTTCTGCTTGGGAGCATCATCAGAAGTGCTCGACCATGTATGTGCACAGCTTAGAGGGAACAGTGCTACTGGGACAGTTTTTGTAGTGCATCAGGGATAGCTTTTCCACTTATATTGCTTAATAGTGTAGAGTCTACATTTTACAGACAATTGTTTGCTTTGGTTTATAGTCATAATGCTGCTGTGAATACACATCTGAATAGCCATGTTCAGCTCTTCTTCAGCCATGCCATATAATCTATCCAGTTTTGTTCTGCTGTCCTGTTTAGCTAGCATTATTATTATTATTATTATTATTATTATTGTTATTATTGGTTGTAGGAGTAGACTTGAAGACTAAACAAATGATAGCTTCCTTTCTGGAGATACATTCAATCAGCCTAGAACTATTTCCCGCAGCAGAAATTCATTTCAGGCTTGTGCTCATTTTCGTCCCTGTAGCATCAGGACTAGTGTGTCCTGTTCTGTCTGTCCTGGTTTTCTTGTTATCCCTATCTCTCTGTCTGTGTCCTCTCTAATGTACTGAGTACACTCTCACTCATCGTCTTTGTGCTGTACACAGGAATCTGCACATGCAGACTGTTCTGCACAGTTGTACATTGAAGCTCATGTTCTTGACTATACAAAAAAGTTATTTTGCTGAGGCCATAGACAAGCTTTTTGGAGACATTCTGGGAGACACTGGAAATATTCTGATTAAGTGTGTACAAAGTACATTAAATGATCATATCACACTTTGAATGGCACTGATATATTATGGATGCAACTTTTTGGAGAATGGAGCTTTTGCACATCCACTCTTCTTTAAATTCTTTTCCAAATTTATATGTAATCCAGTTGAGTCAAGTCCCAAGAAATTAAGTAATTCCTCCATTTCTACAAATGTATGTATTCCTTATCTAAATAAACTATTTAGTCTAAATAAAGAGGAGAGACTAAAGAAGAAGGGAAGAGAAGAGAAGAGAAGAGAAGAGAAGAGAAGAGAAGAACGACAGAGAGAGGAATTATGGCACGAGGTTGCTAAACAGGTCATTCCTTGTCAACGCAGATAGGGTTGTTGTTGCATGTCTCAGATTTTATTCATTCTTTTTTTATTTGTTGCTTGTGACCTAAAACCAAAGTCTGTAAAGTACTTTGGCGAAATTCTTACACTGTTTTTACTCCCCCTTTCTAATATTAAAAACTCTCATCTGGGAAGTCCTGTTCAGATTTTAATATCTCCAGAAATAATACTCCAGACCACATGAAATTTTGCAGACATAAAGGCAAACCTGTTTTCTATTTGTCTAAATGCTTAGAATTGACTACAGAAGGCCAGTTCCTTTCTTATGGGGTCCTCAAAATGGGAAAAAGTGAAAATGGGAAAATACATTCAATTGAATTTGTGTCAAAATTGAATTTGTGTCAAAATCCGAGGTCTGAAGAACCAACAGAATTCAAGATATTGACAAAATTACAAAATAAATTGAGAAATCGGTGCTAATTTGACATGCCCTGATGGTGATGTTGACTCGCTAGTAGAATCATGAGAAATTGGGTGAAATATGTTTTGTCATGCTACAAGCTATCAGCCTGTTTTGGCTACAATCGACGTACTCATAAAATGGACATAGAATATGTATGACTTTATAAAGTGCTACATAAATTAAACCAGCACATTTAAATGCAAGTCTTTCTGTCCAACGTGTACTGCCATCCTCTGGCTGGGGCAGGTACAGCACACAAGGTGGCAAAAAAGCAATGATTTGTAATTTGTGCCCGATTCAGAATGGGATTCCTAGGCAGGGTTTCATAATGTCTCTTATTCCTGAAGACAAGCCTGAACATGACCTACTTCAAGACGGTTTCCAAATACATTCCTGTAATTCTGTGTGGCATCTTGCCTGAGATAAGTTTCCAACATGCTACAAACACTGTAGCACGTTTCTGTGCACCGCCACTGAGCATGCAGTTCTTCATATCAGAACGTTAACTACTCGGAGCTTACGTTTACTTTCAGTTACATTTCAGATAATTTTATAACTTGCTCTTTTGTTTAATACCCAGACAAAGTTAATTCAAATAATTTACCTGAATTACTATGCTAAGGAGATCCAGTCCAACAGTTTAACTTATATATGTATAGTTGAATAGACAAAACTAAGGCTCATATCTGGGTAAATTTAAACATGAAGACAACATGGAAGGACCTTGCAGTCTGGAACATAACTTGGCCTTACTTTAAACATATTTCTCACAATTTTTCATGACCTCAGATTTTCGAAGTCAATGAAATGTAGTAGTTTTAGCACAAGCACTGTGAATTTGAGCATTTGTGTTTCATCGAATGGAGGTTGAGACAGATACAGGTGCAGGTAGAGCAGTTTATTGAAAACATGGCAAACAATCCAAAACACTGAGCAAACTCATGGTCAAAAACAGGCAAAAAGTCAGGCGATCGGCAAACAGGATAAACTAGGTCAGGGGATAAACATAGGAACAGGATAACAGAGAAGACAAACACATTGCAAATACGGCTTGGTAACATCAGAACATACAGTAAGCTGAACGTACACTTTGCAGAGAATGACTGAATGCAAGTCTCTTTTTAAAGGGTGCTTGTGTGTGAGGCTGATTGAACCTGTCTGTGTGTGTGTGTGTTCTGGGTAGTGAAGTCCGAAGCGGCCATATTTGTAGG
>CM040986.1:20248049-20297106 GCA_022985145.1 Pangasius djambal | reverse complement strand
ACAGGATAACAGAGAAGACAAACACATTGCAAATACGGCTTGGTAACATCAGAACATACAGTAAGCTGAACGTACACTTTGCAGAGAATGACTGAATGCAAGTCTCTTTTTAAAGGGTGCTTGTGTGTGAGGCTGATTGAACCTGTCTGTGTGTGTGTGTGTTCTGGGTAGTGAAGTCCGAAGCGGCCATATTTGTAGGAAATTGAATTTGTGGATTCCTATGATGTGACACTGTGTCTATTAAAGTAGGGTCTATAAGCCTCTAATATCGCTCACGTTTGGAAATGTTGCACTTTTTCCCACGTCTGCCACATTTCACGCGGTCTGGAAAAATACTTCTGGAGATATTAAATCCTAAACATGATAAAAATCAACCAGCTAAAAAATTCCAAACCTAGACTTTTTATGTAGTTAGATATTATAATTAATATTAATATTAATAATTATATTAAAATAATATTATATTTTTCAGGGGAGTGAATAAATGTGACGATTCAGCCAAAATACTTTACAGACTTTAGTTTTAGGTCACAAGCAGCAAATAAAAAAATTAACAAAATCTGAGATGTGCAACAACAACCCTGGCTGCACTGACACGGAATGACCCAAACACTTTCTGCTGACAGAGGAAACCTTACTGTCTAACGAGTTCAGTAATTTACACTGGCCAGCATCCAAGCAGCCTTTTCACTGTCCCCATCTGTATTCTTTATTATCATGCAGTGTGTTCACATTACAGTGGAACCACACTGAGGAGTGTGTGTATAGTTCAAGCTTCAGAGATTCCAATATCACACACCTCAGCTACTCAGTTATTCAGCTATTCCACACACACACACACACACACACACACACACACACACACACAAACACACAAGGCAGTGGGGATTAAATCTGAATGCTGGCCAAACACCAAAGTCCTAACAGAGTAATTGGATGTCCACACAGCAAGATTGAAGAGGAAAAACTCAAGTGTCCGTGCCAAACACAGATTTCTGACCTTGAGAGTCAGGAATAAGGGAAGACAAAAGAGAGAGAAGGATGTAAGAGCAAGTGGGGACTGGCAAGAGAGCTAGGAAAAGAGGGAAAAAACAAAAAATAAAAAAAGCAAAATAAAAAAAAGTAAAACACAGCATTTCAAATAATGAAAGTGAAAATAAAATAGAGAGAGAGAGAGAGAGAGAGAGAGAGAAAGAGAAAGGAAAATGTGTCAAGAGATAATTAAAATGTGAATTGTAGAAGCCCTTTAACATTAAAAGACAAAGTTCAGCTTCTTCTCGCCTCTGAGAAATGTGTCTGCACATTTTGGGCCAATTCCTTCAACAGGAACCTCAGCAAGAAAGAGAAACGTTAAACTCCATATAAAACCTATTACCGTTCTTTTATTTATTTCTTTTTCCATTGCATGATGTGATTCCAAGTTCGTCCTTCCAGACTCAGGATAAACATGGGATTCTACTAGATCTGCATTTCTTTTTAGTGCTTGTCTGGAAGTGTAGTCAGAGGCAATATGATGTACATTTGTGTGTGTAAAAGACAATTCATAACAAAAATAATAGATCATTGGATCTAGGCTAGGAAAATACAAGTACACAAGACGTCTATGCAAGACAACAAGAAAACTATGGTAAAGAATCAGCTCATCCTCTTTTCCCAGGAAATTGAGTAGGCACAAGGTACAAGGAAAGAAGGGGGTAAAAAGAAAACATGGGAAAGGATGCAAGTAAACATGAAAACGGGTACAAGGTAACCACAGCGCAAGAAACAAACTCATCTTCTTTATCCAGAAATTTCATTATTACAAGGAAACAAGAAGGCTACAAGAAACATGTCACACCTTTACAAGCGTCCAAGAAAGCACAGAAACAGCTACAAGGAAGCCAAGGTAAGAATGATACAAGAAAATATGAAAACAAACATACAAGGAAACAAGGGTGCAAATAAATAAGAAAGCCAAGTAAATAAGTAAGGGTACCATAGATGATTTGAGTGACCACAAGTATTCACAAGAGACAAAAACAGTCATGATCACACAGATTTGTCATTGAACATTCATTTAAATATTTATTCATTCTATGTTTTTGTATGTTCGTCAAATATATTTCAGACTGAAGCTGTGTAAAACGCAATAAGGAAACATGAATGTTTGTGAATTGTCACCATGGCATTTTGATAGAGAGGTGCAGTCTGACTGGTTACACTGGGAACTCCAGTTATTTCAGACTGGAGTGCTCACGTCACCATTTACACACAACACATTGAGCCGAAACTAACGAGACCTGAACGTTAACTGTCAAAATGTTGCAGCTTTGCTAAAAGTTTTTTTCTAAAAGTGAAAACACAATAGGCCATGTAGAATTATGGTGAGATCAAATTCGCCCTCTTTCCTCAGGAATTCATGATACATGATTCAAGGCTATAAACAGGAAAGGGCATGCAATGGAGGTCACTGTTGATTGGGGGAGTTTCATGTTACAGTAAAAACATGATGAAAATAAAAATCCTGTTGCCCGCATGACCTCTGTGGAACAGCACACAAAGACCTGAGACTGAACAAAAGCAAACTATCACCACCCATCAAAGCTACTTCAAGGCAGCGCTACACATGAGGAAGTGAGAGAGATGTAAGGGTTCGGACTGCTCCCAAAGACAGTGTATTTGCTCGCAAACGAGAAAGCGTATAAGGTTTTACCAATCACCAGAGGTCATGCCGTGCGTCTCTGTCCTTCTTTAAAATTGAGCTTTACAGAGAGACAAAGACAGAAGGGCAAAGGTCTATTGAGGTGACGGAGACGAGAGAAATGGCCTTTCACACATGGCTCAGATGAAGAAAGATGGCATGATAGACACACAAACCCATACACATACACAGGCTTCTGATACATCCCGGTACTGTGAGGTTAAATTGAAAACGAGACCTTTGCTTCTTATTAGTGAGAGTTTTTTTTCCAAGCAGCAAGCTGAGCATCTGTGCCCTGGCTTCAGTGTAATAGGAGGAACAGGAGGAGCCCAAGTCTCACAAACAGTTTTTGTGCTGGTGACTGATAGTCCTGGGATTTAAACTCACAACTTAACAGACACAATTGGGCTCGTGAGGCTTTGATTGGATTCTAGATATATATTGCAAGCCATGTAAAGGGGTACCCGAGTGTACCATAAGCTCCTGAGTTGTCCTCTCATTAGATAATAGCAAATTTGTTACCATAGCCAACCATGCCTGATAGTCTGAGAAAATGTAAAGGCTGGTTAATACTGTGTTAATGCATGTTTGCATATTGGTTTTGCAAAGCAGACAGGGGTTTTATTGGTAAGCATAGTGTGCAGAGGTGCACTGACAAGCTGACGTGCACACTTCCAATATCCTCACAGTGCATTGTGTGTATCTACGGTGCTGTAAGTCAACTAGCATTCAGGCAAACGTTGACTGGATGAGGCAATGAGGTGTGTCTGGCTGGTGACAAGACCCTGAGACACTTCTTCCGCATGTGTCATCAAGGGCTTCAGAGCCGCTAAAGGTTCTAATGAAAACCCTTCAACACTGGTTCTCACCAGTGTTCGTGTTTTAGCCACTTCATCTTGGTCAGGCTCGCATTGGATCCAGAGAGATCCCTGGGAAATATGGGAAACAAGCTGGGAACGCAACCTGAATGGGATGCCAGTCCATCACATGGCATCATGCATGCACACATTCCCTTCAATACTGGTTCACTATCAGAAATGGTTCCATTACTGGGAGCCAGGAACCCTTAACCACCCAGTGAACAGTTACAGAGCTTCTTGTTGAGAGTGTTGTGTTGAAAGTGTTGAGAGTTCCCCTCGTCAATAGAAATTTGTGTTTCCATTCATGTTAGTTAGCTAGCTGCAAAACCATGCATATCTTCAATGCTTCTTTTTCTGTAGAAAAAAATCGGAAAAATACAGAACTGCCCCCTGTCTGTTTGATTTTAATACCCGATAGCACAGTAATCTGTGATTAAGAACCAGGAAGTAAGCATTATTACATCCACCACATTTCATCTTCTCCATTCATTGTGCAGTGAAATGCAAGACTTTAATTTTAAATTAAAATCCAGTGGACACATCCACATTACATGCAAGTATGATGGTAGATATACTATGAGACATACTATGAGACCACCCATTCACGATGCCTTCATGTGTTCACAAATACACAGATAAAGAAGTACAAACTAGGCCTAACTGGTTCTGCTCTCTGGGTAAGAAGGATGGCATTACTCTATCCCCTATCAATTTTTGAGCAAGAGTTCAAAAATGTGTGTGTGTTTGGAGGAAGTGGGTGTTAGCATTTTTTCCAATGTTTTATCTGAAATGACTTCCACCTGAGGCTAAATCTAAAGCTAATGGTGAAGAGCCAAACAGCGGCACACTGGAGAGATGCAGCATGATTGTCTAAGCTCCCAAAATACAGCACAACAGCCTTAGAAAAGAGCAAACTGGCTCAAAGTTGACTAAAAAGTGAAAGAAACAGACTGTATTGTATTTGTTTTAAGTAATTCTTATCTGTATTACCCTGAAAATATCACTTAATCCAAGCAGTCGAGCATTTCAGCCTGTTGAGCTTCACCCTCCGGGATTGGTACCTGACATGCAGTGATTCAACTGGAGGGAGAAAACTGGCTGAGACTACACTGGGAGAAATTAAAAACATTAAAAAAGATGATGCCATGACGTTGGTGTTTTGCCAATGAGACCAAATTGAAAGAGCTACTTATCTTGACTTATCTTTTTCTTTTACCTAAACAAAATATGTGGTTTTAAGCACACCAATAACCTACTGTTGGTTCTCCATATTCAACAGTAACTTTATCTGCATCTTGGTTCAGGAAGTTGCTAAGATCAGTCAAGAGTCAAGTCAAGTCAATTGAGTTTTTACTGTCATTCCCCTATATAGCTTGCATACATTGGAACGAAATGTTGTTTCTCCAGGACCATGGTGCAACACATAAAACACGGTGCAACACAATACACAAGTGTGACACAATCAGAACAATAAATACACAAAACTGTAAACTAATCGTAGAGTAGCAGCAAGGTAGATCTTCTGCCTCCTGCTTATGCCATTTCTGCTTCACTGTGCTGAACACTCCCATGATTATTACTCGAACATATTTCTTGTGATTATGTTAACCTGTGTATAGAAGTCTGCACATTTGTTTAGCATATTTGCACAGTCCTGCATGTGTTCATATAGTAATTCTGGGTCATGGTTTCCTGGGTAATTGTTTTCTACATACCCTACTGAAACATACCCTACGTTTCTACTGATAGTGCCTACATTACATTTGTTAACTTTTATAATGAATTTTTAAAAAATGAGACAGGATGCAGTGCAGGCACAGAGCTGAGCTCCTGAGAGTTAAGTGCCTTGCTCAAGGGCCTAATAATAGACCGCACATCAACACATGCCTGGCTTTTGGGTATCCCTCAAGGGTTCAGCATAGGAAAAGACAGAGGGATTAGGTAGAGTGGGATGGGAGGGTGATAGAAAGTATCAGTGTTCCCTGTTTGGAATACATGCTTCGATTTGCCTTAGTTACAGTGTTTGTGTAGAGTGTGAGCCCTTTTCTGGAGTATGACTATTATATTGAGATAAAGAGATAATGCTCCATCTCAGAGAGGAAAGTATTGCAGCGCATGGTGAAGTCTGCCCAGTCTGTTACTGGGTCCTGTTTTCCTGTCGTCAAGGGCATCTGTGCTGAGAGGTGTATAAGGATGTCCTGCATCCTCAGGAAGGATCCCTTTCACCCATCCCCATGGACTATTTGCACTCCTACCATCTGAAAGAAGGCTATGGCATCTGGGCCAGGATGACCAGATTCATGAAAGGCTACTTCTCACCAGCCATTAGACTCCTAACCAGATTGGCCAGACAGCTACCTCACTTTATTTCATTTCATTTCATTCCATTTCATTTAATTACTGTGACTTTACAAGAGACATAATATTTAGTCAGTTGCACAAGTCACTTTTCATACTGCTACTCAGGACTATCAACAGAGTATACATTATCAGTACTACTGTGCAATAGAGTTTTGGTTTTCTCCTAACATTACATCTGTATATGATGAGAGGAATGCAATTAATTCTACTTGACTTGATCAACTGATTATACAAGTGGAATCTTAAGCCCTTTGCGGATAATATTGGAGACCTCTATCTTACACTATGTGAATATCACAGACCCAAACCTGTACTATGCATTTGTAGGAAATTCACTCTTTGACAAAAGTTTTCCTCAGTTGGTTAACAGTTATGGCTTTCTAAAGGGTTCTGCAAAGTAACACTGTTCAAAGGTTCCCCAGATGGCCAAACCAAACATCCCTTTAGAGTGATAGATGGAAAGACTTTTTTTTTTTAAAGGTGAAGAGCACAAGTTCAGACACAGGGCAAAAAAATCTTCTAGGAACTGGGACATTTTGTTTTCTAAGTACTAGTGCTTTATACAGCTTTATACAGTGGAGACCAAAAGTCTGAGACTACATTGAAAATCTGGGATTTTTTTTTTTTTAAATAAGCAAACAATTTTAGAACTTTGTAATATTTAAAACAAAGAAAGTAAATGTTCAATATCTTGAATATGTAATATTCAAGATGCTGCACTACTTATAAGCCCCTATTTAAATGTAAGCAAATGTGCGATAATGACCATGCTAACTGCTTTGTACAAAAGGTCTCTTCTATTGAAGCACGTGTTCACACTCCGATGGATTTGATCGAAATTGGATCATAAGACTTGTGGAGTCCGTGCCAGCTCTAGTGCACACTGTCATTAAAGCAAAAAGGGGACGTACCAAATACTAAGAAATTTTGAAATTCATGTAAATATTTCAAATATTCTACTTTTCACTCCAGTTGTTGTCAATAATATAATTTGTAATGAAAATCTTTGTATTAAATTAGAAAAGAATGCAAAATAGAAGTATTTTCACTAGTGGTTTCTGATTTTGGAACCCACTGTAGGTACTCTTCAAATAAAGTGTTACCAAAATGGTTAAATCTACATTCTTTAGGAAGCTAAGAACCTTAGTTACCGCCAAAAAAATAAAAATAAATAAATCAACTGATCAGTGGAATCTTGTCCCCTTTGCAGATAAGTTTGAAGACCTCTGTCTTACAATCTCTGAATATCACATAGCCAGTGTTGTAGTGTGCATTTTGTAGCTCATCAAGTATCAGGTAAAGGAACTGCTGGTGTAGTAGTCACCTGAGAGCAGAGAGTATCTAATCAAGGGATTATTTCACAGCTACTGTTTAGCTTTTTTTTTTTAACCTCAGACTTCCCCATTTTCTCCTGTTATTGCAGCAATGTGAAGCTGTTGATGAAGCCTTTGAACGCCAATCTGGCATAATAATCACAAAAGCTGTTGTTGTCACAATGCTGTCCTTTTCCTCTCAAGTGAGAAATTATGGGTACTGTGAATTCAAGTCAATACTGTAACCATTTGCCTATTTAATAAAATACATGCTGGGAATAGTTTGCCACTTGCTTTGCATCTATGCTTAAATCAACTGATTTTTTCCCCCTAATTAGGTAATACACTAGATAGTGCATCATTATATATTGGTTTGCACTAATGGAAACCATACAGGAGGCATCTATATATATCAGACCCATCAGAGTCACTTTCTTTAATGGAATATGTCATTTAAGCATTGCATCAGGCATTACATCAATGCTAACCTGTTTCATTAATGGACGCGCACTGACTGCTTGACACGGCCCCGAATATGGACATTTTAATAGAATTATGAGATCCTCAACTCAGAGCCTTAGACGAAAGCACAAAGGCAGTCTGCAGAGGATGAAAAAGAAAATGTTCACCATATTATAATGCTAATTCACCATATTATAATGCTTAGACATCAGGGCAGATGTGCACACATACATGCCTGAACATTAAGTCTTGGTAATTAACATTTTTGCTTTAGCGCTTATAGCAGGAGTTTACCCCTTTGAGGTTCACAGGTTCTTCAGGAATGGATGGGTGCAAATCTAATTTTGATGTGTTTTCTGAAGTTATGTTGCTGTGTGTAAGTTGTGTGCCCCTAAACACTCCTTCTACTACTGCTTTTGGCAGGAGTTTGAATATTTTCGTTCAAAAATGGGGGTCGCCTTCAAAAAGACACTTTGATGACAAATGCTCACGCCGGTCTATCCTAAGTGCTAGTACTTGATAGAAGAGTTCTTATTAAAATCCATTCAACAGTGGTCAAGTAAACTTAATAAGTAATTAGATAAACACTACATGAAACACAAGTCACTCAAACAAAGACAACCTTATATCTAGCTAGTCCAGTCAAAGCTAATTAATAACTTCATAGAAACCATGCTAATTACAGGCAAGTATGAGAGTCCCTGAGGGTTCACGGATGATAAATATCACTAGCTTTATGCTAATATTATATGATACAGCCTTAGCACCTTGCATTTACAAACTTAGTGCTTGTAGCCATTTCTCAATTTTAAGACATTAAGATGTATGCTCACAGTGCATTGTGGGAAAAAGACACAGTCCCTCAGCAATCAATGACATGTCTGAAGCTTCACCCAGTCACTTTAAAGTGCACCATTTTATGATTTCTGTTGTTTTGTAGCCATGTCCAAGAGCATATGGAGAACATCCAGTGCACTCATCAAATCCCAAAATGCATTGAAAAAGCTTAGTACAAATGTTGTACCCTAGAGGGTGCAGAATACCTATAATACACTTTACCATTTATAGGAAATAGAGAGTCCTCTCAGAAGATACGGTTCCTCGGCCATTCTTTGGATGGTTAACTGATCTAGTTTTCTTTGTGTAAAGGGAATACTGTGTTGTAAGATTCTACATAGAACTTTTAAGTGTCTCCCCTAGAGCCGAACCAAAGAACCACTTAGGGCACAATTACAGACACGGTGCATAAAAAGTGCTCTATGACCTGGGCCTATTTTTTTTTACAGAGCTGGCGATGTGCAAAAACGGTTAAAATGGCTAAAACTAGTACCCTAAAGTTTTATCTAAGGTTAAAAAAAAATGTTTTGCTCTAGAAATGCTTTTCAAAGAGCTTACATAGTGTATACATAGTGCAAACATGGTTAAAAATGGCTGAAGCTAGAACCATAAAGGGTTCTAAGGGGGACTGGCAAAATCTCAGAATGAAGGCAAGAATATATATTGTTCTAGGACCTGAAAAGGTAGAAAGCTGATGTTGTGCGGATTTTCTTTTTTTTTAGGGTTTTTCTTTTTCAGAAGAGGTTCCATGTATAACCCCTTTAGAAAGCTAAGAGCCCTTAATTATCCAAAGAACCCAGAGGGTGTTGTAAGAACACTAAGTATATAAGTATGCATAATTGCAGGTCACATTTTTCTTATAGAATAATGGTAGTACATTAGAATGTGTTGCTAGCGTATTATCCAAAATCTGTCCAGAACTAATTTAAATCTCAACTCTCGTCCAGTCATCACTCAGTTCGGTTTGGCTCATGCTGCAGTCCCATCTGTGTGTACCGCTCAGAGAGCACTCAGCGCAGACTCAAACACATGCTGCCGTTAATGAAGCTGCCTTTTAACGCACATCACAGGGAAGGCTGCCGCTTTCGCTGTTCAATCACAACACACACCCCTGTGGGGCTATTAGTGTCCATTACGCAATCTGAAAAAAAACAACGAGAGGCTGATCACGCAGCGATTCCCAAATGTTATGGGTAAATCAACAAACACGCCATCGACAGAAGTAATGAGCGCCAGGTAATGTGCCATGTGGAGAGAAAAGTGTGTGGGTTTTCAATTTTTTTTTTTTGTTTGTTTGTTTTTTTAGAGTGATGCCAAAGCGCTGACATGGGCTGAGACAGTTCAAAAGCAGGAACACAGGCTTTGTGTTAAATAGTGATGAAGTCATTTATGTGTTAAAAGCATTAAAAGCATTTTCTGTCTCTCTTTCTGTCACACACACTTGCAGTGTATTCAGCTGTAGGTCTGCTAAGCCCAGCCTATTATTAATGAAGCAGTGTCAGTGCTTTCTCTATAGAAAGAACAGAAAGTAAGAGATGTGACTGAGAAAGGGGGGATGATGAAACGATTAAAGGGAAGTGTGTGTGTGTGTGTGTGTGGGTGTGTGTGTGTGTGTGTGATGAGCAAAGGTATGATAAAAGACTGGGGATCATTTGTGAGGTTTGGGCTTAAATGATGGGTTCTATACGAACACCACTTCCCATCCAATGTTTAAAAATAATAGTATTTTTAATCAGTGTAGGGATTAAAGCCAATTTTATTCCTAACACTGCATTTATTTTGCTCTTCCAGCCACCAAAAGGATGAGAAAGACACTCAGAAGCACAGAACAGTATGCGATTTCAGAGATTGAGATAAATAAGAAACAGAAGGATGGAAAGTTTCTGTGCACTGAGCAACTTTTTGTCAGAAAAGTACACACAGTAGTGTGCAAGAGTCTTAGGCACATGTAAAGAAATGCTGTTATGCAAAGATGCTTTCAAAAAATAATGAAATTAACAGTTTTCTACATACTACTATAAAGAGCACTAATCAGCAATAAAATAAACAAAGACGTATTTGACTTTAAAAATGCATATGTCTCAGGTACACTTTGTGCAGTTTTATATGGAAATTGGCTGCTATGTTTTACATGTTTAAGCATGTTGGAGAATCTGCCACAGACTGGCGTCCATTTCAGGGTGTATTCCTGCCTTGCATCTGGTATTCCCAGGATAGGAACCAGTGCGAACCTGACCAGGAAACATCTCTTACTGAAAATGAATGAAAGACTAAATTAAACTATCTATGTATTTGTCCAATACATACGTGTCCAATACAATATAAAGCCACACCCATTTCCACTTTGCATATACACAGATAATTAGATAGTCAAGCACGCTGAACCACATTTCAGCGTCTATGTCCAAATTCCAGTGTCTATGAACACCACTTTTGCAGACTCCTACACAAATAGAGAACTGTTCAATAATTAATACTTCAGCCATAGATAGCCCTGGCATCAGGCTGCAAGTCAGGTCTTCGATATGTGTGTGTGTGTGTGTGTGTGTGTGTGTGTGTGTGTGTGTGTGTGTGTGTGTGTGTGTGTGTGTGTGTGTGTATACGCTTACAGTGTTTGATCTTTAGAAAGACTGTGGAGCATGTGTTGACCTTTCAGAAATGCACATACACAGCCGCCCTTGATAATTAATTATAATAATAATTATAGCATAATTAACACTGCAGTTAAAGATCTTGTCTCCTCTGGCTTAGTCCTGCTCAGATTTGGTGTGTGTAATGTTTGATCTGTCAACAGACTGGCGAAAGTGTGTTGACCTTTTTTTTCAGAGATGAAGATGATTAAATTAATGCACTCCTCAGCACTCCTCAGTGTGGAGCAGAAGACTAGACCAGACCTCCAGCAGAAGGTCAACAGGGAGCAGAACACACTGCAGCAAAGCAAAACTCAAAGCCCAAATCAGCAGTCCAGAGTTTCAACACATCTGATTCATTTTACTCAGTTTAATTAGTCTATTTGTACAATTACTGTGGACAGGAATTCCCTTTAGTGAGAAAAGAATAGAAAAGTAGTTGAGTATGCTGTAGTTATAGCAAGTGATATTGTACTTGTAGCTGAGTATTGTGTTGTAGTGTGGTTCTGATGGCACATGAATACCACAGAGCCACTGGGAAACATTAAAAGTGCATTAGGCAATTTTTTTTAATTATTATTATTTCTTACAAATAACCTGTAAAATATGAACATGAAAAAAATGGCCATGACCTCAGGACAAAAGTATTATGTGGTTATGTGGAAAACCCATTTAGAAAACTGACTTCTGGTCCGGAATGCTTGTTTGTGTTTTGGATGGGGCTCCGATCTATTCTATTGGCCACCGTAGATCCTGGGGGTGGAGCTTTGTGAACATGGGCAGAAATGGGAGGGGGATTCAATGAGTTTAAAAAAAAATAATTGAAATGTCTAACCCACCTACTTAACCATTAGAGAGTTAACCTTAGAAAAAAAAGAAGAAAAAAAAACGCTAATCTTACCTAATGCACCTTTAATTGAATTTATTTGTGATGTCACACTCCACAGTAGTGGTTAAGGGCTTATGGTAATGGTTAATGGTTAGAAGTACATTTTTATCTAGCCTACTAGGTTTAAATGTTTAACGTTTTAAATGTTTTAATTGTGGTTGTATACAGTGTTTCACTATCAAAAAAAGCTTTAGTTGTGCTGTCCGTTTTATCTCTGTACCAATGTTATTGTGGAGAGGTGTGAATTGTTTGCCTAGCATGGGGCTCATACCCCTCCCCTTTCCCATCACCCTGCTCACCAGCAGCTAAACACAGAGTCATGATACTCTACACACAGAAACCCAACAGTGTCCTGACTAATCTTATTACAGACTTACAGCGATAAAATAATTCATTTGTTTATACTGATTGAAGATGTCCGATAAGACGATTTCCATTCTGCCAGCGGAATGGAACGCCAGCGTACTGCTAGAAAGGGTTAAGTAACCAGAATTACATTTGTTGCTCGGTGGTGCAGCTGGTTATCATCTGTGTAGAGTTTCACATATTCACCCTTCACAGATTTCCTCCCACCTCCCAAAAACTTGCCAGCAGATGGATTGGTTGCTCTAAAGAGAATGTGTGTGTGTGCGTGTATGTGTGTGTACGCATGTGTGCTGTGATCAACTGGTGTCCCGTCCTGGGTATATTCCCTCCTTGCATCCAGTGTTCTTGGGATAAGCTCCAGATCCACTGTGACCCTGACCAGGATAAAGAGCTTACTGAACATGAATGAATAAATGTTTTGCTCCAATGCTGGAAAATTAAGTACTTTTCCATAATAACAACAAAACCTTCTCTCATGTCTGTGTTATCCAAAGACCTTAAATTGTTTGAGTTTGGTTAGACTTTGCATCATATAGTCATGTATTTTATAAGTGCATTAGATAAGATTAGTCTTTTTTTTAGAGATTAGGTCTCTAATGGTTAGGTAGGGTTGACATTTGAATGCTTCCCACCTGTGTTCACAAAGTTCCACCTCCAGGATCTACAGTGACCCATAGGAGACAAGAAGTCGTATCCATTTACATTTATGGCATACGCCCTTATCCAGAGCGACGTACAATTATCTCATTTATACAATTGAGCAGCTGAGGGTTAAAGGGCGTTGCTCAAGAGCCCAGGAGGGGCAGCTTGGCGGGGCTGGGATTTGAATTCTCAACCTTCCCATCAGGAGGCCAATACCTTAACCACTGAGCTACCACTTCCCCCAACAATCCCAACACAAACAAGCATTCCGGACCTGAAGACAGTTTTCCAAACAGGTTTTCTCAGTGGCTTTATACACTTTCACTAAGGCCATGGCTTAAGCCATTGTTTTTTTAAAAAAAAATCATGTTCTGTATATCTTCCTGGTTATTTGTATGAGTGAGAAATAAAAACTTTTCCATTGCACCTTTAAATGTTTACTGCTGATTTTGACAACTGCCTTTAACTTATAAACTGCCTTTATAAGTGAGTTTGGAGTTTTCTGTTACATCTCTACAAAGAACAAACAAGTCCTTGCCTGTTGTAAGATCACACACACCTATAAATGCAGTAATATTTATGTGACTGGTTCAATATTCATACAGATTTTGATATTGACCCATTAACCTTTTTTCACAAACACAGCCCTGATGCTTAACCATTTCACACTTTTCTGTCACGAAAAAGACGATTATTATCCACCAAAAGACAGTCCTGTTCCAGTACTAAAATGCTGCCAGAGTGGAGCCAGGGAACCGATGATGTGAGAGCTTGGCGCCAGTGTCATTTTGTCACCATGGCAACAGCCGAATTTAAGAAAAGGCAACAACACAGACCTGAGGGTTTAGAAGAATATTGTTCTGGAAAAATAAGCAAAAGTAATATCACAATCATGAATCATTGGTCTGAGGAGGAAACAACTGTATCGCACAAGAGCAACAACATGAGTGGGAGCTACATGGCTAATACTAACAAAACTGCATTTGAGAGGATACACGCTCAGAATAAAGAGCTGAAAAATAATCATACTAAGCATCTTCCCTAGTACCAGGGAAACTGTGAGTTTAAATCCTGACAATTTCACAGATATCTGTGCCCCCGAGTCCAGAGTAGCCACTAGCCAATCACAGGCATGCTCTGCTGTCTGTGAACAATTAAGAATTTGTCTTTAAATGATAAAATAAAAATAAATTAAAAATCTCAGAATCAGAAGTACAACTTGTAAGATCATTTATAACTAGTAGTATTTTTATACTGTACATTGGAAAATGTAGTGGTTTTGGCACTCAAACTGGAGGAACAAAAAGTTCACCGATCACACAGAACACACAGGGCTATACAAAAAATAAAAAACTATAAAAAATGCACGACCATATTCAAATTATTCAAATTTACATTCCTTTCTGTTTACATGTCTCAACCTAAGCTGGTAATACGTACTAATGATGTTGACATATATTGACAAAATATTTAGCCTTTGATGTTCCCTAAAGTGCAGTAGTAAGTGATATGCCGGCTACGGGATTTCTTTCAGAATGCAGATGTTCGTCCTCTGTGTGTGAAGTGGAAGAACTAAGTACCAGTACTCTCCTTTTTGGCATGTTAATGTGTTTCTGCTTTTTACAAACTACTGAGAAAATTTGAAGCTATGCAGTGAATATGATGCTAAACTGCTAATGTTTGAAACATAGTGTTTCTAACTTCAATAAAGAGGACAGAATTATGAAGACAAATTATTCAATAATTCATCAATTGTAACTGTAGAAATATACAAATTATTTAAACTGTCCATAATTTTTTTGGTTTAAAGTGCCATCATTACCCACTTTTGTGTCATTTATCAGTGTATGTTTGAGAATTTTGCTGCATCTGAAATCGCACCCTTACTCATTCATTCATGTCTATAGGGCAGCAGTAAATGAGACACCAGACTGAATTCAAACAGCATGAGCTCTGGAAATGCATTCATCGTGTTGTGCAGTTACATAAACGATCTGAACTTTACAAATTGCCTAGCAACCTGATACCACAAAAATGAAGAAGCAGGCTATTACAAGCATTTTTCTATATTAAGATAAAACAATAACCCAAAAGTACCTGTTGGCTTTAGTGGTCATTAAACAATATTTCATTACATTTATTTACTGAGCAGTAAATTCCGAGCTAAAAGATTTCTCTGTGCCTTTGTTTGTTTTTTTTGTTTTTTTTTTTTTGCAAAAGTAGTACACTGGATATATTGTACATCATGCTTGATAAATCAGTGCACTATCCATGGAATACAACCTTTACACTGAGAATTCGGACAACACTACAAAAGTCTGTGACTGAATACCACACTGTCACAAATTAAAGACAAAAAAATACACGAAGTTGGGATTGCTAAAATTGTGGCCATTATACACACAGTAAGAGTAAAAAGGGAGAGAACTGTCACTATTCACTGCTATAATCTACACATATGCATGTCTCCTGCATACAGAATAAGGTTCTGATTCTCAGTTTGTATGCCTAACTTCAGCCTGGACTTCAGGAACCAGCTGCACTGCCAATTTAACTTTGCATACATTTCTATGAACAAAATCTTAAATTTAACTTGCAACTAACATGCAGCTGACTACAGACACACATACCTGCATCCCAGAGAGACATCGCTAATTAAATATTTAAGATACAACATCCTGCTGGACTTATCAACCAGAGTTGCACAGTTGGGCTCTAAAGATATGGGATGGATAAAAATCTTGTTCCTCTAATCCTTCTTTAGCACAGTTTGAGCTTTGTGTCTCATTCACGCTAATCACAAAAGCATTATGCAAATGTAATCACTCTCTTACAGTATGTGCCTCAGTAGTTTAGCTGAAAATGGCGTATTGAAAATACAATAGAGATAAAAGCTGCTGCTGAAAACTCGACTACTGGCAGGTAAGATAAAGCAGTGCGAGGACAGAGGAGATAGACCTACCTGAAGTAGAGGATGACATCTATAGAGTCCCGCCACAGCAGTGTCCACTCCACCCCCCCTAGACACTGTCCTCACTGACACACATCATACACATGACCTGGACAACACAACGGTAAAAGAAGTACTCAGTTCATGCTTATATTTGAGGAACAATTCATTTAAAACTAAGACAAATACATTTTTGATGTATATTCCTAATACGAAACTGAACAAACTAATCAAATGAGTAATTAGTACAAATTCAAGCAAGCTATGGTGACATGGTTTGATTTCATTTAAAAGTCATAAGAAAATGAATAAAGTGAACAAAGGCTCATTTTTCATACACAATCTCATATTTGCAAGTAAGAGACAGCATCAGATTCAAAATCTTTCAAAGAACAGACTGAACACAAACTGGCCTTTGCTGAAAGCCGACCTTCAACAAAAAACTTTCTGAACAGTCGCCTTTATAACAGGACTACTTTCATTCAATGATTTCTTTTGACACATTTGCACAAAAAGTGACAGAGCAAGAATGCTTAAATATACAGCCAATAACAAACTGAATCTCTTCACAGGCTCTCTTCACATTTTGATCAGTTTTATAGTTGATCAAAATAAATTTTTCGTCTACTGTAATTACCACTCAGTATAATTAATAATAATTGACTGTGAAAGAGCTGTTTGAATTTCTAGAGCCTTTTGTAAGAGCAGTGTTTATCCCTCCTGTGCAGTTGCAGAGAACCGTAAAACTTTTATGCAAAGCTGTTCTGAACCTACAGGATGAATTCGCAGGAAAGTCCTGAAAACACTTCAAATTTAAAAGCATTTTTTGAAAAGTGCGAATCCCAACCATGTCACAGCCAACCATGGCCAAGCCAAGATAGCAAATTTGGCTATGCTGTCTGGGTGGAGGGAAACACGTACTCGCTCTCCTCTGTCAATCACAGCAACACTAGACAATTGTGGGCATCTGTAGGCTCGTGTATGCAGAAGAGGGTAGATAGCGCTTTCCTCCAAGTGTGTTACACAGCAAGTGTGAAAGGATGTGGCTGGCTGGCTTCCTGTGTCTTGGAGGAAGCGCGTGTTACTCTTGACCCTCCCTGGTTGGTAGCTGGCATATGATAAGGGAGAGCTGGCTGGTGGGTGGGAATTGGCAAGTGACCAAATAGAAGCAAAAATGGAGAAAAATCCAAAACAATCAATCAATCACTCAATCAAATGTAATTTAAAAATATTTGTCTAATGAAATGTGTAGGTTTCTTTGGAGTAATGCATCGCTCTAAACATACCTGATTGCTTACATTAAAATAAACACTCTTTCGGTAGAAAAAAAAAGCTAAATGTGGCTGTTTCATGTTGCTGCTGGTTTACTGCAGGTTAAACAAAAAAGAAATCTTTAAATCAAGGCAGTTATAATTTATTTACTCAGTTGCACCCTGCCATAAATGTCTATGGTTTTATGTCAGGCAGATGAAGGTGATAAATGTGGCTCATCCCTCATTTATCTGCACATTGTCCTGCCAAAGCAGCGCAGCCATTCAGCGACTGAACACCACTGCTTTGTTCACCCATACGCCTTACTAACAACAATTTGTCACCTGTCTGTATGTATCCACACACCTTGCTATATTTTCTTTTCCACAGATAACACTGAGTTGGTGTTGTCAATTATTCATTAAACAAAGTACCACAATTTGATATGTTCTGACAGGAGAGGAAAATATCCAAGTATAATGTAACAAAATATTAGCAAAGAAATAACATCATTTCTATAATAAATTATATAAAGCGGAAAGACAGATTTTATCACAATCCTTTCCTAATATTTGTACATACTATCGAAGAAAAATAACTAGGCTTGGGTTTAAAGAAAGAAAGAAAGAAAGAAAGAAACGGACTGTCTTTGCCCAGACAACACCATTTATCAAGCACTTTCTTCTGAAAAATGATTCAGGGCACCTGGAACCAAGACTGATGGAGACATTATACAGTTTGCTTGCACTTCATAAAGCACCCAGTGGTGTGTATTGCACTAAAGACCACATGAATGATGGGATAAATTCACTGTATTTTGTTTATTGCTCTATTATTTCACAGGTTTCACCTGAATCTGTACAGCACTGCACAATTTTATACTTTATTGTTTTGTTTGTTTTATTATTTTCTATTATTATTGTTATTATAACTACTACTACCACACGTGGTGTGCACTGTAACTTTCACTCTCTCAGTGACCGTTAAAATATCATATAGCAGCTAAAGATAATTCTGTGGTTTATGTTTTTAATAAAAAAACAAACCAGCACTGTCATGCTACTGCAATATCTTTTTTTAAGGTTAGGTTAGGTCCAACTTTATTGTCATTGTCAGAGTACGAGTACAGAGACAATGAAATGCAGTTAGCATCCAACCAGTAGTGCAAATAGCAAATAAATTAAAGTGAGGTAACAAGGTTATGGTGCAATAAGTTAACAGTGTACAGTGGTAAAAAGTATGATGCATACCGGTAATGCAAATAGCAATTAGGTTAAATGGAATAAATAAGAATTATGGTGCAGTTAGCTGAGATAAACAGCACACAGGTAGAGGTAAGCAGCATGATGCATGCAATATGATGCCGTGGATACATACAGTGGAGAAAAAAATGCAGATGTGCAAATAGCAATAATGTGCAAATAACAGTCTGATATAAGTAACATTAATAATATTAATGACACGTAGTACAGTAGAGTGCAAGTACTTGCAAATAATTGCAGATTACAGTAGTGTCTAATGCTAATGTTTAGTTATTAGGTGGAGCCTAGCTGTTAACGTTTGGAAGCTGAGTTCAGCACTAGTACAGCTGAAGGGAAAAAGCTGTTCATGAGTCTTTTTGTGCGACAACGCAGACCTCTGATACCTCTGATACCTCTGGCTCTCCGCAAACAACGCTTTTGATAAATGACTGAAATGCTGGGCAACTGTGTTCCAGTGATGTGTTGGGCAGTTTTCACTATCCACTGCAGTGCCTTCAGGTCACTGTGCAGTCATTGTACCATACTGTGATGCAGTTTTTAAGGCTACAAAATCAATTATTTAATAAGTAAAATTAAACTTTTGGTTCTAAAATATAGATTGTCCAGTCAGCTACTTATGTACGATGTATGATAAGTCAATGATACAATGTATTGATTATATCCATGATATGCACTGTTATGTCATAACCAGCTGTAGTACTTGGCCAATAAACACACTCAGATTTTGATACAACACATACTCAGTCTTACTAAGCTGCTCGGCTAAAGCACAGCACTGCATTGACCGCCAACACTTCTAGGAGGGTAAAGATTGAGTTAAATTCGATCAGCATGTTCCTGCTCCCTCGCTTTCCTCTGAAGTGCTCTCATCCTGCAGCTCACCCTCTAATGCAAACTCAGACGCTGCCAAACTCCCCAAACACAGCAACAGAATCTGTCATAAAGCGCCTGCCAGCGAACAGGGGCTCTGAATCACAGCTCACTGCATGGCTTTCAAATATAAATGCAATGTAAGAACTAATCTGAGATAAATTAGTTTAACATCTACATTATAGCTTGAACTGCAGCTGTAAACATAACTGTCAGTGTAATTTAACGTGTACATTGTGTCCATTCAGAGGACGTAATAAATAAGTAATAAATCTGTTACCAGAATGACTGAATACTTCATGCTCCAGCACATCAAAACTTGGTCAATTTAGCTTTTTCTGCTTAGGAATGATAAATAAAACACAGTGGAAGTTCATAGTCTGATAACTAGTTGTTGTAAATTACTCTTAACTAATTTATTTAGACTGGAATGTTCTCTCCTATATGTCAGCTACCAACCGGGGAAGGTGAAAGCTAACCCACGCTTCCTCTGAGACACGTGAAGCAGCCAACCATATTTTTTCGAACTGCTCAAGCTGCGTCTGCGTAAAATAACACTGTCAGAGGAAAGTGCCATCGACCCTCTTCCGCATACAAAAGGTCACAGATTCCCAAAATTGGCTAGTGCCACTGTGATTGGCAGGGTCGAGAGAGTACATCATCCCTCCCACCCAGAGAGAACATCCAATATTGCTGCATTGACTCCCGGCCACAGATGGCTGTGGCAACGTCGGGATTCGAACTCACAATCTGCTAACGATTGGGTGAACAGGTTTTTGTTTATTTAATCTTATTGTATTCATTAGTTTTAAAACCAGTTTTAAAATCATGCTGAGCCTCTTTGAAAGTAAGTCCAAGTAGGGCTTCCCTGTTTAGAAAAAAAGGACAAAAGGACGAAAGAAAGAAAGAAAGAAAGAAAGAAAGAAAGAAAGAAAGAAAGAAAAGATGTTTAAGTCATATTATTAGTACTTTTCTAAAGTATTAAAAGATTAATTGTGGAGCCATAATTTATGCAAGAGGTTTGTAAGTCGAAACCTTACACTAAATTACTAATGATATTTTATTATCAGGTTACCTTCTGTGACTAACTTTAATGTTTCTTTATTCCTGCTGTGGCTGCCATCAGCTTTATTAGACAAAAAACTTAAATCTGCACAAATGTGTTTTCATTAATGCATGCAGCTGCTGAAAATTAAGCATGGCATAATAACAAATAACACAAACATAACTGGTGCAAAGAATGTTCCAGGAGAAAAAGCATTTAGTGTAAACATGACGTTCGTTTAATTGCTGAAACCACAGTGAACTGCCTCATTTTACCCCGACAGTTTTTCTGCTGCGTGTGACAGTGGCAACATGCTGGAAATCAATTTTCCCACAATGCAGCGTGGGTGTAGATCAGACTCCTAATGACATGTCTCCTAATGAGAAGGTTGTGAGTTCAAATCCCTGCACTGCCCATCTGCCACTGAGCAAGACCCTTAACTTTCATCTGCTGAGCTCAATTATGTCACTTCAAATAAAAAAAAGCACCTGCCAAATGAGTATATGGAAATGACACAAAAGTATACACACACACACACACCTGGCACCTCCAGCTTAAGTTTAATTTAAGCTCAGGGTTAAAGATAATGCTGTTATTTTTAGCCAGCTTTGGCTTAAATTGTATAATGTTCGGTAAATGTCCTGACTCTGATGTGGCATTTATTTGAAAGAAAGCGATTATCAGGTAATATAGTTTTAAAAGTGTCAGAGAAAGCTGTTTGATCTGTCAGTTTGGTGATAGCAGATGGTAAATATTGAGTGAACAAATATTGATATACAGTATATACTGTATACTGGAACGCTCAGAACTAAAGCGTAGAATGTGTTGTACAGTCTAACCCTATCCTTTTTTTCTGTCTCTCCGTGTGTGTCAAACCGATAGCAGCCATTTCTAAAAATATAATTTTGTTGATAATAATTTTTTATCTGTGAACATACAGCATTCAGCGTTCGGTGAGGTGTATTTTACACAGAAGAACCTCCCCAAATCAATGAATCAACAGCGTGCCAAAGGCTACTTTTAATTTTACTCTCTTCCTGCCATTAGCTGATATTAGCCTTCTGATTATGAGAAGGCCATTTTGGACACAAACATTGCTGTAAAAGGTGGAGACATGGCCATCGTCACAGGCGAAAATAACAACAGGTGAGAAAATGAACTGTTCCAGTGAGAGAATACTGCAGTCTCTTCAGTATGAGTGAATCAAATCAATTTGCCTCAGACCAAAACACAACCTTTCATCTCAGAGCATAAAAAAAAGTGTCTCAACTACACAACATGCCTAGTCGATTAAAGACTCAGAAATCATAGGCTCTTAATATAAAATGGAAATCTATTAAAATATTGTGCAATATTCTGCAATTTTTGACAATCAACTAAATCCTTGGCTTCACTGCAGACACTGCAGACTGCACCAGGGATCAGTTACACAATATGTCAAACATTTGTGGGCCTGCTGTTATAGGAAAATAATCACAGATGAGGTAGTATGACGCAACCCAGTGCAAAGTGACACCAAAGTTGAACATTTTTAATAACAGCATGCCCCACAGTGTTTTATTCTTCTTGTACCACAGCGATTTGCCAATGATTCTATTTTTTATTTACATTTTATCCATTTAAGCCTGCTGAGCTAGTTATGGTGGCTCAGTGGTTAAGGCTTTGTGTTAGTGATCAGAAGGTCATATGTTCAAATCCCTGTAGGTGAACCTTAACCTCCAGCTCAGTTGCATCCTGCATCAGCCAAATGTACTGGATTATGTGTTATTGTATACTATGGAAGATATTACTGTAAATATGTTCTTTACTATAAATTTACAGTACCTATTACAATTACTATAAAATACACAACAATGTATGTATAAATGTTGAACCGAGACATAATTATTTCATTCTCAAATGGTATTAACCAAGTAACACTTTCCTGTGGCTGTATTTCTTATTATGTTGTATTATTGGACATACAGTGCACCACACATATACTACGCTGCCAAATAAGAATCACAATGCACTATTGTTTCAACCCCTAGTTGATAATATCCGTAGATATAATGAAAAGTATAAAGATTTTAAACACTCATGATCTGAACATTTGATATAAGACCATATCCATTTGAGTCTCCTCGGTGGAGTCTGGACTGGACATTGTGTGTCTACTTTCGCTGTTCAGCCAAACCACTTAACAGGATTATCTACAGAGCAGGATATCATTTATTAAGAGTGTATTGCATACACGACATGTCACTGGAATGGATAAAGGCTGTACATTCCTTCACACAGAGATGAGTGGATTCCTGGCTGTCCTGGGATTTGAACTCACAACCTTCTAGTCACTAGTAAAAAAAAAAAAAAAAAGGGACAACTGTGCCATTTTTGTGCACACAGATGCATTCAGTGTATGGGGAGATGTGGTAACATATTAGCATAGTGACTTAGATAGTGAGTATGATTTTGCAAAACACAAAGAATCTCTGTATAATGAAGGTTCTTGATGCAACGACTTGTGCTTTAAAGACAGGAACTTGTTTACTACACACATTTTTCCCCTTTTAAATTCGTCTACTTCTGCCAAATGCGATGGCACATCTCTACCCTTGCTGATTTCACAAAACAATACCAGATGGAGGAGATGACCTACAGCAAAGCTGCACATGTTTCAGTTCTGTTCAATTACATGGGGTGAATTAGACACGACTCCATATTTGACATGACTCAACAGGTTTTAGCTTGTGCCCTGGGTAGTGCACTAGATCGGGATTCAATTTCAAATCTAACCATGTAAGACGTTACATATGTAAATTTGTCAAGAACCATCAATTAGAATTAATGACCCATAATTTATTTAACTCCTGCCACGCAGAGATCCTTTATAGAACTGTATTGCCTAACAGGAGCTTATGCGATCCAGAGCTGACAGATGTAAAGCCTTAGTGATGTGAAACAATGTGGATCCTGTCTCCATGCCTTACTGAAGACACATCTGCCTCAATGATGATTCAAGCAGCAGCAGCTGTTTAGAAAAGGGTGGCTTAATTACAATGGCAAAGCAAGCTGAAGCATGATAAAAGAATGATATAAAGATCCATAATGCATAAAAGATGTGCTTTTGGTGATGACTAAAAGAAGTGCTAGTAACAATTACACTAAACCAAACTAGTTTCTTGAAGACTCTTGACGAGTGGCTTATACAACAGTTAGTTCCGGTCCACTGATTTGATTGGTCGAGCAGTGTTCCAAGAATGCTTATGTTTAGTATAACCACACTGGGACATTTCACACTCCATTTGTCTGTGTCACCACTTAAAATTCCATTTCTAGCAACGGTCCAGCCGAAACGGTTTCTATAGTAGAGTTAGAGACATCATCAGTGGACGTGGCAAACGATACATTCTTCATGAATATAACTTCTGACTTAAAATGTGAAACTTTGTTAGATTGAGATGAAAGGGAAGAAGGGAAGCCAATTCCACCGGAAGCACCTTCAACAGGAATGTACACATTAACGTGAGCTAGCTAGCCAGCTAGCCGACAGGCTATAAAGTTTGTGTAGCTTATTGAGCATCTGTTTCCACTAGCGGAGCAAAAATAAACAAATTATTTCAAAATATTGTGTCTGAAATGCCAGTTACTCATTATTAAGTTCTTATTTATAAAAGTGTTGTATAAAAGCAATATTGCACTCGCAATATACTGAGTATAGCATCACATCATGATCTCAAATCTAATTAAACAATGTTGCACAAGCAAGAGTGCGGTTGTACTGATCGGCAGGGCTATCCGGGCAAATCACAGCCGTGCCGATCAGTACAACCGCACTCTTGCTTGTGCAACATTGTTTAATTAGATTTGAGATCATGATGTGAGGAACACTATGTGTATTTATTAAAATCGTACATGACTGGAGCAGAGTGTGATATCTTCATTTCTATCAGATTTTTGACAATGACAGATGAAAGTTTGTACTGCAATAGCCAAAACAGCAAAATAACTGCTATCTAGTATTTAGTACATCCTATTAGAGTATAGCATATAGCTTGCTGCCTCACAGCTCCAGGGTCCCTGGCTCAATCTGAGCATGGGCTGCTATCAGTGTGGAGTGTCCATGTGAGTTTCTTCCATGTTCTCCGGTTTCCTTCCACATCCCAAAAACTTGCCAGTAGGTGGATTGGCAACTCTAAATTCCCCTAGGTGTGTAAATGTGTGTATCCCATTCAGAGTGGACCAGAGGGGCTGGTGGATGCAAAGGATGAACAAACCAGAATTTTTTTACAACCAGAATTGTAGGGGTTGAGTTCTGTCTCTTCTAAGACTAACAGAAAAAAACAGATGTTTTCTGTCAGCAGCACATCTGCTCATCAAATCACAGTGTGTCTAACAAGCTTCATCTGAATCATGGTAGCTAAGTAGATTTTTTTTGTTTTGAATGAAATTAGCAGGAATAAATATAGCAGTGTAATGACTTCCTCCTGTGATGGCCTGTCTAGAGCCAGAATTCAGAATTGCACCACATGAAACAGAAAAGTGAGAAAGGCAATTACTAAATAGATTCCTAATTTAAGATAAATAAGAAATCTTTTTAGATTTAATTTGTTTATATATACCCATCACCTTTTATGATTCACCACTTATTTCAGCCACATGGTAAAATCTACTCTCCAAACACACAAACTGCATCTCAGATGGCATGCAATGCACACGATATGCTATTTTGAGAGGGTAAAATCTAACAGATCAAAAAATCTGATAGCTTAAAATCAAAGGCAGTGTTGTACCTCACTTTGCTGGACTGTCAAAAAAGCCTCCACCTTATGCCTCATTCTTATGCTTTTAAAATGGGAATAGTATCATTCGGTACGAGGCTGGGCATCAATTCTGTATGTTTAGTGCATAAATTCTGCATGTTTAGTAGGGGCAAACCAACAACCATCATCATAATCCATAGCATTAGTCAATAAACATCCAGGCAGCATCAAAACGGGCAAATCCATATTACCAAACCCAGAGAACCAAATATCAGGAATTAGAAACAAGTAAACACTCTAACACTCTATTGTAAGTCGCTCTGGATAAGGGCGTCTGCCAAATGCCGTAAATGTAAATGTAAATGTCTAACACAGGCTCGCAAATGAACATTCACTGAATGAGACTTTGGAAAGACAAACTATTCAAATCTAAAACAAAGACAAACGAATGCAATGGGAAAACCAACCAGTGACAGAAAAGGGAAAAAAAAATAACCAGGAAATAAAAACCAAAACACGTCACAATAAGAACACGGCCTGTACACCATTCCCTGATGGGATTCTCAATGGTTATTCTGATGGGATTCTCAATGGTTATTCTCTGATACGGAAACCCTCTGCTGTAGGGTTCTACATAGACCCTTTTAAGGTTTCCCAAGAGGGACAAACCAAAGAACCATTTAGGGTCTTAGATTAAGCTTTCTAAGAGTGCACTGTTTATAGCTCCCTATTAACTTATATTAGCAAGGACTGATTTAAAGCTTTGTTTTTTTTTTTTATTTAAAGTTCAAAAATGAAAAAAGATGAATTTGAGAAATATAAGTTGACGTTGCACTGTGTTTTGATGTACATAGTGATTTATTCTCCAGGAAACTAGTCTAGTTAAAACGTCAGCAAAAACACTTACCCCAATAAGGCAGCATTAGCTATAATGTATAGAAACACTGAGAAGATATCTAAGCCTCCCCTGATATGCATTTGTCTGCATGTGCATGTATAAATTAAAGTTAGTCTGGAAGTAATTTATGATGAAACAGTCATAGTCTATTCCCCATAGCATAGTTAACTACTATCAAAGCAAGCATTAAGGATATATTTTACCCTTTACACACTAAACAGGCATGCTCTAACAAAATGAGCTCAGTTATCAGGACTATAAGACATCTTTCTAGCCGACAGCGAAAACAATCCGGACCATCATCAGACGTGAGCCAAGTGCTCAGACAGATCCTCTTTCAAGATTGTCCTGGCCTTTTTGTTCTGAAACCATGATTGTTCTGATCCAGTCTTCACTGATGTCTCACCTGGTCTGCAGCAGGTGATTTAGGGGACACAGGAAGGAGAGTAATCTGTGCCGAGAAAGAAAGAAACACACGCACGTCTGACTCCTTTAAGCTCCAAATCAAAACCGGATAAATTGAGTCTCACCTTATCCCAACCCCCCCTATGGAAGATCACGCCTGAGAGAATTTATTTTCTCAGGAATAGCAGGATGGCAAAACAAGTTCCTCTGCAGAACTCAAAGGTCTCTACAGTTACAAAAAAAAAAAAGAGCAATGGAAGCATCACATTTTTTTCAAACATGCCAGAAAACACATTTTAGAAGGTGGTAACCTTTAAACCATTAGGCATGTGATAATATTCAACTTTCATGTCATATATTTAAGGGAAATAAAAGCCCTACTGCCTATACCTGTGCGTTTGGCACATTTGGGAAGTGAACAATAACCTGAATTATGGGGGAAAACAATAACTGCAGTAATGTCTACATTTGTCTTTAAAAAATAAGGACCCTTAAAATATAGCTGACTTTATGCTGCTTTCTGAACAGGATGGCCATCATTTCAGAGGTATAAAACAGATACATTCCAATGTAGCTTTCACTTAAATGGAACACAGTTACAGTGATGAATCTTTAAAATGTTTGCTATAAACATATTGCGCATGGTGAATATTCTACCACAGAGCTGCTCAATTCTCAATTCTGATTGGTCAGCTATTTTCCAATTTCTAATAAAATTAGCACAATTATCTGCCAATAGAACAAGAATATTTCAAGCTTGAAATTAGCAAAAAAGTCTAGAACTAGGTTTTAGTAATATTATATTTGGTTTGTTGTTATCTTGTAATAGGAAATACAAGATAAATCTGACTATATTCAAGATATTTTCACTTGCTAAGACGTCATTTTTTGCAGTGTAACGGCACCTCTGACAGCAGTACTGACTGCAAATTTAGTTTATATGATTGTGTTTGTTCTAATATGTTACAATTTCTGTATCATGACAAGTTACAATTTTTTGTAATGACTGTTTTGGAATGACTGTTTATGCCGTTATAAGCGATAACAGGAACGAACTTGTTTCTTGGGCGTTCCACAAAACTAAGCATAACTATAAACAGCTAAAAACGTATGACGTCCAGTTTTAATAAATGAAAAACAGTAATCACTGGCAGGTTGCTGTGGTAACCAGAGGAATGCAGGATGTGCTGTTACTGAAGAGTATCTCTGCTTCACGTTGGGTCGCATTACACCATCCCACTGTGCTGTATTTCTTATTGTATAACCAAAATGCATAAGTTTTCATACAAGCTGGCCTGTGCAAAGTTTGTGGATTGCAATCATGACACTATGCAGAAAATACAAGTAATCACAAGGTTGGGACGGGAGAAGGAAGGAGTTCTGCCTTCATTCCTCACGTATGGTTTGCGGCAGCAATTTGACTCTTTGCGCTCAATTTCACAGTAAAACTGTGCATCATTATAGAAGTCAAAATAGCCAGATCTGTTCTGACTGACTGACTGTGTCCTTGTGGTCTAAAAGTCAAAGAAACCTTTTGAACATCATAAGTAGTTTTTTTTTCTATAAATGTGTGACAGGGCAGTTTTACAAAAGGATGCCATCTGAGAACAGAAAAACACATAGAGACACAGATACCACTGAAAGAAACTGGAAAATTCCTTAGCCCATTACATGTCCCAGCCCTCTCCTGGCAAATCAGTGCTGCATGGACTGCATTTGCATATTGACGCATGACTGGCTATTGTATTTTATGACTCAATCAGATGTATCCTAATTAATATATTATAATATAATAATAATATATATTGTTCAGCCATCTGAACAATTCATAAAAATACAAAAAAAAAAAGACATCGTGTAAAGCTAATGTATTTTGATTGATTTAAAATGGCTGCACAGCTCAGGACAAAAAAGGCCCACAAACTCTATTTAAATAAATAAATAAATAAATAAATAAAAATAAATGAATGTGATTCAGTGCCTGTCAACTCAAGAAACTGTCAAAGCTCTTCCTTTATCACCATTTCCTCCTTTTTCATCTTGTCACTGTAGCTTTCCAGGAATACATTTTGCATTACATATATTACATCCATGGAGATTCTTCATAAAGCATCTTTTCTGAAAGGCACTAAAGGAAATGAAAATTATTATTTTTATTATTATTTTTATTATTATTATAAAGAAGCCTACAAAGTCACACACAGAGACGCACCACTGTGAGCACAAACTGTTCTGTTGCTCGTCGTGACAAGAGAAATGAGAGCAACACTTACAACTAAGAAGGAAAATGAATTTCTAGCTGCAGGCAATTTAAAAACACTACTCTGGTGGCTCTCTACATTAATATTCAGCACCAATAACTCAACACAGGGCTGGATGGCGTGTGTCACCCACAATGTATGCTGTATGTTTTGCATATTACCATGCAGCTTGCTGTGTTTAATTATTACACTGGCATGAAGTGGCTGACAAAGCTGCAGTGTGGAAAAGCAATGATCAGCAGTGTGTTTCCCGGTTCTCCTGGAATTATAGCACAATTATAGTATAATATTTCTGTGTTTGTTACTACTAGGAGAACTTTATTAAAAAGACTTTCATTTTATACTACGTCAAAAACAGGAAACACAATTTTGTCTTTCTAAATTGTTTTATTCGAAAGAAATTATATGAGGTAAAAGGCAAACAGCCACACACAAGCAACATTTTATCAGATTTTATCACTAATAATTTACAAAATAATAGTGTATCTTTCATGTTATATGTGGACATCTTATCCATTATTATTATTATTATTATTATATATACGTGAAATGGCACTGGGTATCACTATTACTATTAATTTAGCAAATGAGAATTTAATGACAAACCAAGCCTTGGTTAACTGCATATAAGACTTTCATAATTATGAATTTTGACTGTTGATTGGTATAAAGATTTAAAGATATAAAGTGTTTTATTTGTTGACTTTGTGTCACTCATAAAAATGCAAGGGGAGAATTACACACACACACACAAATAAATAAATGGAAGGATGGACGGATAAATGGAAGGATGGATGGATGAACAGACAGGCAGACAGACTGACACAGAGACAGACAGACAAATAGAATTGCTGTCCAATTATATTTTCATTTCTTTTTCTCAGTCAAGTTTGTTTATTTGCATAGTATGTCAAGACATATGTACAATGAGTTGCTTAATGCGAGGCTCAGGTACAATGCTTACATGTAACAGAATATACAATACACACACAGACACACACAGACACACACACACACACAGACATTCACACACATCAAAAGCTTAACTAAATGACCAAAATGGAATACAGTAAGTACAATAAGAGTACAATCAGTAAAGTTAAATATACAATATACATAAGTGGAGAGAGAGAGAGAGAGGGAGAGAGAGAGAGAGAGAGAGAGAGAGAGAGGCGGTGGGGGAGGGGTTGGGGGGCGAGAATAAAAAATTATGTACACAAATCACTTTGGCATGACATCACATGCACTTACATTTTGGCATACAGGATTGCTGTTTAGTGCATTTTGATAGAGTATAGAAACAGACAAGGTGAGAACTATCTGCAGTAGTGGAGTTGTGCTGAAACGGGATTATTAATAGTTGATTAAATTTAGGAATGTGACAGGACAGTGAACTGGAAAGTTGCCTCTCTACCTCCTTAATGTAAATGTCTTTTCTCCACACAGCTGCACTGCTTTATAACCTGTTTAACAGAGTCACTTCGCATGCAGGGATCTTTAAAAGCACAGTAATCTAATGTAGATTAATGTTTTAAGTGGATTTGTTGAACTTTATATTGCCAATTTCTCTTTTGCGTGTATTAATGGAAAAGTCTGGTCTTCTGTTGAAGGTGTTCAGGATGGTTTGAAAGAATTATATTTAGAAAAGTCAATGACATCAGGAAGTGGACATCCTTTAAGAAAACGAGAAGGTAGTCTCAAAGCAATAATTAAAAAAAAGGATTTGTGTCTGTAGTGGAAGTGAAATGAACCATCAACGCAAAACTCTCATTTTTAGTTAGTGGATTAACATACAGCATATAAAAAGTATATAATTTACCTAACTCTTTATTAATTTTATGGATTCTATGAATATAGATACTAATGGACTCACAAATCTCCTGTTGAATTTCGTATCTCATGATAGTTTCATAGATTCATAGATTCACCTGCAAAGAAGTGAACATCTTGGTAAATGTATTCAACTTCATTTAAATGTGAAAATGTGAATATTAACATGGTGTCATAGTGTATATATCATATTTCCAAGATAAAAAAAATAAAAAAAGAAATGGACGGGTCTCACAATCCCATTAAATTTCCAACACAAAAGCACCCCAAGGCTGGCAGAAAATCACATTAGAGCAGAACAAGGGCAAAAATGACAATCTGTACACTCCTCTCGATGCTGAGATGACCTTGTAAGACCAGAACATGGGTTTCCAATTTCTCAAAGAAAACCAGTAATTGTCCACTTTAGACAAAGTTTAAAATACTCTTCAATCAGTGTCAAGATGAATAAAAGCACTTTTTACTCAGACCAGACTCAAATCTCTGGCCTCCACTTATCAGTGAACATACAGCTGCTACATATGGCTGGTTGACATAGTTTATTTTTGGTACCACACACAGAGAGTGTACTATATGGTGTACAGCCTTTTTTTTTTTTTTTTTTTTTTTGGAAGCAATTACACAAGAGAAAACCTCAGGGATGGATATGATGAACATGATGTTATCCAGACCATACTCACACTACATGTACATGTAACCAGAGGGACAAACCGAAGAACCCTTCTGAATGCTAGATAAACCATTATTTGTCTAAAAGTGTAAAAACAATAGTGTGAAACTTGGCAGACCTCTCCATCCAAACAGAACTTCAACCCAAAATTGAAACCACACCATGGTTCGCTTAGTATATAGGAAGCCAAATCTGTCAAATTACCAACATTTCCAGATTCATTTCATCAAAGCTGTAACCCAAACAGGCCAAAAAAATCTGAGTTCGATCGACAGTGTACTAATCAGGATAGAGAAAGCACAATCTAACCAATATCTTCACTGCAAATTCATAAGAAGTTAAGATAAAATTTAAAAGGTTAAGATAATGACTGAGACATCTTTACAGATTATAGCTTCCCCCAGTCAATGTCTCTCGTCTATCAGGCCAGATTCTGAAAGTTATGGTAAAAATGCAGCCATGTAGCCCACAGTGCGTGGTAAATGTATCTACCAGAATGCACTTTCTTGCCAAAGATATAAGCCTTAGGAATCATGTCACTGTTAAGGTTTAGTATAGCATCACACAATTTGCATCTGACCACTTAAACTTCTTTTCACTGTATGGTTCCCCCCAAATCTATCCTCTCACCTGGAAGCTGTATTATGTAATTTTCACATCTTCTTTATGAGTGCAGATAAAATACTGTAAATTACATGGATATCTACACAAATCTCTTGTTAGTGTTTTCCGTATCAGCATGTTATGTTCATGAAAGCCATTAAAGGTAAAACCTCATTTCATCCACAAAAATGATGGCTCTGATTTCCTTAGTATTCATTGCTGTAATTAGTCGCGTGATCTGTTCAACTCTAGCAGAATTGCACACTTGTGTATTAGAGGCAAATAAAGTGAGGAGATCAGGTGCTGCTGGTTATTTCCATCTTGGCCTATTAAGGTAATTTCCCTTATGGCATCAATTAAGTATGCATGTATCGATTTTCTTATCCAAGCCGTGGCATTTTGATAGACCAGTTTAATGTGTGATGGCCTGCACTGAACTCCGACTTGCACTCATTATTGCCAAAATACCCCAGAGCTTTCAGAGCACACAATCTATTAACACTTCATCAGAAAATAGCTGTAGACAAAGTATGGAGTAAACCTCAAAGCCAAGGCGAAACAAATAATCAAAATAGTTGATTAATAGCCCTTCCCAACAACCTAAAATCCAGTCACACTGGTAACATGGAGGACTGCTCACCTCATAAGTGTGACTTAGGCTTAGATTCACTGGATGAGGTTTAAAGTACTCCTTAAAATCCAATTTTAAACCATTATAATAATATGTAGGGTAATAACTTGTCTAAATTGACAAATTATGCTATATCAACCCAAAACTAATATTAGCTAGCTAGGTAACCTTGTCTGCTAGCTACCTACGTGCTAGGTCATAAACTAAAAGCTAGTAATTAGTTGGACTTTCACATAGACATAAGTGGGATTTCAGTATGTGTCTTGATTTACATCATAATATTCCTAACTATGTACTTACTATCACAGTTCAAAATCCATATCATAACAATCAAAATATTTTTGTTCATTGCTAACATGAGCCAACAGTTAGCACGGTGGTTAGTTAGCAGCCACCAATTGTCACAGATCAACCATAAAAGCATCACTAAGTTAATTAGTTAAGTTAGCTAGTCAAGTAGATAGATAACTGCAGAGATGAAGAATGTGGTACAGTGAGCCCCAAAAAAAAGTTGCTGGAATGGGCGTTTTTTTACTTTCTCAATGGCAAATGTGGGCGATCAGATAATCCCGATCAGGGATACGGTGGTTTAAATTACTAATTTGTTTATATTTTGACATACAGTATAGAACCAAATCAGTTCATCAGAAATTGTATTACTGTAGCGAACAGTAATAACTGTGGGCAGGATTGGCCAGAATTCCTTCAGGAGTGGTTGGAAAAGGGATTAAAAAATGCACACCTCTACTTTTAACCAACGTATAAGAGCGCTACTAGCAGTACATGACCTGTGAATCACCCAGGGTATCATGTCTACGCTGTTTACTTATAAGTTGTAAAATGTCACTTTAAAGAACCACTGTGAGCTCAGTGCCCAGTGTCACTAAATGAGCCCTAAGTACCTGAAGTTTATGTTTGATACTCACTAGCTGCAAGGCCTCAGTTACTGTGTTTGTGTTTCACGTAGCAGGACTCTGGCTACGAAAAAGCTTTGCGACATCAGGCCAGAGTCACACTAACGACCTGTCAAAGCTGTCAGCTAAAATAAATGACCAGTCAAAGACCCATTTAACCCTAATAAAGCCTTGTAGGCACTCAGTGCCAGACCGACGCAATGGACAGCAGCTAATGCAAACAGCTCATGTCTGGATGAGTGAAATATTGTGCTAAATGTAGTCTTTCTGTGCGGTACATAGCATCATGTAAAAGTCCACCATTTTTCTTCCATATTAAATTCAGTTCAATGTTATGTTACTAAGTGACTTGTTTAAATTATGCTTTGACTTTTGTTTTACATTATGCATCATCCATACAGGTGGTGTCTCTTCTGCTGGCTGAACTTGTCTGAGAGTTTGTAATTTTTTTCCCCTTTGTTTTCATGTCGCTGATGATTAAACATTGAATGTTTCTCGAAATTAAAATCTTCTGAGTCTGAAGAATTTTTTTCCACACCGCATACAGCATTGATGAATAATGCTATCAATCTTGCATTTTTTGCTCAAAGGGTAAGTCTATTTTAGGAATGGTGTTCAGGGCTGAGCAGATAATAATGACGTACATCAGTGAGATTTACTCCAGTGTTTTGCCCTGGAATCAGTCAGTCACACAGCTGAGAATGTTATTCAAACCATGACAAGCTCATTCATTTCCTGTCTCTCTCTCTCTCACTGTCACACACCTCACAAATCCTATAATTCCAGGACAATTACTTAGTTGTAAAAAGACCACAAGTGCAAGATTATTGTTCTCTTCTGGATGTGCGTACCCAGATGCCTCACATGTGTAGAGAACTGCGTGAACATTTTACCGCTTAAATTTGTTCCTAAAAAATAGAAACTGTCCCTCAATGGATGGATGAATTTGGTTTTCAGAAAAAAATGTTCCATCTAGCACTGTAAATATTTGAGACAGCAGTCAGATTTCTAGGTCACGGCCATGTTCCTCAGAAAGTGCGGGCTGTGAACATTAAAGAAACACGTCACCCAAAAAGAAAAACCACTAATAATGAATGAAAGTCTGTAAGGTCCACTTAGAAATCATGAGCCTTGTTAGCAGGGGCAGCTGGTATAAATGTGAATCACATCATTTGTTGTTAACAAATGTTTTATGGAGAATTATTTTGGATTTTTGTGAAAGTGAACGCTACAGAACCACCAGTGGTTGGCTGAATGGTATTGGCATGTCACCGCCGGAATCAGTTACAAACTCCGACTCCCGTTGCATCATGGACTACAGACATGACCACTCAGGACTATAATTCCCAACACACAGCTTCACTGTCATGTTCCAGTTCTAGAGTGCACCTGACGTCTGATCACACACACCTCATTTCCCCACACGTTATATAAAAAGAATTCCAAACACTCATGATGTGAAGTATCAAACAGCGCGTCTTGCCAGACGTGCCAAGTTTTTGTTCTAGCTGTTGATACTCCGGTTTATGACTTGGTTTTTTTGTCCTTTGCTTTTGTAACTCTAGTCTTGACTAGTTTATCCTGTTTGCCTGACTTTTTGCTTATGTTCTGACTTTGTCTTAGCCTAGTATTTTGAATTTGTTTTGTGGTTAAATTCACATATTTACAATTTATTTTGGTTTAATTTAATTTGAATGTATTTATTTCTGTAAAGCTGCTTTGTGACAATGTCCACTGTTAAAAGCACTATACAAATCAAACTGAATTGAATTGAACTGCCAACCTGCTCAAAATAAAGCACACTTTGCTACCTGACAGGTATGAAGAAGCAAGGCTAGGGCTGATTTCTTTCTAGTCCACACTGCAGATTCATGCAGCCTATCAGTAACAGATGTGTCAGGTGATTAAACAGAGTGAAACCCATAGATTTGATCTCCACATCATAAGCAGTGATTGAGAAGGAGATGAGGTGGAAAAAGTGGATTATTTACTCTATCATCCTTTTTTTTCCTCAGAATACATTTTGAGGAGAAACTAAAAGTACATAGACTAAGATAGACTAAGCACACATTGTCCAAACTACAAATTACACAAAAGGACAGGTGACAGAACTGTAAGTTTAGTGGGGGATTTTTTTGGTTTGAGCAAAGAGTCACAACTTTACCATGTTTGATAGTCGGAAGAAACATGTCAGGAAGCTGGTAATGCAATACGGAATTTAAAAAACAGGAACAACAACAAGCTATTAGATTTCAGTCCTCACATTTAATATCACAACCAGCTGTCACTGGGTGAAGTCTTCCTTTAAGCTCAGTTTCAGTTTTAAGGTTTAAACCTTTTTTTTATTTTAAAGAAAGTGCAATCTAATTTACACCACAACGCTGCTGAATTCTCAATTCTGATTGGTCAGAATGAATAGATTAATTTTCTATAACAGCAGCTCTGACAGTTGGCTCTACTAATCAAAACCACTAACATATTAATGTGCTAATACTTGTTCACTGAGACTTGTGTGATGGATGTGCTACAAAATCAAAGACTAATAAACAGATTTGTTGTTGTGTTGTCATTTAACAATCATAAGTACAAGTGACGATATGGTGAACTTTTCTGTTTATTTACAGGAGAGGATTATTTAACATTTAGGGAAGGAGTCTTCAGTGTCAGCGCTTTGTAACAGTAAGTTTTCCGCCACGGTAAAGTCTTCAGCTCAGAGGACTTTGCACATTCTTGTTCCTCAGTCACATGACAAGCTGCATTTTTAATAATCATTAGTGAAAAAAAGAAAGACTGGTGAGGAAACAACTGTTTGTAGATGCATTCACACATTGTACAAGCAAATTGATAATCTGCAGCCCAGTGCATCCAAATGTAGTCAGTCAGCCATAGATGTGTTTGATGCCCAGTGTTGCTTTGCAAATACTGTATCTGCTTCAGACCACATCAGCGACAAGCTGCATTTTTATAAACATAAGAAAAGAAAGAAAGGCTTGTGAGGAAACGACTGTTTGTAGCTGCTATAAGATAACTAATACCAGAAACTAATACCTTGTCTCGTGACCATTCGCCAATAATAATTAATAATATGTTGTTCATTAATAAATTAAAAATTGTAATAGTTGGCACTGTGGGATAAAACACTGTGGGATGTGTTGTTATTGTTAAATAATCAACTTCAGGGTGGTGACAGTAACTCTGCTTTGCATCAGGCTGCATGGCATCAGTAGTGTTTTATTCCTTATTTACTACATCATAATGCTAGGAGATTACAGTTAGGGTTCCAGTTGTAAAACAGGTATAACTATTACTGTGATTATTTCAGTTCTTTTGTATTAATTTCTGGCTTTGGAATACAATCCAGTGTTTCTCTTCCTAAAAAGTACTTCAAGGTTAAAACTTTAATTAGTGATAAGGGCTCAACATGGCTGCCAGTGAGTAAAAGTCACATTAATGAACTTCATCAGTGAGTGAGTGAGTTTCGGCTCACCCACATTTCAGCTGCATTCCCATCACCGTCTTCACCTTGCCTCAGTCAATTATGCACATGATAATTTCTTTCTTAAAATGCTAATGTTGTTCTTTATCTAATCACTTATGGCAGCCGTTAAACAGGCGGGTCAAGAAACTATTATTATACTACGAACAATTATTTGACTGGGGCTTTGAATGAAACCTCAGTGATGACTCACATTCAAAAATATACGCGAGTGCTGCATTCACACATTGTACAAGTAATTCTTTTGACATTATGCAAGCCAATGTATCCCACATTGTAGTCAGTCAGCCATATATGTGTTTGGTGCCTAATGTTGCTTTGCAAATATCTGCATCAGACAACATCCAATTCTTCAGTCTCATCGCATAAATTTTCTAAAATGGTTTAAGACACAATGTGATTCTTGTAATCTATAAACATGAACCAAATTTGACAGTGTAGCTGAACGCCAACTGGAATCACTTGTTTCCTTAACAGAATGTCGTATCATTCAGCTTCTTGGTCCTGTCTTCCGAAGTCTGGAGACGAAACTGAACCAGAATGCTGGAGGTTATGTAGATGACTCAGTTTTCCTGAAATTAAATTTGTAAATGTGGACTATTACTACTGTTTTACAAAGCTGTTTCAGACTAACCTATTGCATGACTATTAAAACCAAGCACAACAGTCCCCTGATGCTCTGGCACCATAAATACATTATTTATCTTTAGAGTCAATGGGAATTTAAATAGCTGAGTGGCTCTGGTGAGACATTCTGTACTTCCGACCCTGCTAATGCAGTAATGCAATTTTAACTGGAGTCTATAGCTGAAACTTTTATATTTTTAGTTAAAGTGCAGATGCCTGAACTTGAACCGAGTTCACTTACATAAGGTATGTTATGCAATGTAAGACACTAAGAATAATAGTAAGGGTATTCAATTTCTTCCATGTGTTGTAGTTTTAAGAAGGTGAGCTGACCAGCACTCATGGAGAAGAAATTCAGAATTATATGATGCCAAATTAGGACCAGTGGGTCAAAATATCCAGCATAAAGATGTTTGACACCAATGACATATGTATGCCAAGCTTTCCAAACACACTGTGTGTGTGAAACAGCAGGGCCATCCGAGCCACAGGAACATCTGGAAGACTTCCTAACTTAACATCCGATAAAAGGAGAAATAACAAAGAGCCGGTGTTTACGCTGCGTCTGATGACCCCATTAGGAGAGAGCCATCTCAGATTCAACACTCGGCTGCCTCACACATCATAAAGAACCGAGGTGAGATGAAACAAAACCGGATAATGCCTCTCAGAAGCCGAGTGCTTCAGACGAGCAGCAAGGTGCGGTGCTGAACCAACATAATGTTTTCCTGAGCTGAAAACCAGAACCACTGAGTGCTTGTAATTCACAGTGTCTGTCAGGAACAGCAGCATAGCTACAGCTTTTAATCCCCAAGTAATTTGTGTTAATTCTACACAACCTGAGAAACTCACCTGACTCCGCTGATCATTACTTTAGCTGACATTTAGCTCAAATGTAGGCATTTTTAAATTGTTGTCAATTTTCATCACCGTTTATAATGTTAGCGCACTACTATTAAGAAGAAATGAATACATAAACAAAAACTAACCAATAATGCAGCCTACTACAAGGGATGTACCAATGTGAGAATTATGGACTGATGTGAATATCCAATATTTGTCATGTACATATGTGCCGATGCAGATGTCATTGCTGTATAATATGTTAATGCTACAGTCCAACGATTAAATCCTAAAGACGTGTTAGGGAGAAAAGATGTGCTGAACCATAACCACATGTGGCTGACTAACTGCTCATAAATATGTAGGCTGTAACATCCAATGCCTGCACTTAAATAGTACTTACTGGTAATATTTATTTTACTTTATTCTAAAGAAAGATAAAATTATGCCTAAACGTTCTCTTCCCCCAAAGTACAGGGAGTCATCAAAAATCAGTTTATCTCTCAAATGGATTCATTACATGGCTTCAATACAGATGGTACTTTTTTATCAACTATCTGACTATATGATATGATTTTGTATTATATACACAATATGATCTATGTATAATATGGTATTATATTATCATACATCTCTACAGCCTACATCAGGGGACTCATACTGAACGGAAAAATGAATTTTATTGGTTTTTGAAGTTTGTACATTAACAACAATGTTGTATGTTGTAGATCTCAATACACTGAATAAACAATTATTCGCATATGTCTAATCTTTTTCATACTACTCAAGAAACAGTAAGGCTCATTTTCTAAAGCGTGTAAGACTGAATATTACACTCCATTTATTATGACATTTAGAGAGCAGAAGGAATTTGCCTCAAAGAAAATTGTAGCACTAACACACGGGTATATGGTGATCTTTGTTCATTTAATTATTCACTTATTATATGGACATGTTCATATGGACATTTATTACATGCCTAGTAAGAAAACTGATATCACATTTTTATTACAGTAAGGATTTAGCAAAGCATACTACAATTCAAATAAAATAAATTAAAAAAAATACTTTAAATATAGTAATTTTTTTAACATCGGTAAAGTAAGACTTCATGGAAAAGTAATTTCTCTTAAATATTAAAAGCTAGAACAACACACAGCACTATTTTGATATTTAATAATACGCAGAAGCACACAGCACAGCTCTCTACACACCTAGAATACATTTATCACGCAAAGCCTGCCATGACAGCAGCTTTTCACTATCACACTACAACAAATGTTCCTTAAACCAGGTATCAAAAAGCATTTATGTTACCTTCATAAACATTTCTCTTCGCTCTATGAAACAACACAACAGCTCTGACAGCTCAGCGTGGCTTTGAGCTTTAATGAATGCATGCCACTGTGACAGCAGTCTGTTTCACTGATACTTGACTGACAGACTGATGGTTAGCTTTAATATTTCAGCCAGGGCCTAACTACGCTGACAAGAAAATCTACAGTGTAAACTGTGCACTTGAGGTGTATGATCATATCTGAAATTATATCTGGAAAAAAAAAAAAAGATTCCTCAGACTGCAAAAAAGTTGATTTTTTACATCCTAAGCATCACTTTTCGAGCAGTCTTGAGTTCTAAAGTGCACAAATTTGTAAAAAATAAATAAATAAATAAATAAATAAATAATAAATAATTTTTAAAAAATCCTTATCCTCATCCTTTAAAAAATCTGATATAATCCAATCTTTTCCTGTCAGAGCTAGAACAAAAATCATACAACAAACATCAGTTCAAGGTGATACCAGCTCCCAGAGCAATAACAGGGAATAAGAGCAATTCCATGTCTTAAAGATAAAGCAAGGAATAAAAAGCAAGGTAGGTGTGCACACACACACACACACACACACACAAGGAGCCTCCACTGATATAGTGATTACTGTAGCTAATTAATGCAATTCTACACCTAGATCTAACGTTAAGACACAAAAAGGTAATCTCTTTTTAGAGATTTGTGTCTTTTAGTTTTTCAACTAAAACGTGTAAAAACTCCATATTTTTTATGAGGACGCTATCCTATCACTGTGAAGACATTTTTTGGTCCTTACAATGGGTCATATACGTGTGTATGTATGTATGTATGTATGTGTGTGTGTGTGTGTGTGTGTGTGTGTGTGTGTGTGTGTGTGTGTGTGTGTGTGTTGCAGTATGGAGACAGTGTGATGTATAAACCCAGTTTGGTAGACAGAAGCATCAATCACTCCACTGGCATCACATTTGAGGTGAAGCCTCTCAGATCACCGAGCATTTAGCTGAGCAAGCACCATGGAAATGACACTCACTCAAAGTCACCAGGAGGCAAAAAGAAAGAGTGAGAGAAAGCAGGAGAGAGCAGAATGGCAGAGACAGTACATCTGTAGTCATGTGAGCTTAAAAGGCAAGAACACTTGGAGAGCTGCCAAATAAATATCCTAGATGAATTGCAGCCCAATAACACAACCCCAGTTGGCTCCAACAGCACAATGACTCTAAAACCAAATTATGCAAGCCGTCTTAGACCCCAACACAACCTCCTGAAACCCAAAGTTAAAATTTGACTACAATCCCACAAAAAATACTAGAACCTGACTGATCTGAACATAACATCATTACAACCCAACAACCCCAATGAACTCTAACAACAGAATCCCACTTGACCACAACAATCCATCTTAAACGTCTGAAAACCAGGAATTGAACCAAAGGACAAATAATAATAATATGGCCCTGGGGTTGCACCACAACAACGCAACCAGAAATTAACCAAAGTGCAACAATGCAACTCTGCTGGACCCCGAAACACAACACTGTCAATAGGGTACCCCTCAGAACCCAACAACCCAGGACCACATAACTCTAAAAAACAATTCCATTGGACTCAAATAACGAAATCTCCTGGACTTCAACATAACCCCAATGAACTTCAGTACAAGAGCACTGAATTTCAGCACAACCCCCTCTGGACCCAAACAATCTAAACCCACTGAAGTCCAAACCTGGCGGCCACCTATATTACAATGCAAAAACCTGTCAGATAACCACACTGCACTTTACTAATACAACCCTACTGGACTTCTCCATCCATCTATAGACAAAAGTGAACTGATATTCCGACCAGCGAAGAATACCCCTTAGCTATACCTGCCCATCACCTCTGACACCCTTACAGCACATCTGGTAGACACTGTTGAGAATCTTGCTCACAGGCTTCTGTCACTCTCTGACCACATCATATCAACCACCAGATCCACTCAAATCTTCATACACCCCTAGATTTTTCTAGACTTGACACTTGTTTGTCTCCATTCGTATGCAATATTTTCTTTACAGAGCATTTTGTCTTCGCTTCGTTCATAACCCCACGAAGTTCTCTAAAGTGATTCCATGCATTAAGGGGTTCTGTATCTTCTTGTAGGACAGTGCTTCTCAATCCTGTTCCTGGATTCGTGTTTTCCTTGCTCCCAACACACCTGATTCAACGCATCAGCTAATTTAACAAGTTAGAGGAGAAGAGACACTAAAATGTGTAGGGCAGTGATATTGCAAGACCAGGACTGAAAAACACTGTCCTACAGGAAGGTTCAGAACCCCCTGATACATGGAATGAGAAGAATTCTGAATGTGATCCTTGCTGAAAAAGAGAGCCAGTGGAGTAAGCTGTAAAGTCAGTATGTTAAAGAACTTTACAGGCTTATGAACCAGGCAAAGGCAGAATGCTCTGTAGAGAAGACAAGCAAGTGACTAGGAATATCTAGGGGTGTATGAAGATTTGAGTGGATCTGGTGCTACAGTGCTCAGTGGGAAAACACCTTTATTTTCCTCTGTATCTACTTTGGATTGATTGTCTTTGTATTACTTTTTTTTTTTTGTCTTATTTGTATTATGTATGCACTTAGGCTTGAAATTGTCTTTTTCTTATCTCATAGACCATTCTAGCACTTCGACAAACTAATATCAATCTCCAATCTTCAGGACATGAATCCGCCCTGATTCGCAAGGCCTTCAATGATTTGCAAGCCAGTCAGGAACAGAGCATTTGCTAATGGCTAAATGACTAAATGTATACAACCACACTGCAGCATACCACAGTGAACCACAGCATCAGGTACATCAGATACTATATGTTTCACATAGTCAAAGCATCTATAGCTATCCACAGGAATATTCTCTCTAGAACAATTCTAATAGTCAAGGCTATCACAAATTAACCCAAAAGTGTTACTCAACCCACAATGCCTTCAGGATTTTTTTTTTCTTGAATCAGGTTTTCTAATCAGTCAGCACCCACTACCACAGCCAACACCACAACCACACTGGAACCAACACATTTACTAACCTGGCCTTCAGAAAGAATTCTGACTACAAGAATTGCCAATAATTTCCAATTCTACCCTGCTGATGGTGTTAAGGATAGTAGAATGAAACTGAATAAGCATACTCGTAGCCAACAAATATATTTCATATTTTTATTCTTTAATACACTAAGCAATATAAGAACAGTAAACATAACGTCAACAAGATCCAGAACCTCAACAAGATCCAGTGTCAACAAAAATGTGTTCGATCAGTCAACTCATGAATATCACACTGTTTAAAGCTCGTGAATGGAGATGTGGTAAGGGCTTTTAGTGCGTCAAGACATTTATACAATATATATTGAGGATTAGGTGTTTATACTGTACCTCTTTTGGAGAAATTATTTAGGTCGCTAGCCATTGCTTCAATATAAAAATTAAACATTAAAAGAGAGACAGAGAGAGAGAGAGAGAGAGAGAGAATGAGAGGTGTACTGCGTTAGTGCAGGTTCGGAAACCAAGTATTAATTAAATGTTAAATCAACTTTCTCATAACCTTTAAGTTATCCCCAAATGACACATCATCTGATCTGTAGATGTTAGGCTACCTTTCCACATATTTTTCTTGTGTGATTGATACTTTCCATAAATACAAATATGATGCAACCTTTACTTCTGCACTAATCAACAGTCTAAAACAATGATCACAAGCCAGAATGCTGTAAATGAGCACAACTGAAATAATAACAACAACAATAATAATCCAAGCCTCACTGGTTATTATTAGTACTAGTATTATTATTATTATTATTATTATTATTATTATTATTATTAACCAATTATGCATGGAATTACCATACATAACTCCAGGAAATGAAACAGTTATGTAATTGGTTTTATTATGCAAAGTAAACACACACCTAACCCCTATATTTACTCAGAGATATGTTAGTTTAGAAAGACGCTCAAAAGTCAGGTGTGTGTAGGTAATAACTACCAACCAAACCCTGCATGCAATTAAAGTCAAACCCCTAAATATTATTTTAAATAATCACTCAAAAGTTAGCATTTCTGTCTACCAAAATCTAGAGGCAGTAAGAACCAGAAACCTTCTCAGTGCCAGTTCACAGCTTTACACCAGCCAAAGTGCAACAAATGAAGTGTGAATTTAAAGAAGCGAGAAAAAAAAAAGCTCATACCTCTACTATCTCCATGCGAGCGCGCGCGGCACAACTTCCGTCCAGTGTGGACTCGGTTTACATCGCCCTAATCCGGTGGCTTCAACAGGAAAGCAGATAAACGGAAGCAGTAATGGGGAGAAAAGTCGTGGTTCTCTCGCTCGTGCTCCACGTGAAACTAACGCTGGAATCTGACCGCGCGCTCTACCGGCACTGCGCTATAGAGTGCGCGTGACCGCGCGTCGCCAGGTGGCGCGCTGTGCATTCGCGAGCTGAGGGCTTTAAAATATGCACCCAGAGCTGCACGCGCACTGGTGGAGAAAAAAGGCTGTATTTGGGGAGTTACTATGGCGATTCGGTCGCTTCCGATTACATGCAGGAGCACCTGTCACCTGTGGCAACTATGTCACTATGTGGCAACATGGACTAGCAGTGCACTCGTGCATACTATTTAGCACAATGCAGTGTGATTTGGAACACGGCCTTTGACTTTGACCTTTTTTTTTTTTTTTAATTTATTTATTTCTTTATTTTTTTTTGGAATTGTCCCCAGTTATGTAACTGTGTGGTATTTTTGCTTTGAACATTTCAGCTGATGGCAAATAATTATATAATCAAATATAAAAAGCAAATTATTATTAATAATTATTAATAGTTAATAACAAACTCTGTGTGTGTGATCCTTAGATTATACACACACACACACACACACACACACACACACACACACATATATATATATATATATATATATATATATATATATATATATATATAAATAATCTAAGGATGACAAAGGCAAGTCAAGGATGAAATGTCAAGGATGAAAAGCCATGACAAAGGATGTGTCTGTTTTCTGCATCTGTTCTAAGTGAATGCCCTTGATGCTTTCCTCTGCTGGAAGCGAAAAATAGTAATAATAAGGTCAAGGACCAGATAAACCACTACCTGCATGAGTGTAACTGTTAAATGGATAAAGGAACCACCATGGAGCAGATGTTATTCGATGGTGGACTTTTCTCAGCACAGCAGTGATACTCACATGGTAGTGTGTGTTGTGCTGGTGTGAGTGCATCACATACAGCACATTATCAGAAACACCTTTAGTAGACACACCTTTTTTTTGTTAGTCCACACTGTAGGTGCATCATTAGAGATTAAAGCTGATCAATGTCCATGCCAAAATTCCAAAAACCAAAAATCTCCAGCCAAATATCATCTGGACAGTGGTGTTCCTGTGTTGATCTCTATCCCTTAATAATCATGGATAGACATATCACACATACTAACAGATGAGCTCAAGTCAGTAAATGTACACTTACAAAGGGACCTACATTGTATGTGTATCTAATAAAGTAGCTTATGAGACCATGTAGCTTGTTTTTTTTCTATGATGCTCTTTGTTAAATATTCACGTTAATAGTTGCAGGATATTGTGTAAGTAAATGTGCACTGGACTTGTCTGGGTTATCAGTGCTAGTCAGCTTGTAATTTCTATAGCTGCTCTGTCTAGACACAGCATAATGAGTAAAGTTAATAATATAAAAAAGAAATGAAAAAGTACCCCTTTGATGGAAGGTTCTGTGGTAGTCTATTCAGCATTGTCACTTTAAAAACACTGAGCTTTTAGTTTCATGTAGACCACATACTAATATTCAGTAAACCAGCAGTAAGGAGCAGGAGCAAGTTTTATTTTTTTCAGTCTTAACCTGCATTTAATGTATAGTAAAGATTTAAAATAATAATTCTTGTGTGTGTCTTTTTTTCCTCTGTAGGAAAAAACATTTTAGTTCCCTAACTTTAGGCTAAATTTCTTTTTTTTTTTTTTTGAAAAAATGTAGACCGAACAACGAGAATCAGAACTCTTGATTTTTAACAAAAGGCAGGCCAACCTGTAGCCAGCTATCTTTTCAAAAGATTTTTTTCTTTATCAACATTTATTGACACTGTATATAAGTAAAAAAAAAAAAAAAAAGAAAAGAAAAAGGAGGAGGGGGGTATATGACATTTATGCTGAATAAAAATAATTTGAATCCATACATACTAACCATATGGGTCCACGCATATTCTTCACCACAGTGGCTGTGATTCATTTTGGCAATGCTGACTAAATCACAGATAACAGTCAGGTGACACATATGCTCAAAACTGTGGGGTACATTTAAAGATTAGCAAATTTATTTTCATATTATTGTATAATAACCATGTTCATTTTGACACTGCGCTGCTCCTGAAAAATAAGTGATCACTTTTTTACTTTTTGATCTTGCTTTAAACAAATCCACAGTGCCAAATAATTTATTGGGTAAAATGGGTAATATATTTAAGCAGGCTGTGTAATTGTTTACTTTATTTACTATACTGCTAGGTTGTGGATTATTAGTAAACTAAAAAATCTTGACATCAAGCCAATAGAGACTCAGTAGAGACCCTCTGGGGTAGACAGCGTTTATGAAGTTCCACATTAGGTCTGTCATGCTTTAGAGAAAATAAATAACTTAGTCTCTTAAGCACTCGTGTAACTAATTTACCAGATTCCAGACCAAATATAGTTTTAAGCACAAAATGTTCAGTTTTCGCAATGGTAAATCTGTTCTGAACCAGAAGTGGCCCAATTGTAAGCAGCCAAAGTTAAGGTTTTAATTGAATTTTGGAATCTGGGCCAAAAGTGGCCTGAATGCAACCAAGCATACCTAAATCATGTTTACCATTTCCATTTTAGGCTCAACGTGGCCCACTTTAAGATCTGGCCTGAGATATGAGATTTGGTCTCATCAAAGTTGTGACTTATTCATGGCTTATTCTGATGAGTGCAGCAGAGTTCTTTACCATCAAGTCCACAGCAGTTTTTGGGCCAGATGAATGTCGTAAACATGGGCTGATGCTGGGCCATCACTCAGTTGCTTATCTGGGACACCAAACTAAAAATCTGTTTAAAAAAAAAAAAGAAATTAAAGAAATTTGTGAAAGTCTGTGAGATTAAATAGATACCTTGATCCACAGTATTCAGCTTTCCTTCAGACACTAACAGGCTGCTGGGTCAAAGTCCTACGGCTCTTTATTAAATGTCTGGATAGAGATTCATATAACAGAGCAGGTGTGTACCAACTTGCCTCATCACCATGTTATCCCTTCTGATTGTTTGTCATTACCTTAAACAGGAAGGATGCACATGCATTGTATGCCTTGCAAAATGGGCTGTATCACAGAAATGCTGATTATGTAATGACAGTCTCTTGTTCTTGTAACATGTTCATGCAATAACCTTACAATTTCCTGAGAATTGACAAAACTCCCCACTTACTGCTTCAGGCTTACTCTTGTAAAATAAGCATTTCCTCAGTCAAAGAAATTATGATATAACCATGTTGTGAGAAAATATCACATTACAAATGTCTCATGAGTTCATGGCCATCCACTAGCAGGTGTCAATTAATGACAATGTTACAATTGTCAGATATTACATTATGTCACAGAAACACAAAGTGGCCATCTTCCAGGTTACTATGTATTTTCAAGAATTGTATTATGTTCAAGTATCATTCTGGCTTACTCTGATACTGTATGTGTGTGTTGCTATATCAGTTGTGAGATGATGAGAATAGGAGACTGGGCTAAAGTGAACACTTCTGGGAATCTCTTGTGCCTGTTTTTCCATCGAGCACATATGTAGCCTTAATATCAGCTTACTATAGAATAGCATGTCCTCCATTAACTGTAGCATTAATAGCATCAAAACATATCAGTTTACCATAACTCTGTATAGCCATGAACCCCCAGATCTACACCTTAACCTAAGATAAAACCCATTTAACAAAATTCATGACTTAACAAATAGGTTTTCAACATAGTCTTAAAGATTGAGAATGTGTGCTGAGGACTAATCAGAAGACTATTCCATAGCTGGGGTCTGTGAAGGAACCTAGCTGCTGTAGTCTTCATTATTCTAGGTACTGATAAAGAACCTGCATCATTTGATTAAACCAGGCATAATGAGATCATAACAGACCGAGAGTTCTCTCACTTTGGAGCTAGACCCTTCAGTGCTTTCAGTGTGAAATTTTACTGCAGTGTGGATAAAATAGAGGTGACATGGTCAAGCTTTATTCTTCCCTTAAGGAGTCTGGCTGCTGCATTGTGGAGTAAATGGAGCATGTTAATGCAACTACTGGAACATCCAGATCAACATGGCATTACCATAGTCAAACCTAGAGATAACAAGAGAATACATTTTTCTTGCAAGAACAATTTTTTTTTTTTTTGCATTCTTTTAAAGACATTATATTTATTAGCTTAGTGATGAGATGAAAGAAGTCTGTCCTAGCAATATTATGTACATGAGCTTTAAACAAAAGTCTGGCATCAATATTCACACTAAGGTCTTTAACTACATAACCAGAAATCTTCCTTCTACCTGCAAGTGTCCCTAGTAAAAGTACACTATATGGCCAAAGTATGTGACACCTGACTATTACACTCAATCATTACAATCTGTTCTTGTTGAACATTCCATTCCTGAGTTGGTTCCCCATTTGCCGCAATAACACCTCCACTCTTCGGGGAAGGCTTTCCACTAGGTATTGGAATGTGGCTGTGGGGATTTGTGCATTCAACTAGCAGAGAATTAGTGAAGTAGGGTATGATGTCAAGAAAAAAAAAACTGGCACACAGTTGGCTTTCCAATTCATCCCAAAGGTGTTGAGTGGGGTTGAGGCAGGGCTCTGTGAAGGTCATTCGAGTTCTTCCACACCAACCTTGGCACATTATATCTTCATTATCTGCATGGACCTCATTTGGTGCACAGGGGCATTGTCATACTGGAACAGGTTTAGGCCTCTTAGTTCCAGTAAAGGGGAATTGTAATGCTACAGCATACAAAGACATTCTAGACAATTGTGTGCTTCCAACTTTGTGGCAAAAGTTGGGGATGATCCATATATTACTGTTATTTTTATCTTTTCAGTCAAATTTTGCACTGCAAACATCAATGACAGCTTTAACTTGGACTGTAGCTGTGGAATATCCCTTACTTAAACTAACATCAAACATCACATAACTCAAAAATGAGGGGGCATGTACCATGAAGTCGATCGGTAATTTCCATCATAAGTGTGCTACCCAAAAGCCTATTTAAAATGTTCAGTCTATTCACTAGTTAAATAAATAACTAAAGAAAATTACATACACTATATTACCAAAAGTATTCGGTC
>CM040986.1:20168004-20224934 GCA_022985145.1 Pangasius djambal | reverse complement strand
ATATATATATATATATATATATATATATATATATATATATATATATATATATATATATATATATATATATATATATAATAGATCTGGAAATGGCTGGAATTTAACAACAAGAAGAAACTGAAAGCTAATCTTACTCTGTCACGCATTGAAAATCTTGCTAAAACTAAATAAGACACAATAAGAACTATTTAGTTAGCAAAATAAAAAAAAGCCCACTAGTGTCCTATCTTAATTAATGAGACATACACATTGCATAAATGCACATTCTAACCATTATAAAGATAAACATACCATTCTAATATTTCAGCACAGCTTTAACTGGCTAATGCTGTCTTTCTTTTGTTACTATTATTATTCATCAATTTGTTTTGTAGCTACTTTGCCATTTCTAAAGTATATTGGCTATCAGAATCAATAACTGCACCCCCCCTGGAAAATCAAGCACCGATGCTCAATACTTCATTTCAGTGTACTGTGAAGATTGGATGTCAGATGCACTTGAGTTGCTCCAAATGTGATCTTTAGTGGGTCATAACACATTACAATACCAGCCTTGCAACATTTAAACCTCTTCTCATAATATTTGTTCAGCACTGGATGTGTATATATGCACTGCGGAACTGAAAACACAAGAATATTCACAACCGTTCAAACGTTTGGAATCACTCAGAAATTGCCTTATTTTTTAAATGAAAATGACAATATATTTCGTCAAATAAAAGATTGATCAAATTGATCAGAAATACAGTCTAGACATTGTTAATGCTGTAAATGTCTATTATATCTGGAAACATCTAAGTTTTAATGGAATATTTACATAGGCATACAAATGGCCCATTTTCAGCCACCATCGCTCCTGTTACAATGGCACATTGTGTTAGCTAATCTTACATTATCAAGTTAAAAGGCTAATTTATTAGAAAACCCTTGTACAACTCTGTTAACACAGTTGAAAATTGTTGTGCTGTTTAAGGAAGCAAGTGCCCACAATTGGCCAGTGTCACTATGATTGACAAGAGAGAGTAACACCATCCCTCCCACCCTGAGAGCAAGGCCAGTTTTGCTCTCTCCATTTGAACTCACGTGTTTCTTTTAACCATCCTTTCATTGATAGGAAGAGTGTTTTTGTGCACTTGTTGAAGGCACACTGCACATTATTCTGTAAAATAACTAGAAATTTTACAGAAAGAAATCTGAAATCTGAAATCTCTCATCTAAACTGTCTAGATGGTCATCTTCCATTACTTCTGTTAAGAGGTCATTTAACTGGTCAGGGACTTTATTTGCAGGTCTCTTGCCAGGCTTAAATGTCTTCATTCGGGCTGCTGCACTTGGGCTTTTTTCAAACTGCTGGCAATAAATTCATTGCAAACTGATGTCTACTCTTGCTCTTTCTTTTCTTCAGCAACTGCTTCAAAAGCAGTTTTTCATGCTCAGTGATTTTTTTTTTTGACTGCTGTCTTTCTTGTGCTGTTGTTTTAGCTTTTAATATTGTTTAACGTGCATCTCCAGCTCCACAGATGTTCTTGCTGTTTTCAATCTGACTAATCCACACTAGCTCAAGTGGTTTCAGTTGAATCTAGTTTCAACTAATTCTGGACTCTCTAATCAAGAAGAAATTAACCTTAAAATCTTCAGAAGATATTTTTAAAATTTAACCACATAACCAACACACTCAAAGTTTTTTTTTTTCATATTGTAAGGCCTTAAAATAGCTTTTTTTCTGAAACACATCTGACCCTAGGCTTAGTTACTTCCAGATTATAACTGCCTGAACTAATTTAAACTAGACTAAATTTAAAAAGCAGAAAAATCAGTGGAACTGGAAATTTAAATTCAGGTAAAATGATGGCAGAAAAAGACAATGTACCAAAATTAAGCAGAAATGCTATTAATGTTCACAACAAACAGAATGGCGAAAAATGTGATCTCATTGACTTTAACCGTGGCATGGCTGTTGGTACCAAAGGGGCTGGTTTGAGTATTTCAGAAACTGCTGATCTCCCGGGATTTTCACACACAACAGTCTCTAGAGTTTACACAAAATGGTGCAAAAAACATCATGTGTGTGAAGGGTCTGCCGGTTGAAACACCTTGTTGATGAGAGAGGTCAGAAGAGAAGAGAGACTGGTCTGAGCTGATAGGAAGTCTATAGTAAATCAAGTAAGCACTCTTTACTACTGTGGTGAGCAGAAAAGCATCTCAGCATGCACAAAACATCTAACCTTGTGGTGGATGGACTACAACAGCAGAAGACCACACTGGGTCAGCCAAGAACAAGAACTGCCAAGAACTGCCATTTTCCTCTGACTTCTCTTATCAACAAGACGTATTCACCCACAGAACTGTCGCTCACTCAGTATTTTTAGTTTTTCGCACAATTCTATGTAAACTACAGAGAGGGTTGTGTGGGAAAATCCCAGGAGATCAGTAGTTTCTGAAATACTCAGACCACCCCAACTGGCACCAACATCCATGCCACGATCAAAGTCACAGTAAGTTTAATGAGTCACATGATCTGCTATTCAACGACAGCCAAGGACAACAGCGTACTCTCCAAGCGTCTCAAAGTGTCTGTGTACACAAGATTGCATCTGAATTTCATGAGACGACTCAAAAACACTCCTAATAGCAAAAGCTATTAGCCCCCTATTCAAGTTAAGTCCATCATTAAAGCTACCTCTGCTCAAAGTGGCTGGTAGAGTGCTGCTTTAAATGAACACAATCACCTATCAAAAAGCTCTTATGCTGTGTGAATGGAAGGTTGACAGCTAAACTGACTGATTTGTCTGACCAGTAGTGAACTAGCAGACAGAAAAGAGTGGATAATGTCGATGCGATTATCAGAGATGTGTTTCTCTGTGACTTCCATCTCACAGCTTACACAAGCACTCAGGGGTCACAAAGAGGTCAGGGCCTGAACTGACACACTGTAATTCTCAGTGTTTTCACACAGAGAAACATTACTGACACACAACAGATGACTTAAAATTACAATTTCACTGGAACTAAAGGGCCCAAACCTGTTTCATCATGACAATGCACTTCTGACCATAACAATGTACCTCAAAGTCCATGAAGACATGGTTTGATGAGGAAGAACTCGACTGACCTGCAGAGTTCTTCTCCATCAGGTCAAGAGATCTGACAGATTGGGGGATCAGCTCTATGTTAATGCTCATGGTTTTGAAAGGTGCGCATAAAAAAAAACTCTCGGCCTCTAGACTAAACATGAGGTTTAACGTGTAAAATCCCACATATGTAAAATCCCTTTATCATCGCTGAGGGGGAAAGTAAAAAGACAGAATAAGGTTATTTTAGCTAACTAAAATAACACGTTCTCAAATTCATAAGGTATGTTTTACACATTTAAAATTTAAAATGATTTGCAAGTTTAAATTTAAATATAAAATTTTAAGTTCAAAGTTAAAATTTAAATAATAATTAAAGAAATAGTTGCTGTTTCCAATTGCTGCAGATGACATTGGTGCTGAACTGAACACAGGATTAATGGGATATAACGTGGACCAAAACTCTTGAGTTTTTTTTTTTTTTTTTGGTCGGGGGGGCGGGGGCAGTTCTTGAGATGTAATTCTGTCTTAAACTCTCCCTCTGACAGTATACCAGGTTCTTAACCAGAACTGCGGGGAAAGAACACAAACAGGTAAACGTCTTTCAGAGCCGGATGGACTCCATTATTAAAATGTTCCCAATTATTATTTTGTAGTCTATCTGTGCTTAAATCTGTAATGGTGGAGAAAATATGCTTTCATGAATAGAAATGTGCAAAACGCTGTAAATCATTATCATGGTTTTAAACTCAACTCTGGGAAATATATATATATATAGACCAGAGCAGTCTGCAGAAAACAAGGTCCTAAACTAAACCAACATGTTAAAATGCATATTATAAGTCAGACTGTTTTGCACCACGTGTTGTCAGACTGTTGTCACACCACGGCAGTGAGAAGTCTGTTAACTATATGTGAAACATCGTCCTAATGTGAATCAACATGATATAATGGTGTTGCTCCTTACTTGGATAATGTATGTTAAATTATTTAAAAAATAATGCATCCATTATAATAAAGGATAAACCAGATAAACCTTTTATTACAGTGCTAGGTATTATAATACATCAGAACAGAAGAAAGTATTTAAATATATCTGTTATAATAATAATAATAATAATAATAATAATAATAATAATAATAATAATAATAATAATACATCTCTTTGTCCACATAAGGTGCTTATAGAGCCAGGGATGTAGAGAATAAAATCCATTTACTAATCCACTTAACTTATAGATACACACATGCATTACTATCTCTCTCTCTCTCTCTCTCTCTCTCTCTCTCTCTCATCTTTAGTAGTATGACAGCAGGAGGACTAAGATCTCATTAGTGCGGTTTGCGCTGATAATTAACCTTTATACATTGTCCAGTTCAAAATGACTTATTTTTAAATAAACTTGAACTTCTATTATGAACTGGAAAAAACAGTTAACCCTTCAGAGGCTTAGCTTATTTTTGAGGTTTTTTCCCCACTACTTTCATTTCTAGCCTTTAAAAGACAACCATACAAACCATATGCTGGTGTTTATTAGGACATCCTATGCTACTCGTCTATTCTTATTATTGTTTTGTTATGTGTGGATATTAACATTTATATTATTTATAGTCCCATTCTTATGAATAATATTATTATGATGATTTTTCCAGGGTATTTTAGAGTGATTAATGATGGAGCATGGCTGTGGTGGCATAACTATAGCTTATTAGAGACAAAGAGTATAGAATTAGAGAAACACAGGATATCTTTCATGGATTTATTTGATAAGCAACCAAGAGCTTGTACTTTTTTTAGAGCCAATAACACTGATTTTATATAGTTTATATAGTAGGGATGTAATTGAATACCAATATATTATTCAGAATGAACAGACAATGTGTTCTAAACAGATACAAATACAGATACAAACAAGAGGTGCACTATAAAATTTTTTTGAGAAGCTCACACAAGTGGGAGGTTTTTATTTTAATGCAGTCTAGATGCATTAAATGCAGTCAGATACACTATATGGCCAAAAGTATGTAGACACCTGACCATCACACCCATATGTGGGCCTTCTCACACTTTCCCTTCACTGGAACTAAGAGGCTCAAACATGCTCTAGCATATCAATGCACCTGTACACAAAGTGAGTTCCATGAAGACAAGGTTGGAGTGGACGAACTCAAGTGTCCTGCACAGAGCCCTGACCTCAACCCCACTGAACACCTTTGAGATGATCTGGGACTCTGACTGCACCCCAGGCCTCCTCGACCATCAGCACCTGACCTCATTAATGCTCTTATGGCTGAATGAACACAAATCCCCACAGCCACGCTCCAAAATCTAGTGGAAAGCCTTCCCAGAAGAGTGGAGCTTATTATAACAGCAAAGGAGGACTAAATCTGGAATGGATGTTTAAAGAGTACATATGGGTGTGATGGTCAGGTATCCACACACTTTTCAGCTTCCAGATCAAGGAAAGACCACATTCAGTGAATTATAGAGCGAGCATGCGGCCACTTCAGAAACATCCTCATAAAGACTCAGAAACAGTGTATCAAGGTCCATTAATCTTCAAAAGACTCCAGTGTCCTACTATGAGAACACTGTTTTTCCTTAGATTACTATGCGTAATGATATAATGCTTGTAGATTGGTGACAACTGACACAAGTCAAGTCGTCAGAGAAGCTACAGCGGTTAGGATTAAGGCTAGCTGTGAAGTTAGAGTCTGTACCTATTCGTATGGCTTTATTCGTACAAAATTAACTGATATCCAACTGTATCATTCGTTCTCATATGATTAGATTCATGACACCCCGCAGTTCATACATGAGAATGTATTACCTTTTTCCTCAAACTACACTCAGGTGGCATTTCAGTAATGGATAATATTATGCATATACAGGTCGAGAGCTTCAGTGAATGTTCACATCAATCATCAGATTGAGGAAAAAGTGTGATCTCATTGACTTTGACCGTGGCATGGTTGTTTGTGCCAGATGTTCTGGTTTAAGTATTTCAGAAACTGCTGATCTCCTGGGATTTTCACACACAACAGTGTCTAGACTCACTGAACGGTCAGATCTTTGCTGGGTTTAGACCAGTATATTTATTGATAGTGAATGCATTCAACTACATGTTCTGAATTTACATTTACAGAAGAGCTCTCTACGTTCTGTTCTTTTTGTCCAAGTAAGAACATCTGTTTTGCTAAGAGAGCAGTTTCTTTCACCTGTCAGTTATTTCTGTGTTGCATAACTGGCTCTCTATGTGACTGTCAGAATGGACGGCCCTCCATTAGAGTACGACTATGAAGACATTGTAAACAGGCACTGCAAGAAAGGAAACAGCTGACATGCTTTTGCTAAATTTTGCTAAATGACATTGGCACATTGAGAAAGGCTGAAAAACTCAACAACCATTTTATGAATAGTTTGAAATTTTATAGAGCATTAAGGCAAAAAGGTTTTTACAAAAATGTGTTTTAAAGGCCATTCTGTGAAGATGACTAGATTTGCTTTTTTTTTTTTTATAAAGTGTTTAAGGTAGTAAGAGATTTAAATCTTTTACATTTCAGATCTGGTTTAAATGTCCTCATCTAAACTATGCCTTTTTTTTCTACCTCTATTAAACTTATTCATTATCTCAATAACTCACTCTAAGTTACCCCCTCACTCTGTGCCACCCACTCTGACCCACCCACACTTTCAGAACCCACTTTATCCTGGTGAGGGTCACAGTGGATCCAGAGCCTATCCCGTGAGCACCCATTCATCACAGGGTACCATGCACAGACAGTGTCACAACTGAGAGCAATTTATCTTAGCCAATCTACCTACTGGCATGGTTTTGGAAGGTGAACCTGAAGGAAACCCACTCATACACTGGGAGAAATTACACAAAAACTGCACACAGACAGTAATCCAGAGGTTCCCATACTAGGGGTCGCAACTCCACATTGGGACACATGATTTACAAACGGGGTCACAAGAGAAACTCACAATCATCTCTTATGTTTAATTCGTTTATTTGAAAAAAAAAAAATTAGAAATATCAATGACATCGATTCTGCATGCTAATATTTTGAAATGTTACTGTGAGTCATATCTAAATTAATAGAGAACATGTTATTTTAGTGTCATGGAGCTCGCTTTGCGCACAGGGGCACTGTCATGCTGGAACAGGTTTGGGCCTCTCCCTCCAGTGAAGGGAAGTTGTAAAGCTACAGCATACAATGACATCTTATACAATTGTGTGCTTCCAACTTTGTGGCAACAGTTTGGGGAAGACCCACACATGGCTGTGATGGTCGGGTGCCCATATACCTTTGGCCATATAGTATATATCAGTGTGAAAGCATGAGAGCAATTTAGCATGCCTGCCTGAGCATTACTAGATCAAATACTGTATCAGAGCAGAGATGCTGTGAGAGAGCAGGAGCAGGAGCAGGGCAGAGGCGATGTGAGAGTGTTGGTGCTGGAATGTAATTGCTGGTTTTGGTGTACTGATTTACAGTACCTATAAGGCATAAGGGCTTAGACAGGCTTTTTGATCTAATCACAGGGTGCTACAGGCTCTAATGCCTCTATAACATCAGAGAGCTGCAGGTTTTAGAGCTGCTCTAATAACAGAAATCATTTGCCACAGAAATGAGAATAACACAACGTGTAAAGTGAAATGGACTGACTTTTATGTCTCCTTCTACAGTTTTTTTTAGCTTTCTTACTTTTTCTTACTTTTAACAAGCTAAACCTGAGCCTTCGACAAAAAAGTTTTCACAACAGACTATTCAATTAACACAACAGTCTTTACTCCTGTACTCTCAGATTGTCAGGTTCTAGGACCCTTTCCTTCACCGATCACTTCTGGTGAGGCATTTCTTTACCTGCTCTTTCATCCCTTCCTTAAATTTGGCTTCTAAAGGCCACGAGGAAGAGATGCAATTGTCAACAAACATATTCGCCAGTTAAGTTACATGAAACTGAATTATCATTAAGGACATTGTGAGAAGGAGTATAAAGTATACTGAAACATCCTCAGAATGGCATCTGTCTGTTCAGTGATGTTTAACTGCAAATAAACCTTCTGGATGGAGCTGAACTTTATTTGGCTCTGTGTATGCTGTAGCTGTGTTTCTGATTTTATTTTTACTCATGCTGGCAGTGAAAAACACTTCAGTGAAGAGTATGTTTTTTATGTGTATGTGTAATAAAGAGAATCGCTGACATTATTCTGCCACATGGCATTCTTCATGCCTGAGACCACACAAGTTTCTCTTAAGACCACTGCATGCTTGTGCTGCTTCACAATAATCACAATCATATAATCACAAGTACATTAATGGCATTTTATACTCTGGTTATCCCCACAGATTAAAAAAAAACAAAACTAATCAATTCATTTCTAGGCTACATCGCCATGCAATTATGTTCAGTTATTTAAACAGATTTAATCTGACTCCGTTGAAAATCCCCATGTAATCCGAAACACATACATGTGCACGTGAGGAGCATCAGTTATTGCTAGAGTATAACAAATAGCTAATGCTTGCTCAGCATGGTAGTCAAGTTTTAATTGCTTCACCTGGATTTCAAAAGATATTGATAGTGAGATTAAGCAGATTCAACAATATACATAGTAATTATTCTTCTATTTAACTGAGTTTCCATGCATATTAATCTCAATTGGTTTACTCTTTACCAATTTACATCTATACTTCCAGTTGACTATTAGCTACTGACATTAAAATTAAACACAATTAAAATACAGTAAATGTAAAATAATAGATCCAGTCACTAAACAATGTCTAACATTTAAAGTGAAACATCTACTGGATAAAATGCTTTGGAGAATCAGCATCAAGGTGATAAGCCTCCGTAAGCAGTCATTAGGGACTCCCACGACACACACACACACACACACAAACACACACGCTGAGTGTGGGTGAACTGTGCACTTCAGTGCAGTTTATCACGCCCACTCGAGCTCTAACTGCCTGTCAGCGTGCATGTTGGCCCAGACGCAAAACACCCAAACAACATGGGGTTATTAAGAGTGTGTGTGTGTGTGTGTGTGTGTGTGTGTGTGTGTGTGTGCGCGTGTGTGTGTCTTATCTGAACAGATAAGAATTGGTACGCAACAATCCTGATCTGGAGGAAGCCCAAAATGTAAAAATGCATCTAGATTGTAATTATTTGCTGTCCTATATGAGCACAGAAGGATGTGTTTTCTTCTATAGAGCATAACATCTGCGATACAGCACTCTGGATACATTTATTTATGCACCACTATACTATTAGGCAATACAATTCAACCAATATGATGACCATCCTTCAGTCTCTTATCATATTATGTGCGACATTCTGGATGAAAATTAGAAATTCTGAGTAATCAAATGCATTGCTGATATATTAAACTGATATGGGCACTATTACACTCTCTTTAGTGGGATTTCCATCCACCCGTATTTATATAAATCCTGAACTGCACAGAAAAGACAGAATGTAAACTTCATAAATTCGATTACAAATTGCACAAAAATGTGTTTCTGCTTATCAGAGAATATGAGTTTTTTTAATAAATGTCAAACAGTGGTGCAGTGAAGGCCATACACACGCATGCGTGCGCACACACACACACACACACACACACACACACACACACACACACACACACAGAGTCAGGTCCATCAAATGCTGAGTTTCCTCCCTTGAGATGCTTTGCGAGGCCTTTACTGCAACTATCTTCAGTTGCTGCTTGTTTATGGGCCTTTCTGCCTTCAGTTTTGTCTTCAGTAAGTGAAAAGCATGCTTGATGTCATCGGACATTTAAGAACATTTAATTTCTTTGGCTTAAGAAGCTCTTTAGACAGAATGTATGGTTTAGGTCATTATTCATCTGTACTGTGAAGTGCCGTCCTATCAGTTTTGCACCATTTGACTGAATCTGAGCAGAAAGTACAGCTCTATATGCTTCAGAATTCATCCTACTACTTCTATGACATTATCAATAAACACCAGTTACCAAGTTCCACTGGCATCCATACATGCCCTTGCCATAACACTTCCTCCACATGTTTGACAGATGATGTGGCCTGCTTTGAAACATGAGACCTTCCTTTCCTTCTCCATACTCTTCTCTTCCCATCATTCTTGCATCAGAACTGGTCAGGCTTTTTTAAGAGGTTTTTTTTTTTAGCAATGTCTAATGTGGCCTTTCTGTTGTTGAGTGATACCAGTGGTTTGCATCTTGAGGTAAACCGTCTGTATTTACATTCATGAAGGCGTCTCTTGATTGTAGACTTTGGTAGACGCCTACCTCTTCCAGAGTGTTCTTGACTTGGCCAAATGTTGTGAAGGGGTTTCTACAACAAGGAAAGAATTCAGCATTCATCCACTTTATTTGTCTAACATGGTCATCTGGGCCTGTTGGTGTCGCCTTCTTTCTTTTTAAGAATGTGTCAGATTGTTGATTTGGCCAGTCCGAACGTTTCTGCTATCTCTCTGTTAGGTCTGTTTTGTTTTTTAAGCCTAATGATAGCCTCCTTCACTTGCATCGGGAACCTTTTAGGACCGCATATTGAGAGTTCCCATGAACAGCTACTAAACGCAAATTCAACGCTTGAAATCAACTCCAGACCTTTTATCTCCTTCAATCGTCATGAAATAAGGAGGAATCAGGCCACACCTGGCCATGAAACTGCTTATCAGTCTATTGTCCAATTGAAAATGGACCTGTGAAAATGGAGGAACTCTGTAAAAAATGGCTGTAATTCCTCAACAGTTACTGCAATATTTTTGTTAAATCCCTTGAATTAAAGCTGAAAATTTACACTTCAATAAGATCTTGACTGTTTTATTTCAAATCCATTGTGGTAGTATAATAGAAGGAAAATTCCGAAAATTGTGTCGCTGTCCAAATACTTATGGATCTGACTACATACACTCACTTCTAAAATTGTGTAAAGACACAATAAATCACACATTGCACACAGAGAGAATAAAAACAGTCTAGCTGCTTGGAGAAATAGAGCAGGATTTGAATAGTCAGTATATGATCCTTAACCCCTAAAAAAATAAATAAATAGACTTGTATTTCTGATTGTTGTCATGGTTACATTCAAACTGGTTACAGAGTATCAGGAGAATGGGCTTGATTCATTTTTGACCCACATTACATGAGTCCTGTTTCAAGAAAATAATCAGCACCTTTTGAGCACCTGTTGTGCTTTTCTTGGTCACAGTACTTATTTGTAAAATACAGCTAAAATCAAATGATCGGATGTCAGGCCATGTTGTTGCCCTTTTTCTGTCATGTGACTATGAGTCCAAAATGTTTTACAGACACAACCACCCTAAACATGCGTGTAGTCAATGAAGCACAGCTTTTCATTTCCAGGCTCTCAGCAGGAGTGATTGCTTGGTTGCCAGATTTCAGAATAAATACTCATTAATGGCCAAGTCTGTATTGGTGGTGATTAATTAGAAATGTGGCTAACAAAGCAATCATGTTGAAGCTGTTAGCAATGCCCTCTCTCCCTCTCCAAGATATTAGAAATGCTTTTTTTTTTTGTTGTTTTTTTTTTGTTTCCAATAACAACAGAGGAAAAGAACAAACGCTTGAGGTTGCATCTCTCCCACATGTCCCACTGTGTGACTGTCATCAAAAAGAGAGTTTTATTTTTTCATTTATCTTTTAACACACACTATCTGACCAAAAGTATGTGGACACCTGACTATCACACCCATATGTGGTTCTTCTCCAAACTGTTGCCACAAGGTTGGAAGCACATAATTATATAGAATGTCTTTGTATTCTGTAGCGTTATTAATTCATTAAAAAAAGTCAACTGAAGTTTATTAGAAAATAAATCATGGATGCAGTTGAAGATCACATGATCATTATAAAGATTTGTTTCCTTTAAACTCTCAGGAGGAAGACAGATGGAGAGGATATTTTGAAGATATATTTTGGGGAAAATGAGAACTATTTTTTCAGGGAAGAAACAGACAGTGGGAATGAAGAAGAAATAACAGGGAGATTGTAAGAGAGGTGAAAGTGAAACATAGGTGTATATGAGAGAAAGAGAGAGAGAGAGAGAGAGAGAGAGAGAGAGAGAGAGAGAGAGAGAGAATTTTAGTTAAGTCAAGTAGAGGTACAAGAAAGCAATGAGAAATAGAGTAAGACAGAGAATGAGAATGGAGAGAAAGTATTAAGTCCTGTAGAGGAGGTGGTGATGTGATGTCAAGTCAAAAGAGGAAAGATCTGATCCACCCACAGAGAAAGAAAGCAATTAGTGTGGGCACAGAGCAGAAATGTGGCTTTGCTTTCTTTCTCTCTTTCTCTCTCTTACCACATGTCCTCCATACCTTTCTATGTATCCTGCACTATTGTGATGTGATCAAATCGGTGCTCCATCACCACAGATCTGATCTGACAGGTCATTACACAGTGAAGAGGACCACGCTAGGGCTATCTAAACTACACACAGATAAAGACCATATATAATATCCCTTTCATAATATTCTTCCGTTTGACAGGAGCAGGAAAAACATTGTTAAGGCTTTTCCCATTGTCATGACAGGATCGTGTTTTTATACACGTGTAGGCTTACCGGGGGGACGTCGTGGTGACGGATTCCTGCAGTAGGTAATTATTTTCACCCTGCACATGTTGTGGTGTGACAGTGACGGATGTGTGAATCTGAATAAGATGGCTGACCTTATTTTGCTTCAAACATTGCTGTAACGAGGCCGATTTTTCCAGTGTGAACCCACTGAGCGAACAGAATAGCTAATCTGGACAACATGAAGGATGCTGTAGAAAATCCTAAATTCTCTGTTTCATAGGAAATAGGTAAGAGATAAAAATTCAGTGTACATTACTTATCACAGCATACACTACAATGACACTTCTAATCTATAGAATTCTATTCAATTTGTTTAGAGCTTTTAACAACAGACAATTTTTGTTGATTTCTGTATCTATTGTATTTATAGCTTTGTTTACCTACTGTTTCAGTCTATCAGCCCATACACTTATTAATCCATATATCATTTCATCTATATACCCATTCATCCATCTATCCATCCATCCATTCATAGCTCCATCCATATAGTGCATCTATTCATAAAATGGTCAAATATTTATCCACACATCAATTCATCCGTGCATTTGCAAATACATTTTTCTGCCTATTAATTCATCCATCCATTGATTAACGGCGTACTCACACTGGGCCCAGTTGCCTTGTACCATGCCCAAGCACGATTGTCCACCCTCCCCACCCCACCGACCCCCACACTGTCCTACACTCACATTGCACTTACCGTTCCAGGCCTGAGCATGCTTACATCATTACGATGCAACTTTTTTTTTTGAAGAAAACAGGAAGAAAAGCACTCTCGCACAACACAATGGAATCCATCATTGTAACATTACATACTTTATGGCTTATTTGGAGTCATTTGGGGAGGGGTGACATGGCCCTCTCACACGCCTAGCAGATTGGCTAATAGATGTATCACTTATGCAGCGCGGCGATTTTCACTTAATTGTGCTGCACGTATCAGAAGATTTTTATGGAGGCAGCTGATGTTGAGGGAGGAATTTGCAGCTTTACTTGTTAGCTTTACTTTACAGCTTTACTCACTTTTTAAATGGAACCGTCGCATCACTGACATCATGTTTAGGGTTCCGTGCTCGGCCATGGTTAGCGATCACAATAGACGCATACTGTGCCTGAGTCCAACTGAACCATGCCCGAGCCCACCTCTTCAAGCGGGCCTGGGCACTGTCCAGCGTACCGCGCCTGGCCATTGTACGGCACAAACACACTAGTCAAATGAACTGGACTTTGGGGGTCAAACGTGCTCGGGCCCGGTACAGATCACCTAGTGTGAGTACACCCTAATTCATCCATGCACCTGCCTATTAATTCATCCATTCAGTCATCCACTCATCCATCTGTAAATTATTTCATCCAGTCCCTCTGACTATTAATCCATTTATCCATCTTTCCGTCTGCTTACTAATCCACCCATCTGCCTATTAATCCATCCATCTATCTATCCATCCATTGATCCAACTGCCTTTAGACCATTCATACATTATAAATGTATGCATTTATACACTCACCCAGTTAAACATTTATCCACGTCTGCCTTTTAATCCATCCATTCATCCATCCATCCATCCATCCACAAATTAATTCATCCATCCATTAATCCACTCATCCATCATTATGCCTACTAATCCTTCTATCCTTTCATCCATCCATCTATCTCTTCATCCATCCATTGATCATCCACATATTAATCCATCCATCTATCCGTCCATTCATCAATCCATCCATCAATGAAACCATTCATCCATCATCCATTATTCAATACATCCATCCATTTATGCTTCCTTCTTCCATATATCCATCCACCCACACATCTACGCATCCAACTATATTTATATATCCTTTCACTTACAAATTCATCAATCTGTCCATCCACCTGCTGAACATCCATTCATTTACCCAACCATAGCTTGTGAACATATCCACCCATCCATACAACCACCTGCCCAACCCTTTTGCTCATCTATTCATCCATCCATCCATCCATCCATCCATCCATCCATCCATCCATCCATCTATTTACAGTAATTCCTAAACTAGCCTGCTACAAATCACTGCTCATCAATATTAACTTTACAACAGTATTACAGAGAATGGAGAGAAGTCATTATTTATTTTTTTTATGGGTAAAATCCGTAGAGCAGTTCTTTTGCACTTCTGCACTGAATAACTACAAACTGCTGAGTCTAAATAGAACTAAATGGATGAAAAATGAGCCAATTTCCACACCAGCAGCCACAGCAGTCATCTATTGAGAAGCTGGATCCAACTGCAAGGAGTGCAATTGTTGAATATTTGTCACCATCTGTAATCATGGAATTAGTGTTTTGAGATTCAAAATACTCATTGTCTGTGCAGGACATTGAATCAAAATGTGGTCCTCCATTCCTAATCTTTTATGTCCAGCTGCTCATTTCTGCTTTCTACCTCATTTCTGTTTATAAAATCAGGGTAATGAGTTACCCTGTAATTTCACTGCAGTAAGATCACAGAAAAGGTTTATAAACGAACGAGAATGTGGTCTAATATTGCTCCTAGCATGCTCTTGTTGACTTCTTATCATGTGCAACATGGATTTTTAAAATCAGAATCCACTCAACCTTGAAAACAGGAACAGCCTCACAGTTTACAATTAATATCTGGTGAAGCCATTCATAGAGAGAATAACAGCTCTCTCTTCCTGTAATGTCTAACAAAAAAGTTCAAGCTTTATTTTATAGTATACTTTACATTCCTTTGCATTCTTATATTGTCTGGTCTTTTCAATATCAAAACACTGTGTATTTAAGAACACTATTTTTTACTTTAATGTATATTTCAGTTCATTAACTTGAAACCTACAGACACATCATAGTAACTTGACAGAGGCAACTAGGTTTTGGGGCAAATATATCCTGGTTTTCAGCATAATTCATGAGTGTACACTTGTAATCAAAATGCAATCTGCAAATTAACCACCGACTTCCTGTTGTGGGACAGTTACATTCCCAGTTATTGGTTGCTGGATCAAGAATGGTGATTTGGCATGAAATGTTTAATTTTCATAGCCTCAGAGGAAGGCGGTGAGGTTGTCATTCAATCTGGTTAGACTGATCTTTGTTGCAGAATTATGTTTTGTTTGAGGCAAAATTGCAACTTGTAATTCCCCGTCTACAACCAGAAAACTACAGAAAATGCCCCCTTCAACTTGAAATTACAACATGTCAGCTTGTTGTAATCTTCTCAACTACCAGTTCCTTCCCCGTTTACAGAGTGACTTCAAAACAACATGGCCATGCTCAGTGTGAACTGTGAAAAGTCCCCCTTCTCTACTTTTAAATTAGCTTATAGCACTACTGGCTTTAGAACAGTTAATATACAGACATAGTACTTGGCTAAATTTATAACATTGATCATACTAATTGTTGGTTTGAGAAGGTAGTCATCAACAATAGGTTTATCATTAATGTTAGCCAGCTAGCTTGTTGCTAACGCTACAAATTCACTATAGTAGAACAGGACCAATAGCCACTCAGGACTGTAACTGTAAAAGTGCAGTTAAAGTAGCTTTTAATTTGCTTTGAGTGCTCTCACAGAACAAACAAAAGGCACACTATCGAGGAGGCATCCATGTTTTTTTGTTTCTTTTCCCTTCGCAAGTCAAATATCCTGAGGTGGAAAATTACATTGTTACAACTTGCAAATTAACACTTACAAGGTTTCATGAACTCAGCATTAGGTACTATGCTGTAGAACTGTGTTTATAAATGTGGCCTGCACCACATTATGAGCAAAATAACCCCCTCATCTTCTGGCCTGATAAACAGCTCATGCATTGGTCCTTATGTCGTCATGACCACTGCCTCTGAGTCCCAACGATTTCTCTGTTTTCCACTTCCGTTGAGAGCCCTGAGGATCATGTACAGTGTTCTAATCCCCCTGAATACCAGGACCTGAAAGAAGTATGCAGCAAAGCTAAAGTCAGAGGCCTGCCTCTGCAGAGGCCCTATGACTGTGCCATTGAGTTGCTTCCTAGTGCCACGCCTCCTTGCAGCTGGATTTTCCCCCGTCAATGGCTGAGCACCACATTATGGAAGAATATATCCAGGAAGTGCTACAAAAAGGTTATATCAAGCACCTTTCCCACTGGGTTTTTCTTTGTGGAGAAGAAAGGGGGTGGTCTCAGACCATGTATTAACTATGGGGGTCTCAATCGGTACACAGGCAAGTACTGGTATCTGCTGCCATTAGTCCCAGAGGCCCTAGAAGAGCTCAGATCAGCTCAATTTTTCACCAAGCAGGACCTTCGCAGTGCAAATAACCTGGTTTGCATCAGAGAGGGGGACAAGTGGGAAACAGCCTTTAGCACCATCTCTGGGCACTACAAATACAGAATAAAGCCGTATGGGCTCTCTAGTGCCCCCTCAGTGATTCAATGTTCTATTAATGTTGTCTTGAGAGACATGCTGGGGAGATATGTCATCGCCTATACTGATGACATTTTAAGATACTCCCTTCCTTCGACGAGCACGTCCAACTTGTCTGCCAGATCCTGCAATGTCTCCTGAAACACCAGCTGTATGTAAAGGGGAAGAAGTGTGAATTCCACCGGTGCATAATATTATTCTTGGGGTATGATCAGCCTGGAGGGAGAAACGATGGACCATTCCAAGGTGGCTGCTGTCATGGATTGGCCCATATTCTAAACAGTTAAAAATCTGCAAAGGTTCATGGGTTTTCCTAATTTCTACCAACACTTCATCCAAGGTTTCAGCTCCATCGCATACCCCTTGACCTCCCTTCCTTGAGGAAAACCCAAGCACCTCGCCTGGAATCCAGCCACAGAACAACCCTGAACCAGCTCAAAACCGCATTCACCATGGCTCCCATCCTAAAGCACCCAGACCCCTCTAAACACTTCATCGTGGAGGTGACTGCATCTGAAAAAAGAGTAGGGGCCGTGCTCTCCCAGAGATTCAGGGATAATCTCAAGCTCCACCCCACTGCATTGTTTTCATGGAAGCTTTCCACAGCGGAGCAAAATTATGATGTCAGCAAACGGGAGCTACTGTCTGTCAAACTCGCCCTGGAAGAGTGGCGACACTGGCTCGATGGAGCCACTCATCCATTTGTCATCTTTACAGATCATGAAAATCTGGAACACCTACACATAGCCAAGCAACTAAACTCCAGGCAAGCTCATTGGTCTTTGTTCTTCGCTTGATATTTTGTTCACCCTGTCCTACCGCCCCAGTGCAAAGAACACGAAAGCTGATGCACTGTCCCATATACACTCTGCTGATCCCAGTGACAGCAAAGATGAGTTCATTTTTCCTCCAACATGTATCATTGGCACTATTGAATGGGAACTGGATCAGGTCATTGCACGCACGCCACGTCAGCAAATTTGTAGTTCATGTCCTTCAAACGAGATTTTCATTTCTGACCCATTCCGAGCCCGACTGATCACGTGCGCTCATACAACTGTAGACAACAGCCAGGCACTGACAGGGAAGCTCTTCCCACTGCCCACATCACAACAGCCCTGGTCACACCTAGCTACTGACTTCCTCAGTGGCCTGCCTGAGTCCCAAGGTAACCGGGTCTGGCTTGCCACCAAGGATTTGCGACAACCCCACACCTGCAAAAATCTCAGCCCCAGGTACAATGGTCTGTTTAAAATTGTCAGGCAAATCAACAAAGTCAAGTATAAACTGGATCTACCTCGTCAGTCACATAGGTCAGTCCTTGCGCACCTCTCACCTCAAGCCAGTCATCCCCGATCTCCTAGCCACCAACTTTCCACCTGCCACTCTACCTGTTCCACTGGAAATTGAGGGCCAACCGACCAGCCTACCTGGCAAAATCCCTTTGGGGAAAGGGGGACGCATCCAGAACACACATACTCCCCGCACTCAGTCACCAATGGGTGCCTCACACACACAAGCACCCCTTTAAAAAAAGACTTCCATTCATTCATTCTTTGCGAAGTATACACTCAGTTTTATTTCCGTGTACCTGACTATACCAAGCCATTTTTCTGACTGGTTCTCTATACATTATGAAGAGCTCAATCTAATACACTGGCATAGGTGATACAGCATGCTTAAAACAATTAAAAGGGAAGATCAATGAATCCTCTTAAAGCATTAAGTTAGTTTTGGTCTCATTTTTTTATCACCTTGGTGTTTACACTGGTGTTTGATTAGTGGGTGGGAAGCACAACAGGCTAAAGCCTATCTGGCACAATAAACCTGATGTGGATGCCAATTAGCCATGAAACAGAACGGGGTTCATTTGTTTACTCATTTGATAATACACTGCCATGTGTGTCATATTTACCTGTGTTTAGACATGCAAGTGAGCTGTTGAGGAAAGCAAAGAAGCTGAAAACTCAACAGAAATGGTGCATATGGGATAGCAAAGCACAAAACATACAATATTCTTAATACAAACACACATACATGGCATATACAATCCCATCCATACATGCACACATATATAATACTGAAAATGTATATGGCACATAGATATACAGTTTGTTTGTTTTTTTACAGTTTACACTACTCTTTAGTCCTATAACTAAATAATTAATATCAATGTTGGTTAAGCTGGTTATACATTTTCTCTGTGTTGTCCTGTCACCCTGAATGACAAATATGCAAATATGCCCCCAAAAGAAACGGAATGAAATACTGGATAAGAGTCCTGTAGGGGAGGGGAGAACTGAGAGAGATTTTTTCCTCTACTACTCACCTCAATCCAAATTCAATTTGCAGAAACAAAAGTCCAACAAACCTGAGGGAAAATCCTTAACAATGCCTCATGGTTCTGTTCATAAAAAAAAAAAAAATAAAAAAAAAAAAACAACAACAACATTGAAGAAGATTATTGTTTGCTTATTATCCATAATCAGTTCTTCAAGTGAATGGCAACCCAGCTGATCTGAGCCACAGGGAATTAATAAATTCAATTTCTTTTTCAAGACACTGCTCAAAAAACAATCTGTGCAAAGCAAAATAAACCCTCTGTGTTTACAGCATTCTAGCAGAGATTAAGGTTAAAGATGCAGGGCACCTACCTGTTTGCCATTCTTACAGTCAGCCAAAATAACATAAACTATGGATAGGAACACACATCCAATTTATTGTATAGCATAATTATACTGCATGACTTTAAAGACCTAAAAGTCCACCGTATTTTTTTTTATTCATTCATTTATGCATTCATTCATTCATTAGTTTCATTCAGTCATTCGTGTATTTTTATTGTTACTGCCAAAAATGGAATTACCTCCTGTTTTGAGGATGTCCATGTTCAGCACTGAATTTATTTGTATCTCTGTACCAATGTTATTGTGGACTGGTGTGAATTGTTTGCCCAGCAGAGGGCTCACACCCCTCCCCTGGTCACCAGCAGCTAAACACAGAGCCATGATACTCTACACACAGAAACCCAATAGAAGCCTGACCAATCTTATAACAGACTTACGACGATAAAATAATTCATTTGTTTATATTGAAAATGTCCGATAAGTCGATTTCCATTCTCCCAATGGAATGGAATGCCAGCGTACTGTGAGAAAGGGTTAATTATTGTCATCCTTTAAATGAAAATTGAAATGAAAATTGTCTTTTTTCCCCAGAAAATTTTAGTTTTGATTTAAGTGATGTATGCCTGACATCCATAATGTTTTGCCTCACCCGATTCTTCAGTATTTTCACGTAGACTTGCTGATATGGTTAAAGACACAGTGTGACTTACTGTAATCTATATGAATTCTGTAATATTATGTAATAAGTAATTAAGTAATAAAATACTATTACTTCTCTTAGCTAAACTATTCTCGTAGCTTCAGTACAAAATTAAGTAAACACATTGTGGCTAATTAATTGCATTGAAAATTTGATATTTCTTTGAAGAATTTGTTAAAATAACATAAAACATATTCAGTTTAAGACAAGATGTCAAAAACAAGTCTGCTCCTTCTCACCACTGTGTTGAAGAGGCAGGTTTTAATGCATTTGAGGTACAATAGTGAACTCTGCACTCCTGCTAAACAGACAAACAGAGCTGCAGCACTCTGTGGGTGTGAAAAGGATGATGCTGAGTTTCTGTCTCTCAATGACATGATTCACTCATTTCACAGGTGGGAAGAATGGATCAGCATTGTTCTGTATGAATCATCATTCACCTCATTCCAACTCACTTCCAGGAAGGGAACCAGGAGACCAAGAGAGAGAGAGAGAGAGAGAGAGAGAGAGAGATAGATAGATAGAGAGAGATAGAGATGGAAATAGACAGGAAAGGAAGGTTAGAGCTGATGGTTAGAGCTGTTCAATGAATGGCTTCCAGCACTAGGAGTCCATGAATCTTGCAGTGCTTTAACAAAAAGAGACACCCACCCACACACACACACACACACATTAATTGGCAGGCACTGAAGAAAAAAAAAAAACAGTGCTCTGAAAAACTGCTGTACTGACCGAGTTCTCACAAAACTGCAATCTATCGCAGCTGAGAAAGTCCAGGACAAACAGTGTTTACCCACAGACAGAAATAATTTGACACAAGTGACTATGGCCATAATCATTATTTACTGTATATGTGCGTTTGCTTACATGGCTTAATAAACTCACAGTCACTCCTACTGCTGCTGAAGTTGGTTTCTTTTACGACACCCTCAATTCCAATGTCAATAAAATACAATAGCACTCATGAAAGGGTCCTAACCACACATACCTTTTCAACAGATTGCAAAGTCATGTTGACACTATTTTGCGTTCTTGTCATATTTCGAAATTCTTAGTGAGGTGGTTCCTGTCTGTCTATGAACTGGCAGTTTAATTAGCCACCAACAAAACAACAATAACACTGAGGTTCATAATGTCTAAAAGATAATAAATGAAAGGCAAAGGCTCACAACAGTTTAGTTTAATTTATTGTATCTGAGTTTCTCAGTAATTCTGTCTGAGGCTAATGTTAGAAGCTTGATGATATACTGCTTAGCTGTTAGCTGCTAGTTGTTGGATGGTTAAGTTCCACGCTAATGATTCAGTGACTAGAGGATAAAGGGTTGAGTATAACCACATCATGAGCTTGTCAATATAGAGCTGCCCTTGATTTTGGAGAAATTCATTTTCAAATAAAACTGATTCAAGTAAAAAGTGATGTTTGTTGTAATTCTCTGAACAAAGATAAAAACCTTTCCCACATATCCTTAAGTGATTTTATGGCTTTATTTCTTTCACATTAAATCTTTCCTGTGATGACACAAGATGTTCTTTGTCCTTTTTAATATGGCAACCACAACCATACATCAGATTCTCTCCTCTGATCCATGACAAAATTGTTGGATCCTGACATTATTGATGGCTGCAATTAATAGGGCTGCCAACGCAGTCAGTGAGCCGTCACTCGACCTAGGCCATGGTGCGATAAGTGCATGGGACATGACTGTGAATTTTACACAACAATTCCAGGCAAACAGGGTTGATTCCCACAGAGGAACCCCACCACCAAAACTCCATTCATCAAACACTGGCCTTTTCTTTTGCATGTTAATAAAAGCCTTTAAAGCAGAGGCTAATTAAGGTCAGACTATAATACCTGAGGTTAATGCCCATCTCATATGAATGCCAGAGACAGCAAATGGAAAGGCCAGAGAGAAAGAGAGAGGGAAAGAAAGTGAGGGTGTCTGGGCAAAAGTAAAACACAGCAGATCCAGACTTAATCCTAAAATTCATTACTTTGGGTTGAGTACCATGACTGAAAACCATATCTATTAGTAACTAAATCAAACCTTCTGCCTTTACACTCAGGAGCCATACAGCTATTTTTGCTTCATTTACTTTCTTCCTTCCTTTATTTCTTTCAACAGTACAACATTTTTTCAGTGACTCCTGCACTTCTGGAACATGGGTTATATGACAGGGTGCCGATAAAATTTGGACAGCTACTGAACAAGATGGGAAAACTGTGTCTTCAACAACGCCTGCCAGTTGGTGCGACAGATTCTCTCTAAAATTCTCTCTAAAATCTGGCAGTAGCTAGAGAACCTAATCCTACCTCCTGGTCTTGTATTACAAAGCTGCCAATTCTGACATACAGTGCCTTGTATAACGATTCACCCTCATGAACTTTTTTTGTGGTGTTATAACCTGGAACACCTGGGATTATGAATCTATGTATCAAAATAGCCCACAATACTGAAAATCAATGTATCTTGCGAAATAATTTACTAATAAAAATTGTGATTGCTTAAGCATCCCTAAATTATTTATGGTGGAGTACTATTAAATCCATTAGAATAAAAAGAAAGAATATGGTACATTATGTAACTCTGTCTACATGAGGCTACCAACAAAAAGGCAACCATGAGGGTAACTCTGAAGGAGATGGAGAGATCCACAGCTCAGATGGAAGATGCTAAGCTGTTCACAGGGAAACCATTAACCTAGACACTCAACAAATCTGGGCTTTATGGCAGAGTGGCAAGCTATGTGAATGTTTGCCAAAAGTATCAGCAAAAGTGCAAAAATGTCCTCTGCTCTGATAAAACCAAAATTCCAAATTCTGGCCTTGGCACAAAGTGCTACATTTGTTGGAAATCCAACACTGCTCATCCCCTTGAAAACACCATTCCTTCAGTGAAGCATGGTGGTGGTAGCGTTATGCTGTGGGAATGTTTTTTTTTTTTTTTTTTTACCAACCTGGACTGGAAACTGGTCAGACTTGAGGGAGAAGAATGAGAAGAAAGAAGAATGCAGCTAAATACAGGGCAATGTTAGAAGAAAATCTTTTTCCAGGCCGCAAGAGGCTTCCAACAGAACAATGACATTATCCATACTGCCAAAGCTATCCATACTCCATCCAATCTGACAGGGGTTGAGCAATTCTGCCAAGAAGAACTGGCAAAAATATCAAAACCCAGATGTGCACAGCAAATAGAAACATATCCCAGAAAACTTGCATTACAGCCAAAGGTGGCTCTATGGATTGACCCAGGTGGTGAATACTTGCAACCAACAAATGTCTGATTTTTTGATAAATTAAATTAAACTACTGTATCACAATAAACAATATTTCACACCTTCAAATGGTAGACATATTGTGTAAATCAAATGGTAAATATTCCAGTTAAGTTCATATCGATTCCAGTAAAACTACAAAATGTGGAAAATTTCAAAAGGGGTAAATACTTATGCATGGCACTGTAAGAGCTAACTACTGACTGTGTCTATATAAGCACTAAAAGGAAAGAACAGAGAGACAGAGCTTCAGATTCCCATAAGATATACTGTGTAAACTGCAAAATGATCAGAACACTGTAAACATTTGTTCAACTGCTACTAAAAGATGAAACAAAACAACCCACACAAACTACTTGGAACAGATACTTACACATCTGAGGATGATTGCAGGTCACTCTCCTTATTTCCTTTAACTCTTCCGTCTCCTCTGCTTTATCATCATCATCATCATCATCATCATCATCATCCAACAGTTGCATATCTAAGCTGTGTTCTGTGTTCTTTGATGTTAATGTTCTTGTGGTATTTAGTACTGTGTTTAATTCATCAGCAGTCAGAAGCCTCTTCCTCCAGCAGCTGTATAAACTGATTGCTCCTTTCACCCTCGAGGGTAATAAGTAGTGTTAATAAAGTGCCAATTTATTGTTAATTTAGGCCTTAGTGCCAGAGGCCTAAAGAGACATAAATACGACATAGATATGACATAGATATGACATAAATAGCAAGCTAGCTAGTTGTTTGCATTTACTTGAGTAGTGCTAACTAGCTAACCTTAGTTAGCTAGATTGTCACAACCAAATGCAGAGGAGAAAAACTTTATAAAGTGATTATTACTACAGTAGGTCTATAACATACACTAAAATATAACTGACTACGCAGTACATTACTTTCAGTCACACAGTCACTTTGAAATCGGAAAATTTACGAATCTGCAAAGAGCAGTGGCGGCTGGTGGTTATTAAAATAGGGGATAAGCATCAAAAATCTTTCTAAAATCAGGTCAGTATTGGCAGTGTCTGCCATTTTATGCCAAAAAGCAGCTAAACTACTAGTTGAAGAAGGAAGTGACAGCTAGTTAGCTAGAATTATTAACAACGCATTTCAAAAATGACTGCAAATAATCGGACAGAACTTTATACTTACAGTTTATTAATATTTACAAATTACGCCTACAGCAGGCTCCAGGTGACTCCAAGTGGTGTAGATATGATTTAGTTTGAGATGTTAGTCACGTTCATTCCTGATTTACTGATTGGCAGGTGGCTGCGAGGTCCCAACCCTTTGAGAAGTCTGCCAATCATCATAAGGAGAAGCCATGCTTCTAGGTGGAACACATGAAGAGTGTACTGTCCAATAAATGGAGAAATTTGTTTTTTGTGCAAAACCCACCTGCCAACACTCCATGCACTCCTAAGGAAGCCGTGCATCTGGGCAGGACTCAAAATGACGTGTTAAAAGCCTGTTGTCCAACAAGCGTTTATCTTTCATCCCATTAAAACGGTGAGTACACAAACACCTAACGCATACTAATTGACACACAGGCTTCAATAGCTGTCTATTTGGGTTGATCATGTATCACGGACTTCAACAGAGATTTTCACACAGGCTGTGCTGTCTGCAAAAAACAGTTTGAGTTAAATGAAATAACAGTGAGATAATGCAATTAGATATTTGTTCATTTGATTCGCTAAAATACTGAATTCGACCAAGATTGATGAAACCAAAACAAGATTTTGAAACCTGGCTTAAATGTAAAGAGAGGTCACACATAATCAGCATAATCCGGGAAAAGCAATCTATAAACTGCAAATGTGACTGAGAATGCTATGGAAATAAAGAAATTGGGTGTGGTAATAGAGTAGGCCGAATCTAGATTTAATATTTAGATATTAAATCTAAGTGCTTGTTATTTTAGCATTGATCTGCGGCTACGATTTCCACCTGAATTTTTCACTAAAAACACATTATGTTACTGTCCTTAACTGGGATGTAAGAGAATTTAGGGGCTTATCCAGGATCGTAACACTTCATTGTATTCTGGTTTGCAATTATTCACTTAAATACCTAATATAGTCCAACAATTTATAGCAGACAGAAAAGTCTGCTAGAGTGGCACATATACTAAAACCAGATCAGTGTAGATCAGATCAGTGATCAGTGATCGCTTTTAAGACTTTTTAAAATGCCTTCAAACTAAGAGTCAAGAGCAAGCGCTTACCTGTATTGAAGCAGGGTTTACAATACATAGACTTCAGAGATTGACGTTGGTGTGGAGCAGGGTTTTTACAGCCTTCACAGTCCTGCATTTTCAAGGTTTCTATGTTCCCAACACACCTGTCCCAGTCATAAAGGGCAGCTTAATAAATGGACTGATGAGCTGATTCAGGTGAGTTGAGAGTTAGGAAACCTTGAAGGCACAGAACAGTGAGAAACTGCTTTTTCCCTGGCAAGAAAACAGTCTGAGAGATCAATCATGTCTTCTAACTCACAAGGCTGGGTATGCGTGACAAGAGATGTGAGAAAGACATCACGGAGGTCATGTACACGATTAAAGAAAATGGCCTTTTCTACAGCGACTGCCTTTAAACTTTGTGTACAAACTTTACCCTACAGAATTTCTAAACCACACTCTAAGCGTTTCAGGTATGAGCTCAAATGCATTAAGAATTCCTTAATATTCTTGGTGTTTAGCTGCTAATCTACATGCAAAATTATCAGGTTGTATATCTTCAGACATTGCAATACATTTAAATACACTTCAAAATGAGAAAATAATGCATTAACGCTATTCTACTGGCTTTACTGATCTCAACCGGATGTATTACATTTCTGTCAAAATGCTTTAAACAAATGAATGTATGAATGTATGTATGTATGAATGTATGTATGTATGAATGTATGTATGTATGTATGTAGGTGTTTAACAAACTAATTTAGCAGCAGAAAGTTATTTTACATGTACAGCTCAGTGAAATGAGGAATTTAATTTTCATATGCTGCACGTCTTATAGACATGGTATTAGGATTTTCTTCATGCTTGATAATCCCTGGCATTTGGACAGTAATAGTATGGGACCACTGCATTGCTCTTGCTGACTGCATTATGATGGAAAGAGATTATGAGGAATGGCTTTACAAACAAGACGAATTACGGTGATAAATGTCAAGTAGGTAATGTCAAATACTGTCATGTGAGAGATTGAGGTAGCGAGAAAGAGGGAGAGAGAGGAAGAGTAGACAGGAAAGATACAAAAGGTAACACACATGAATGGAAAGATGCAGAGAAATAAATTCAGAACTGTGACTACAGATCGCCTTAGGTAAAAAAAAAAAATCTCCAAGCTGGTAGCTGGCTAACTAGCCAACTCTTGTCTTGCACTACACACCGTACACACGCATAGTCTGAATAAACAAATTCGCAAACAACATTAAGCCTGTAACTGGATTCAGGAAACAAATCTAATTTGTCCTGCTGTGTAAACAAGGTGAAAACAGCAGCATGTTGTGAAAATGAATATGGTGTGCTGAGTTGCAGCAATGCACCAGTGCTCTTTCCAAGTCTCAGATATGGACTGCCCTGAAGAAGCTTCGGACTTAGAACACACTACACCATCACTGAAGTACTGCTGCTCCTCTTTCACACACGGCTTGACTTCCAGCCCAATTACCACACCATTCCTGTACACTGCAGCATGGGGGTGAAAAACCTGCAGGGCCCAATCTCCTTTTCTGTCTCACGCATTTGTGTTCACGTTGAGCCTCTGGCCATCAGGACATCACAAAGTATGTAACACCAGCCTTCCCGTGTTATCAGAGCACAGCAGTAAGTCATTACTATTGTTGTAGAAACCTTTTTATTTTTTTCCCTCACAGTCTTCCTATAGTGAAGCTCTGAGGAAACCCACTAGTCTCCACACTTTACTGAATACTGTGAGGAACTGCTGAATTAGATTCAGGGTTAGTATTCCCCCGGAGGAAGCACAATGTAATCCTGTATTTCTCCTGAGGCCTTTTTAAATTGACTTAATCCACACATTCGTGAGCAGTTACTGGACTGAAGGACTTCCTGGCTGTGGATTCCAGATTACTGTGTCTCTTAAAAAGTTATTGATTACTTATTATTTATTACTGCAAATGTCACAGCTCCCCCTAATGAGAAACTGTGAATTGCACTTGAGCTGGCCTCAATCACAAACGATCACAAACACACTTTGCTATGAAAGCAAATTACAATCCTTTATTCATGGCATGGCATATAATAACAGGAAACTGTTTTAGGTTGTTGCACAGAAACAACTTATTGGGTAGTCTCCTTTTTTTTGCAGTTTCTTTAGCAGTTTGTCTAATCATCTAGTTTAGGCATTTATTATTGTCGAATCTTCGATTTTAGGCATTTCTTATTGTCTAACAGTTTCTTATGGTCTAATCTTTCATTTTAACAGTTTAGGTAGTCTTCCATTTTAGTTGTTTCTTTAGTTTTTTCCATTTTAGTTGTTTTAATAGTCTTCCATTTTAGTTGTTTCTTATTGTCTAATCTTCCATTAAATGAGTTTCTTTTTGTTGAATCTTCCATTTTAGCAGTTTCTTATTGGGTAGTCTTCCATTTTAGTTACTTCTTATTGTCCAATCTTCCATTAAAGGAGTTTCCTATTGTCTAATCTTCTCATTTGGCAGTTTCTTATTGCCTAATCATCCATTTTAATGGTTTCTACCTGACTGTTAATATTACCAAGCTATTGAATAATTCAATATCTTGTGTTTGTTTTTCTGTGAACTGAAATGATTGCTTTAATAAATCTGAATAAATCTGAATATTTCATTTGGATCTCAAATGTGATTAAGATGCATATTTGCCAAACAAATTTTTTAAACAACAGTAAAACTATAAAAAGGAAGCAATGCTTTTTTTGAGTAATATAGGCCAATGTTACCAATTTGCAGTCCTGTAAAAACACAGTTTGCATTCTATTTATTATCCATTATTATAATAAATTTCACAGTAAGACTGTTATTAATTATTCATTACAGTAACTACACGGCAACTTTTTCAGTGTGTCATTAAAAATGTATTGTAGTAAATGTTACAACTCATTATGTTGGACTTTAAAGCAGTGCTCTTAAATTTAAATCACCAGTTACCTACGTCTTTTTTAATTTTAATGAGGCTGTAAACAGGTGTCCACAAATTAACATTGTGTTTGGATGACACAAAGGAAGACTTTATATTGGGTTAGTGGTGTTAGCAGTACTATTTAGACTGTGCGGAGTTAAAGACCTCCAAATTGGACAATGTACTTCACCAGAGCCTGTTAATGTTTTTAGAATCCTTCCATGGTATTTAACCTGTAGGCCAGAAATCACACCACAGCATGCATTCTTATCAGCGAAATACACTTGCTGCAGGGAGACAGAAATAGAAGAAAGAAAGTACCTATCATTCTAAATGCAAAATTGGGGTCTGCACTCCTCCAAACTGTGTCCGTTAAAAACGTGTCTGGAGCCCATTACTTTGGCATGACTTGGTCTTTAACAAAATGGGTTCTTACTCGCTATGCTAAGAAGGAATATAGTGACTTTCTTACGCTATATAAGCCTGTGGTTTTCTCTCACACAGTGAAATAGTATTTGCAAATTGAACTCCCTACAAAGTACATTGAAGACCAGAGTAACTACACAGTGTGCAGAAATACCAGACTGGTGCTATAGGATTAGCTGAAGACTTTTGTTCTAATACTTTCTTTACATATTACAAAGCACTGGAACATTTGGCACCAAATAACGTTTTCCACTGGCTGTTGGTCAAGTACCAGGAGTTCCTTTTTCCTTGTGTGTTTTCAAGAATGACACACTTCAAGACTGATGCTACTTGTGGGCTGGTCTAGCAGCTCATGAACGCAGCATATGAGTATATTGAGTATAATAAATTGATGACTAAAAAAAAGGATATGCACCAGATAACAAATTTTTTGTTCATATTTTACAGAGATTTTGGCTTTTCCTCAGCAAGAATGAAAACTACTCTATTTAATCAAAAATTTTGTTGCAGCTGTTATGGACTCATTAACCATAATGTGGCCAATCAGACATAATGAAATAATATTAACCTGAGCACTTTTACTGTTGTCACTATGACTGTTCCACTCATGATTCAGGTTTGTGAAAAATGAAATAGAACTCCAATTTCTATTCATTCTTGTTTGTTCCAGTTGTGTTTTAAGTGGGAAACTTTCTTAGCACACCTCAGCTACCCTGCCAGGCACAGTCTGAAGTCTTTGCTTCTAATTCCAACATACCTGAGAAAAACCCATAATAATAAACTGATCAGCTGGATCAGGTGCCTCAAAAATAGAAAAGAAAAAAACTGCACATGCCTTTATTCATTATGTTTCATCAATTCCCCATCTTTGGCATATCTTCATGATCAAAGTCACATCTGGCCAGAGTCTGTGAAAAATTACACATTATTTTTAAGAGCCTGATTTGCCGTTCAACAATTAAAAAAAATAATCAATATCATCAAAAATTACAGCAGGTACTGTATGTAGACTAGTAGCCTATGAGTAATAAAGTTCAAAGTTCGCTTTATTGTCAATTCTCCCACATGTTCAGCACATACAGAGAATTGAAATTACGTTAATCTCAGAGCCACACAGATAACACACACACAAAAAAGAAAAAAAAGGGATGTAAAAATACAAATAAGTATATATAAATATAGTATAAATATAGTTGAGCTTCCTGAAAGCCTGGTGGATGAAGCTGTCCTTCAGTCTGCTGGTCCTGGCCTGAAGACTCCCTGATGGCAGCAGGCTGAAGAAGCTGTGTGTCGGGTGGGTGGGATCACCCGCAATGCAGAGGGCTTTACGGGTGAGACGGGTGCTGTAAATGTCTCGGAGGGAGGGGAGAGAGACACCAACAATCTTCTCAGCTGCTCTCACTATGCGTTGGAGGGTTTTTCGGCAGGGCGCGTTGCAGGGGCCATACCACAGTGATGCAGCTCGTCAGAATGCCCTCGATGGTGCTTCTGTAGAAGGTGCACATGATGGGGCCGGGGCTCTGGCTCTCTTCAGTTTGCGCAGGAAGTAGAGATGCTGCTGTGATTTCTTGGCCAGTGTTGCAGTGTTGTCAGTCCGGGAGAGGTTTTCTGTATTATGCACGCCCAGGAACTTAGTGCTGCTCACTCTTTCCACAGTCGCACCGTTGATAGTCAGAGGAGCATGCTGAGTGTGCGCTCTCCTGAAGTCGACAACAATCTCCTTTGTCTTCTCCATATTCAGAGAGAGATTGTTGTTTTTGCACCACCCGGCCAGGCGGCTCACCTCGCACCTGTAGTCGGTCTCATCTCTGTTGCTAATGAGACCCACCGCAGTCGTGTCGTCCACAACCTTAATGAAGAGATTGGAGCTGTGTGACGGTGTGCAGTCACGGGTCAGCATATATGTTGATAATAATGTTATAATGGTATAATAATGTTGATCATCACAAATGTGCACATGTGAATCTCATACTAAAATGTAGATTAGAGTCAACATGTAATTCATAAATGTGAGTTACAATGAGCAGACATGGATGTTTATCAGCCGATTAAGCCTTTGTCTGAGTAACAGGCACATTTACGTACAAGAAGCACCATGAAGTGCTGGTGGATGTGAAGCTGTGGGCTATTCACATACACTTAGAGAACATTTCAAGTTTTTTGATGTTATTACATAATTCCATATCAGCACTCAAACAAACAAGATGTGATTTAAAACTACTTAATAAAAAACAGGGCACGTTTCCATAACTGTCTGTATACACCTACATTATATCAATTTAGAGTAAAAACAAAGGATTGCCAAAGACAACCCTTCTGAATCATTCTTTCCTCCACTGAAACTGTGTTGCCATTTGTGATCATGCGATTTTATTTTAAGTTTTCATTTTTCTTGGTGCCCTTTATGCAATTTTTGAGGATGGCAAAAAGAACTTTTACTTGCAGCAACCTCTGACACAAGCACCTCTGACTAAGCTTCACTGAAATCTGTTTTCTTCCCTTATCTATTTACTTCTTTCAGACCTTGGAGAAGTGTAGGCTGTTGAATGCTTTACTTTTCTGGCAACACAACAGAGTCATACATTAGGGTATATCATAAAATAGTTTGACAAAAAGTTGTTTGTATGCAACTTGAATGAATAAGGGCCACAATGTGCAGGGCAGTGTGTACCCAGGTGATGAGTAGCTAATCCCTGATTTAGCATGTTGTGTTAGATTAGGGCTGAGATTTATAGCCATGTGAATGATCTGAGTGAGAAATCTTTGATACGAGGGATTAAAATGAAGGAAACCCTCTTGATTGAAAGTGTTGTGTCACAGCATGACACAAGCGGAAAACCACAAACTAAATGTGGTTACATAAAATGCGGTAAAGTAAAAATGTGGTATAGGGCAAAGAAATAAAAGTAGCAAAGAAAAATTATGAAAAATTAAACAGGTGGTAAGGAAAGATGTAGTATTGTGTGCCTTCAGAGAAGACTTAACTTATTTATCAAGTATAAACAGAACAAGACTTTCACTTATCTGCAGGAAGGATTAAGAAGAAGCCTTTATTTGTCACATATACATTGCAGTTCAGTGAAATTCTTTTCTTGGCATATCCCAGCTTGTTAGGAAGTTGGGGTCAGAGTGCAGGGTCAGCCATGATATGGCATCCCTGAAGAAGATAGGGTTATGGGCACAACGTGAACACCCTGATCATTCTGGTCATTAACCCGGAGCTTTAACCACTTAGCCACTACTGCCCAGACTAGAGTGTGAGAAGTTAAAAAAAAAAAAAAAAGAAAAGACAAAAAAAAAAAGTATATGCATATATAGTATATGGTAGTGTCAAGAACTGGACAAATGGATGCAAGTGCATGTTTTCTGGTTTTATTAAAACCATTATGGCAGACAAACAAAAGGGCTTGGGAATACTGAGAAACGTGGAGCAGGCAAATAGTCAGGTGACTGGCAAATAAACATTCATAAATTAGACATGGCTAATGATGCAAGCAGTAAGCAGGATAGGATCAAAACACAAATCGAGACAGGCAGATAACAAAGGCTTGGATTTGTCACAGGCACAGAGCTGGAGCAAGACCTTGCGAAGTAACACTGTAGATTAATTGCAAACTGGTGAGTGCCATTAGTAATCACGTGACTATGAGCGAGACAGGTGCTTAACTGGAGGTTGCGTGATGACGTCGTGGGATGAGGATTACGAGTGTTGTATTATACAACTTTTGAAGTTGTCTGAAGACACAGGTGTGACAGTCAGATATGATCAGAGTGTTGCTATTGATTTAGATGCCAGCTGAGTGCTGGGATTAACCTCTGAGCAAATCGAAGTGTCAGGCAGCTTAAAAAGCTGAGCAAATACACTTTTTCACATCTTGAGATAAACAGCTAGTATTTGATAAGCTACAAACAGAGGTAAGCAGCCCAAATGGTTTGTGCCCAACAGCACAAGCAGATTTCAGATCACTCCAGAGTGATTTGTTGAATAGATACGAATAGAAACGCCACATAATCTTCACACCACATAGTCTCGGAAGTCACAGGTTGGTGAAACCTTTATCACAAAGCAAGTTTTCAATGTTTAGACTGAAGCAAGTCCAACAGTGATCCCGTATATATAGAGTCCAGCATGGTTCTAACACACCTACCAAACCTAAGGGATCAAAGCAGGCATGTTAGACGGAGAAAATCACAAAATTGTGCTGCATTTTAGACATAAAGCAGCACAGCAGGTCAAAACCGGTCTAATGTCAGATAGCACAGTTCAAGTAATGCGCACTGGTAATCCCCTGAACTCCCAATACCTGAATATAAGGAGTGTGTAACAGAGATATCATGGCAAAAATGGACAGCGGATAGTCAGGAATACTGACTTCAAGTGTATAGACTTCACGTCTCGAGGTAGTGTGTGAAAATTGGTGACTTTTCTCAATCTGCACTCCAAGATATAGACTTAACATTGTGGTCTACAGACACAAGTCTTTACATGTCTACAATCTCTTCAGTTATTAGTGTATATATTTGTTGAGAATGGTCAATTTATATTTAGTTGTCCATAGTGTCCCTGTTTAGTGTCCAAGGTTTGCTTGTTTAGTTTTAACCCATAAGACTAATGTGGCTAACGAGTAACGGAAACTTACAGCCATCAGTTTAGCAATGTCACATACTTGTTTCAAACCATATAGAGTTGTTCAGTAACAAAAATAAACTTGCTTATAGCTAACTCTGTGTGACATTTATCTATTGATAAAATTGACAAAAGGATGTCTCAGAGCTGAAAAAAAAAGCACTGGCTATCTTGCAAGACTATCAGTTTTTTTCTCAGTTTGGTATATGACCCCAAAAGAGCATCAGGAACAGGGGGATTTCTGGCTGTTTTCTTAATGACAACGTAAAAATGATACAAGGCAATAAAATGCTAACAGCACAGAACAAAAGCAATAAATATTAGCCAAGATTTATGTTCGCAAAAATATCAAGATCATCAATCCAGTATGATTTAGGCTTTTGATTTTCATCATTAAACCAGATGAAATATTTGCAATAGAATTACTAAATAAACCCTTTACAAACACATAAGGATTATTTAACCCTTAAACAAAAAATATTAGCCTATCGTGTCTAAATATAATTCAAATAAAAACCTTTGGAAAAAAAAAACTGGCAGTTGTAAACTTTTATTTATTGTTGCCATGTTTCCCATTCTCTGAGGGAATTACATTTCCCAAAGCATTTCTGTTTTGGTTCAGTCTCCACCCTGTCCTGTCATTAGTTTGTTCCCTGACTGTGTTCACCTATTCTGTGTCTCTCTCTATGAATACTATGTCTATTTATAATCTGGTGTTTCATTGTCTCATTGGGAATTTAGTTTCATTACATCTGGGATTATTGCTGTATTCCTGTTTTTGACTCCCTTTTCCCTTTTTGACTCCCTATTCCCTTTATGGATTATAACATTGGATGGATATATATTCTCATTATATGCTAATGGTGATTACCTATTTTTTGATCCCTGCAATGGACTTTTGGTGTTTTTTGTTTTGACCCCAGTAAAATCCACACAAAGCTCTTTCACTTTTGTTCTGCCTAAATCTCCCATGTTACACTTGTAAGCAAAACTAAATAAGCAAAATTCAGACACCAGACACTGAATGGCTATAACTGGTTTAAGGCAAAAAAAAAAAAAAAAGGCTGAACAATTCCTTTAAGGTTACAATGCTTCAGAAATGTGCACCATGGAAGAAATGGTTTATAAATGCAGCCAGTGTGAATTGTGTGTTACTGGAAGAACATGCGTCCCCAACACCCTTCAATAAATAAGCATTTATTTTTCAAAATCATGCAAGTCCATTGTTGTGTTTAAGTTTCCTTTACAGGTTTAACACACAGTTATGTATTCACAACTCTGAACAGCACACTCAGTTGTAACATTATTTTCCTATGAGGTTTTTTTTTTCCATGATGTTTGTTATCAAAATTCTTTACATGAGTAAAATTCCACTTTTATAGATTGGCTTGAGCCAATTATTGCAATGGTTTTCACATTATTTCGTGTGACAAATAAGAAAAGCGCTTTCTCCATGGTCTATGGAACGGGTACAGAAAATAAATAATGCAACGATGGTTCTGAAGATATGGCATTATAATAATCAATACTTTGAATTATACACATATCCAATAGTCTGATAGTGATATAAGCTTTGACTCTTGGGATGTAATGTGAGGTCGTTCGTGTTAGAAATTGATTGATGTCCTGTTTAGAAGATCTCTGAGCTTCACACTGTTGGCTCAGATGATTTGGCTTCTGTGGATGAGCATCGCTTTAGCTTTAGCGTAGTCCATTCAGATGGAGATGCGTGTTCCTACAGTGTCTTGAGGAAGCCTGGACCAAAGTGGCTCCTCGGCTAATGACAGTGGCTGGTAATACACAAGAAAGCCCACAACACTCGGGTAGCATAGAGATATTGTAAATGATCTTAAACCTATAAAAGTGTCGTTGTGACTGCAGATAGTTTGCGTCTTTTTAATTTTTCAAACGTTCGTCTTAAACTTGCATAATAAACATGCAAAAATTAAACATTTTTTTCTTAGATAGATTTCTAGAATTTGTATATAAAGAGTTAACTCTGCTGTTGCATAAATGCATTACCAAAAGAAAAGAAGAAAAAAAAACACAAACAAACACAGAAATGCTGTAGGAAAGGGTGAGGTGGGGCTGAAATGAAAACCCAACAATAATCCTGGCAGGTTACAAACTCTCTCTTGCTCTCATGTCCAACACGAACCCCATGGCTTTATACTGAAGCACTTTATATGCTCTTAGGTTGTGTTCACACTATGTGCTTCTTTTTATATAGAATAAAATGCTGCATTGAGCTCCTTTTGTGTTGATATGAAGATAAAGCAGTACTGAGTTCATTAGATCCACAGGAGTGATGTGACCACTGGGTTCTGCCCTGTATCTGATTATATTGATGTATGGACTGAGGCAGTACCCCCTGCTGAGCTCAAACTAACCCCTTAGCCTCTTGATGTAACAGTAGCTTCTTTATTTCATTATAATACATTGTTGTATTTAATAATTGGTAAATAACTTCCACTCATTCATTCCTCTTCATTAACTCTTCTATCCCGGCCAGTGGTTCCACGGGAATACCGGGCATGAGGCAGGAATACAGCACGGATGGGATGCCAGTCAATCGCAGACACCATGCACACACACACATTCACACGACTCATTTATACCTAGGGACAGTTTTGTGTAGCCAATTTTCCTGGGAGGTGAGAGGAAACCCACATGTACTAGATAACTACCAATATATTTGTTTATGTTTAGCTAGTGCAATGATAACGTAACGTTGACCAGTTAGCTATATGTAATACCATATCTTTGTTTAGGCCAGGGCTATTCAAAAGGCGGTCCTCAATGGACACTAGAGTGCTGCCAAGTCAAACATTAAATGTATTAAATTTGTGGAATTTGTCATTCGGCTTCACAAAATGTCACGAGCGAGCACAATGATTTCAGAGGCTGGCACAGACAAGTAAAGCTCTGTTGAATGAATGATTGCAAGTTAATGTGTGTTTGTTGTTACACAGCCAATAAGTGTAACTCCACACAATGTCAGTTTCTTTATTTGTATTTCCCCTTTGCTCAGTCTTTCTGATTTAATGAACGCTTTGTGTTTTATGGCTGGTAAGCGTGAGTAAGATATTGAAGGTGCCTCACATGCAAATAGCCCTGATGTAGGCAATATAGGTAACCAGGTGGGCGATTTCAGCTAATGTACTGTATCCACCAGTGACTCCATACTGCCTAAATTAGTTAGCTAGCTATATATTATTATTATTATTATTATTATTACTATTATTATAGTTTACATTTGTATCTCAGCTGTCACCCAGACAAGGGCTCTGCCCTTTGTCTTGGTTGTTTGCACTTGGCCCCTGATGTGCAGCCGTATAGGGTGAAGAGAAAAGAAATGTTCATTCAGCACTTTTGCTGTCTATGAAACAGCACTGGCTTGTGGTTGAGGGAAAAACACATAGCGTGAACACAGCCTTACAGGTATTTCTACTCACTTTCATCCACTTCCGTCCACTCCACACACACACACACACACACACACACACACACTCCTAATTATATACCTACACTAGCAGTACATTGCACCTATTATAGCCCTCTTGACTTTTCTCCATCTGCTTCTTTGTCTATCTATTCACCTCTCTTCCTCTTTGCTCCCTCTCTCTCGCAGCTTGCATAGCTCACCCTTTGCTTGGTAAGGCACTGTGTCCCTTCTGTTTCCCCTGGCCAATATCATGGTGCCTGTCTTTCTTTAGTATCCATCCATCCATGCACTCATCCGTCCATCCTGCCAAACAAATAAAGAGACCAAGAATGAGCAAGATATCTGCCCTCCGCCGTCTCTTTCTTTCATATCGTTCGTCCGCATCCTCCTCATACTTGCTCCCCCTCTCGTTCTCGTTTTCTCTCTTCCTTTTTTTGCTCCTCTTCATGAGTTTAATAAAGCAAATGTAGAATGGAGAAGCATTCAGACTCTCTCTACCTCTCTCTCTCTCTGTGACCCAGTGTGTTCTGGGAACAGTTCAACTATGTACAAAATCTCAAACGCATTCCAAACTAAACTGTGTCCTCCTCCGCATAAGTCACAGAGAAGTCCAAGGGACTGGAGTCTGTGTGTGCATGTATGTATGTATGTATGTGTGTGTGTGTGTGTGTGTGGTCGTGTGCATATGTGTGTTAGTTGAGCTGGTCCTCGTATTGTTTGCGGAAGCAGTCTCCGGCCGGGAAAAATTCCCAGCAGCGCTCCTGGTACATTTTCCAAACGTAGGACTCCTGCAGCAGAACAGAGAGGAAGTAATGAACGACAGGAATGAGACTGCGTGAGTTATATAACATGCAGGCTGATGATTACAAGTGATGTCAAATTTATTTGGGAATAGTGAAGAATCTGTTATATCCATATTGTTCTGTCAATAAAGTTGTATGCTGAATGTGCTTTTGTAGAATGCTTTTATGGGTATTTTATGGGTATTTAAGCTCTGTATACTTGATCCTTTTAGAGTTAGACTACTTTTTCAGAGGGAAGAATTTGTCGATATGAGTTATCCATGGCCACAGAAGAACCACACACTGAAACCACAAAACCCTCAGGAAAGTGAAAGTAACCAGATTTTTTTTTTATTACTACACTGTTGGAAAGTTGAACAGTTCTGGTTAGACTTTCTCATGTCTGTGTGATCCTCAGACCTTTAGGCATATTCTAAACATTTATCCAATTTATTTTTTTTTTTCCTCCAAATTCAACAATTGCCTCTCTGCTCTTTTTCTCAACACAGTGAAGCATATCTGGTGATGGTGCTATAATGTCACCTACACTAAAGAAGAAGCCTACAGAGAACACAAATGCTGGGAGACTCATTTCACCGCTAAACAGCTTGCAGCTAAGACTGTTTTTAGAGAGGACTTCACACTGTCCAGTGTCCCGGTATAACTAAGACCATTCTTAGATGCATGTCCATGTGAAATTATCTTACAATAACCTTTGCTAAACAACTACGAAGTAAATTTGCCAGTTCCTACATGTATACATGTATGATGGCTAATGGCATTATCACAAAGAACGAAAGAAAAACAATTATAACAGGAAAAATAATAACAAGGTCTATAATTGAAGGTACAGATTTGGATGGTAAATGTTCGATCCAAGGAGCAAGAAAAAAAGCAAGGAGAGAGAAAAGCAATCATCACTGAAATCATAAGATTTGAGTTTACACCAGATAATGGTAAAGATAGATCCAGCATCAGAGAGAGCATCATGTGATTGATAGCTGATGAACTGGGAGATTACCTGGCCTGTGTGCTCCGTTTCATCCTTATTAATGAGATACATCACAAAAAATCTGAAAAATAAATAAATAAATTGAAATACATTAACATAACAAATAGCATAGCTGCATTTGTGCACACTGCGCATCTGATAAAAAGAAGAAGAAAAAAAACCTATTCAATCTGAGAATTTTACACAAACAACATTTTAAACCTTCTATTCAGTAATCCATCCTACACCACATGCTATTATCATTCACATTTATCAACAAACACTCTCACTGGATAGGTCCCTAACACTCCACTGCCTTAACACATCTCTCAACAGTCTTAACCGTTCCTGTTCCTGAGTCACGATTTCATTCTGGGTTTCTTTCCTAATGTTTTTAAGAGAGTGACCATTGTTAATAGGAAGGAAAGTATTGAATAAGACACTTAGGTACATGCGGTTTAAGGAAAATAATGACATAGTGGTGTATGAGCACACGCCGTGAAGTCTTTTATTCCTATTATACCACAGGAATTTGTCATTTTCTTTCCTTTTTTATTTATTAAGGAAAGGCATCATATCTTTGATCCATTTACAGTTACATTTAATGTTGTGGAACGTCTGCAATTTAGTGCCTGTTATCGGTTACATCGTGGAAGCCATAAACGGTCGTTCCCTCACCATTGTCTCTTTGTACACCACCTAGTGGCAGAGGCTTTAAAATGCAGCTTGTCATGTTTTAAAGATGTCAGGAAACTTCACCTTAGTTTTCCTCAGCTTAACTTCTGACTATGAAAAGCACAGACACTGGAGACTCCTTCCAAAAATGCAAAGTAAATATAACCTCACTGAAAATTTCACAATTTCAATGATTATGCATGCTTATTATTTTTTTTTTTTTTTTTTTTTACGTGGAACATCCACCATACAAGTCCCTGTGTAAGCTTTTACTGTAGAAATGATAATATATTAGAACAAGCACATTAACATAAATCAGAACTATTGTCAGAGCTGCTGTTATAGAAAATTAATCAACAGACCATCTTCTGTGGTATAAAACTATATGAACGGTATAGTTTATCAACTGACTGTTAAGAAGGCTGGCTATAAACTTCCAAGGAAATCATTATATGCGCAATGAGTGAAAAAATGGACCAAGATTGTAATGATAACTTTCTGTGGAGTCATAATGGCTTCTTTTGTGGATAGAAATTTCCGGATACGAGACCAGAACCAGAAGTGGTGGGACCATAAAGTGGAATGTGGATGCAGTCAGGCAAGACACTAATTTAGTTGGTAATGAAAAAATGTGTGTAAAAGCATGTAGGAGTTAAGATTGCACTGACAAAGGTGGATCTAACCTGTTTATTATTGTGATATTAAGATGAACATCAAATTGGATTGATGTAAAAATCACATGACCTCCATTTTGCTTGGTTAGACTGGCCCACATTGACACAGGTTAGATATTATTCAGATTTCAGTAACACATGAATATGCTGCTGAAAAAAAAAAAAAACTCATTCATTTTGTTCACACTGTAATTAAAATGAAATCAGATTAAGGTCACTTTATAAGGTCACAGTATGAACAGGGCTGCGCCATCTTAATTGAATTTCAGTCATCTTGTTTTTATGTTTCTTTCCAAAATAAGGACAAAATGAAGCTTCTGTGAGAATTGCCAGAAAGCGTCTGCACCGCTGTTTCCCCTGTCTGGGCTGTGCATGTGGTTATGACACACGCAGACATGGAGGAACCAGGTAATTAGCACAACTCTTCCTCACACAGCAAGCGTCTTCCTCACTGCAGGACAGCTCTTTAGAGAGTGGTTACACACCCTTATTGCTTCATGCTGTTATGTTACGTGTCATCACTCTCCCTGTAGGCTCATTTGCTGAAGTTTTATATTAAAATTCTTCATAAACAGTCTCTAACTACATTCGCATGTCGTTGCTGTCGCTCCCTGAAGCATATGATTTTCATCAAGTAGGTGCACCACTTGTATTTCCTTTATGTTCATCTCTTTATAACACTCACAAACACACACACACTTTCTTCTGCTCTTAGCCCCTTGTTGTTATTACCATAACATTTTCATCAAATGCATCCTCTCATTTTCTTGTGTATTCTCTTTTTTGCTTTTCTCAAATCTTTTTTTTTTCCAAAAGTCCTTCAAAAGTCCTTCTTCTCTCACCACACACACACACCCACATGCAGAGCACTCACAGATAGTTTGCCAAGTTGTGCTCCTGTAAGGTGTGTGTTTCGAAGCCGTGAGGGACTGTGTCGAAATAGTCGTTTCCAATCCCACAGATGAAACACTTAGTCTGTGAGAGAAACAAAAAAAAATTGACATGCACTGTACATAAGACAATGACTGCATATTTCAGAAATACGCAGTAATAGATACTGTGTAATATCACAACACACATTTTCTAAAATGTTCTTGATTTAGTAAAAAAAAAAAAGAAGCTCTGATTAAATCTGTTATCATATAATAAAAACAAGCTAATCATGATATTAAAAACAGTTCCACCATATTCAAAAAGGAAATTTTCCTCATCCAGTCCAGCCTCAAAGCAAATAACACTCGTGTATGAAAAAAGAAAAAAAAAATCAGTGTCATAGAAACCAAAATAGTGGAATATCAATGCAGTGATGCAGCCGGTAATTATGGTTATTAGACAGAGGCAATGCTTTGTTAAAACACACACATTTTGTTAAATGCTCTGTATCAGAAACGCATCGACTGTGCAGTGACTCTTCAGTGAAGCAGTTGGAACCCATTAGCCAGAGCGCAAGGAGATACATCACCTACTGAATACGCAGTTAGCAACAAATTTAATGGACAACCAAGAAGGGATGTTAATTAAGCTTCTGCAGTGGGGAGGTAAAAACAATAATGTCACTTTGCCTGTACTGTGTGTGTGTGTGTGTGTGTGTGTGTGTGTGTGTGTGTGTGTGTGTGTACACTCACCTCCATGTCCTCCTTCACCTGTTCCTGCTGGTCTCTCAGCTCACCAAATGCATCAATGATCAGACCTAACACACACACACACACACACACACACACACAAAATCTATTAAAGCATCTGTAAGTAGCTGAAGTGGTAAAACCATATCAGATATGCATGTTTCTCATCATACACTCTAATAAGTTTACAAAAAGCTGTTCTTATCATTTCAGAAGTGATTATTGTTATTATACAGTATATTTCACATTATTAAACCGCTGTCTCACCCTGAATGATGGCGAGGAGGATGACAATGACGAAGAAGAAGAAGGTGATGTCGAAGATGATGCGGTAAATCTCATACTCGTCACCTGCAGGATCCTCGATCTGATCGCCAATGCCACCGCCCGCACGTACACCCACGTACATGTGGAACATGTAGCACTGCAGGCACAACACACAAACACACACACAATCAAATGTGCATATACACAAGTAAAAAGCAGTGAAACAGGTTTTAAATAGAGTTTGAGGGTCATCAGTATACAAAAACAAGCAAACAGAAAACTGATTATTAATATATTGAAGCATTAAAGAATAAAAAAAAACATAGCTAAAACCTCTTCTGACAACTTCTATGGAGGACATTTTTATATTTTACACAGTGTATGCCTATTTTTGCCATGTTCAAATAGCATATCATATGATACGTAACACAACTGCTAAGTATTACATAGTGCTTTTATTAGCCTAACCTTTGCTCTTACACAAGCGGATGTTTTGCGTAAGCATCAATCATTAGGACATAATCAAACACTTCTCCTGCTTTCCTACTGACTGTATAGATTGGCTTGGAGGCTGTCAGATAAAAATTGAAAACAACTGAACTTGTGGAGTTGTGGTGACAGTGTGGAGATTTTCTGCAAAGCTGCTGTGAATACAGTTGTACCCAAAAGTTTGAGCACCCCTGGCCAAATCACATGAGAATAGACAAATACACGAACTCCGAAAACTAATATTAAAAAAAAAAAAAAACATTCTCTGGAAATAATAATACACACTTTAAGTTGGATGGGTTTAAAATATAGGGAAAAAAGTAATCGTGGCATGTGCAAAAATTGGGACACCCTTCCTGTGTTTTGACCTTGAAACAACTTCTATACGATGGTGTCTATGAGCGAAATCCATTGCAGTGGCAGAAAACAGAAGTCTTCTAAAAGAGGAGACATAATTAGCAAAAACCTATATTAAATCCTATAAATAGATGAACAGTTATGCAGAAAAATATGTTTTCTGTCTGTCTGCATGGCCCCTTGAACAATAACCCTACATATGCAACCTGCGTATACAGACATAATAGCCACCTGTCACTATCCCGTCCTCCATACACTCCCTCACTGCACGTAGCAGCTCCATGGCAACAGTACCGTGTGCTTTTATCTGATTATTAGTTCCTGTTCTAGCCTTAACGTTATTGGTTAGTGTCCTAATTCTGTTCACCTCTTGCCCAGTTATCTTTTCACTATCTGACAACCCCTATTTTAAAATTGAATCTTGCTTTAATTGCAGTAGCCTGTTCTGTCAGTTGTGACCTTTTGTATGCTTATAAATAAATATGTACATTTATTTTCAACATGCATTAAATTCATTAACATTTTATTAATGTAAATGTGTAATTCTATGTTCGCTTGAGTTTTGACAGTTGAATAAAGCACTACGGCTGAATATTACTTAAGCCTGAACATTTTGTAAAGTAGCATAAAATTTAAATTACATTCTGAGCATTATATATTCCCCATACAGATACACGCAGCCAAACACACCCCCACACAGACCAGAAGATATCAATCTGAGGGATTTTTGTAGCTAGAGGCACTGGTCCTCATTGTAGCTGAGCCTGTGCTTCTTTTTTTTAGTGGAAGTCAAGCCCCTCCACTGGAGCACAGAACCACACACTGTCTGTCCTTAATAGGAGACACACTGAGATTGAAAGAGAAAAAGAAACCGATAGAGAGAGATTGAAACTGAACGGCATCAGTGGGTTGGATCCAGCATGGATGAGATCTCGTGCTGAATCATAATGGTGAGAGCAGAATGAAAAGAGGGAGCTTCGGTACACTGTAAGACTCAATTATAAGTCATGTCAAGTCAAGTTGGACAACATCACTCTAAAAGTGTCATTAGTCTTAATGTGTTATAGCTACACTTATTACACTGTTTGTCTTGCTCTGATTCATATCATCAACTCATCAATAATTTGCTTGGAAGAAATTTCTAAGTGAGATGGAGCAGAACAATAAACAATAAACTGGTTTGCACTGCAGTGAAGATGTTTACACGTCTTTCACCCTGACAGATCAAGTTTTTAATTACTGCTGAAGAAACAGTCTTTGCCAATGGCAAATATATAATTACTTCTTTTTGTTGCATTTTTTCATAAAACCTGTTTGGCAAATTTACTTTACTTGCTTTAACTTGTTAAATTAATTTTATTACTGAAAAGCACGTGGCATGGAATATTGTCTCTGTTAACCCTTCGATTTCTGAGATACATACTGTTTTAGTAGAGGGAAGGGAAAATAAATGCTTCATTTATCAAGCTACATATGAATGCTTTTATTAATAAATCATTTGTACGAGCGTTCACACAGACAATTTGGTATTCATGAAAATCCAGTAAAATCAAAAAAACATTCCTATCCTTCTCGAGCATTTTGTGAAAACCAGTGGTTTTATATTATTGCCATTAATTAACGAATATAAAAAATAAAGAAAGTGAGCTAACACAAACCCTTAAATTAAGACAATTTAAACTAATCATTCAAATTATGACAAAAGAAATGGCATTGCATAAACGGAGGATGGGGCGGTCTGTCTGCACATAGCCGTATGGCGGATGGAAGATTTAGTGTTCACTTATTATTATTATTATTATTATTATTACTGGCATAGTAGTTAGTCAAAATAACTTCTATTTCTGCCTTTACCCTGATCGTTCCTATAATGCCTCCAGCTGTCTGTGCACTTTCACTTTTATGGAGTTTTGTAGGCATCACTACATGCGAATGAGCTGTGTCAAAAACGTACTTTGCACTTTACAGGTGATACAGGTGGACACATGCAAGCACGAAGAAAATCAGTGCTTCCAAAACTTTTTAAAAAATCTTGCGGAAGATTTTTGTTTGGTTTTACTTATGCAAACATGCAAACACAACTTAAAAGATCATCCTAAAAGAATGATGACTGAGGCCCAATGTAAAGCGTAAATATAAATGTTGACTGCTCAACATTAGAGGATATGTTGAGGATAAAATTACTTTCGACACAATCAATATAAGAAATGCTACTAACAAAGATTGTGTGTGTGCATGTGAGTGTGATTGTATCTAGTATAATTACTAGTAGACTTTCCAATGCACTTACATTTGGGTTTTTTGGGCTAACAAGGTGTTTGCTGGTGAATGTTGGGTAGGCTTCACTGGACTTGACCCCCACCTCCACTCCTCCTATTTTAATTACGTTCAGCTGTTGCTCCGTTGGGCTGGTCCTGACAGTATGTAACAATGTGAACTTAATTAAGCTATTATTCAGGTTCGCTGCTCAGGACATTTCCTTAATTACGGAGAGAGTGTTCAGGCTGGGTCATACTATTCGCAGCCTTAATTAGCGCACTGAGCAGTGGCTGAGCATCCGTGGCAATTAACACCTATACTATCACCAAGCAGCACCATGATAATTAAAGGAAAAACATAACATGCATGCTCCTCAAAAGCAGTCAATCAGATCTGGGACACCGGCCTGCTCATCACGAGCTGGTGTCCGTGTAGTTTTCGATCTAGATGATACATTTTGTAACATAAACCTGTCGTCCTTTTATGTGGAAACTTTACCCAGTGTCACGTAAAGTGTGGTTATATTACCGTTAAAGTGTTTTGCTGGTTATGCTAGCTTACAGGCAGGGTGTTAGCATCTCAGCTTACCGTTAGCATGTCGTCACACTTCATGTCTGGAGATTCACCATCCTCGCTCTTGTTGTAGAACTTGCGGAAGAAGTTGAAAGCCACCACAGTGTAGAGGTAGACTACCACTGCCAGCAAGCCCACTGTCAACACAAGCTACATACACACACACAGTACAATGTGTTACATACTATACTAGAGCATTTTACTACAGAGGGACTTGCAAAAAGGTGACAATTTCAATATATATCTTTTCTATCTATCTATCTGTCTGGCTCCTGTATCTGTATCTAGATATATAGACAGCTATAAGAAATTGGTGAAGTCACTGGAATTACATAGATTTCTGGATAAAATTCTTAACTGACCTAAATCATAATCATAGTTAAGTCATTGTTAAAGTCAATCCTATTTAGCACACATTTTATTGGATGCACACTCAGTGTTTTACTAGATACAGATGTTGGACAAATAAAAATATGCCTTCGGGCAATTTGCAGATATGGGTCCACTTGTCCCCTTAGAAAGAATTTAGAAAGTCATTTTGACTGATGACCTTTTGATGAGACATGTTGTCATGAGGATAAAAATAGTGTAAAGCACATGCTATGGCTTTCACAGTCACCAGATCTCAGGCCAATCTTGAGCACCTATCAGAGATTTCGGAATGACACCAACTGAGGGAATAACAGTATCAGTATCGGCTCCAGTACAGTATCATCAGACCCCTACAGAGTCCACAATCTTCCCAAATTCTCCTGCATCACTCCATTGCTGTGTTCCCACAACCGGTATTCCTGTAGTTGCTCAATGTTTTTTTTTTTTTTTTTTTTTTTTTTAAGATTTAACACGCTAGTGATTGCCTACAAAGCCAAAACAGAGTGGTTCCCAGCTTTGAGTCACAAGTATGACTCATCTCTACCTGCCATCCCTCAAGGAAGACAGACTGTCCTCTGTCCTTTATTTTGAAGTGAAGTGAAGTGACTTGTGGCCAAGTATGGTGACCCATACTCAGAATTTGTGCATTTAACCCATCTAAGTGCACACACAGTAGTGAACAAACACACACCCTGAACACACACCCGGAGCAGTGGGCAGCCTTTTTTGCTGCGGCGCCCGGGGAGCAGTTGGGGGATCGGTGCCTTGCTCAAGGGACTCACCTCAGTCATGGTATTGAGGGTGGAAGAGAGCGCTGGTCATTCACTCCCCCCACCTACAATCCCTAAGACTCGAACCCTCGACCTTCAGGTTCACCTTCGGGTTGCAAGTCCGACTCTCTAACCATTAGGTTAGACTGCCCCAAGTGTCTACACTTTAAGAAAATAAAGAAATAAAAATGTCACCTGTACCCTGGACCTATACTAACTCCTTTCTAACACGGTTTCAGTTTTGGGATTCATAGAACTTGGCCTGCTTGTACTTGCATTAGAATGTGTGTTTTTTAAAAAAAAATTGTCTATTTATTTATTTATGACAAAGATCTCGAAGCACTTCATTTAAGTCGCTCTGGATAGCATGCGTGCCAAATGGTGTAAATGTGAAAGTTAACTTGCTGTCAAAGCTAAAAGTTGCTCAACATTTCAACCGTGTGAATCACTTTCTTTCACAACTAAGCGCAGGAATGAACTAAAATTGTTACTGGGAATATTGAAGGTTGGGTCAGAACACATCTGTAGTATTCTATGGCTGTGCCAGGCTCTGTATACACAGAAAAAAAAAATTATATGGGCTATCAAGATCCATCCAATTAGGAGAAGGAAGGGTAAAATCAGAAAGCATTCTAACATTCATGTATTCTAGCATACATTGTCAGATCACTAGGGAAAGTGCTTCTGTCTGGCATTCTTTTTCAATTTAACACAAAAGGTTTTCATTACAAATGATATCAGCAACAACCTGGGTGAAAAGTAGAATCTTAGAAATATTTACATGAGTTTCATAGAACTTGGCCTCCACAAGATTGCGCAAATCCTGATGATTCATGTTAGAACGTTAGTCGTCTGAATACGTGCTTCAGTGGAAGAGGTAAAACTCACAGAAAATCTGATCTTTTGTACAAAGCAGTTAACATGGTCAATATCACACATTTGCTTATATTTAAACAGAGAATGAGAGATTGTGCAACATATTGAACATTGAGTAGTTAAGATACTGCACATTTCCTTTTTTGTTTTAGAATTTCAAAATTCTAAAACTTTGTTTATTTCCAGTTTTATAAAATAAAATCCCAGATTTTCAATGTGGTCTCAGATTTCTGGACCCCTCATGCTAGTTTTAGCAAATGACTGTCAAAATCTTGACTATGAATCTTGACTTGATTAGACTTTTAACCCCGGAATCATGAGAATGCTAGGGGATTGTGGCTGGCTATAAAAACAGTCTTTCCTTTTTTAGGTCACCGCAGGTTAAAGCACACATCGTATCAGAATGGTTCCACGGACATGACAGTGATTCAGCTTGCGTCAATGCACAGTGTCCAGCTCACAAGCCAATCGAGCACTTTTAGGATTAGGTGGAATGCAAGGCCAAAAATGTCCCGGGAACTGGAAGATGTTATTAAAACAGCACAGAATTAGTAACAAAAGTTTCTGGCACCTCAAACAATCCATGTAAAATATTTAGGCCTTGCCGATGTCTCACTATTCATCAGTGGCTAGCCCTCGTACTGTGATGCATTCAAACAGAAATATAGATATAGATGCTGTGCTCGAGAGTCCTATATTTTATTTACATTAAATGGATAAAGTATTAAGTGTGTAATGTGCATTCTCAAGCAGTTTTGATTTTGTCTTGAGGAGAACACTGTACCTGTTTGCCATTGTGAGTAACAGAAGACAGGATGGTTCTCAGTGTCTTGAAGCCCATGGCTATGTCCAGCAGATGAGCAGCGAAGAAGAAGTTATTGTAGTGGCCCAGTATGGACATGGTCATGTACCAGGCTAGGTACAGGAAGGACTGCACATACATACACAAAACAATTAGCAGAGATAATAGCAAATGATTTAAATGATGTAAACGGGACCATGCTAACATGCTGTATATTTAGCAGAACAATACTGCTGAATGCTTCACTGACTGGGAGGTATTTACATTATCTGTGAAAACGACTCCCAACTTCCAGATCTGGTATTTCACATCAACAGAGTTCAATCTGTCAGTCAAAGAGAGAGACAGAGAGAGAGAAAGAGAAGCAGAAGAACACTAATGTCAGAAAATGTAGCTACCAAAAAGAAAAAAAAAAAGTGTGCTACAAAGTTACAAACCTTAAAATATATTTGCTTTAAATATGGGGGGTTGTAATTTTTGGAATATTTTTTCAAGTTGTTAAAGTTGGCTGGTAGACACTGACCTTTAGCTATTACCGCCCCCTGCAGGGATACGTTTAAAAATACAACCTGAGTTTTTTTTTCCCATCCAGGCATCAGCATGCCAGGATCTATCAGGTTAGTTTATTGCGGATTTGGCACTGTGAAATACAGCACTGCTGTCTGAACCTTTCACACACACACACTCACACACACACACACTCACACACCAACACAAAACTGAAAGTAGAAATACAAGTAGGAGACTTTCTTTAAAAACTAAAATAAACATGTAAGAATGTGCACGCATCCACTCGTTACATCACAAGCGTGCACGTTTAAACTCACACAGCAGCTAGCGAGCTGTCTTTCTTGGGTTTCTTCTTCTCATGGGCATCACTAAAGTCCAGCGCAGCTTTGTCCATCCCCAGCAGCTCACTGATTCGGTCATTACCGTAAAATTCTCCATATTTATCCATCACCTGCACACACACACACACACACACACGCTTTCTGATTACAATTGCTAATAAGCATTAAATGTCAGTGCAATACTTTTAAACATGTTCATCAAATGTATTTACAAATAATTAGTTACTAATGAACAGTTTTACTGCATGTGTCAAACCTTTCGATTTTAGGAATAAACTAAATTTTCACTCTACCTTTCTCTTCACAAATTTATCCCAGTAGTTGTTTGGAAAGGACCTGAGAACCAGAGTAAAAAACAAGCATCAGGAACAAATGCTAAAGGAAGACAGAAGCAGCAAATGCAGCCCACTGAACAGTAGGATACACTGTACACTCTCTAACATAACATAAAGCTTTAAAAAAACCTTCAACCAGGATTTGAACAGCCTACATTTTTAATTCAAATTTGAACGTCATGCTCATTTTACCTAAGTAAATCTAAATAAAAGTAGGTATGAAAAAAATTAATACAAAATCAATAAACAATATAGTAAATATTTTATTGGAAGAAATCTAGACATAATTGTGGAAAAAACAGACATTTTGATCATTCAATTAGGTAGATTAAGTCTTAACAGCATTCTGATAATGGCTGAAATTGAAACAAATGTAAAGAATGAATGTGATGCCCATGTATAAATATATTTCTGAATCAAATGTATTTTGATTAATAGTTTTGACTTAAAACAAACATTTTTTTTTTTTTTAAATAAATGTTTTTCCAAAGAAGTACTTTTCATTTAGAATTTAGGAGAAGCAGCTAACGTGCCAACAAGCCAAGTATTTATCAACAAATATTTGGGAACTCGTTAACTCTCGTGTGGTCATCGGGTCAAAATGACCTGTTTATCATTTTTAATAAGGGGAAAAATTATAGAACAAATCATTTTTTCCACCTGAAACTCGGTGGCCTTGGCTTATTTTCTGTGAACAACATGAAAAATTGTACACCCCTTATAAGGTCTTCGTGGCAAAAAGGAAATTAAAACATGAATTTATGTCAAAGACACAAGGTCAGGCACTTGAGACCACCACTTCCAGCACCTAAAGTAAGTGTGACTGACTTTTTTTGTGGCAAAAATATGATTTATGCTATACTGATTATGTTGATTCATTGCTTATATCATACAAAAACGCATGGCACGTTCATTGTTAAAAGTGACCTAGCAGAGGTAAATTTTAAATATTAAACAGATTTGTCATCAGTACTGCCTGTAAGGGAGTTAGAGAGCATATATACGCTGGAATTATGTGATTCTTTCCCCCAGTTTTGTCTGGGATAAATTTGACCCCGCAAAGATCCCCAAAGGGAGCAAAAAAGTGACGGACACACAAGAGTTAAACTTTAACATGGCTATACATGCCAGAGCAACTGCTGCAGCTTCAGAGGAAAACAGATGAGGCAGTGACTGATTTTCACTTAATAGAATAATGTCATGCCTTTTTTTGTTCCAAAAAAAAAATAAAATAAACACAGAGCTAGAGATGAAGCCAGCTAATCCAGTGCTATTGCCTATGGCTGCTCATTCACATCATCTGGCATTTAAACTGTAATTATCTTCCTGGATGCCCGGTGCAACTTCTATTATTCTGTAATAGACATTCAGTGCTCTTTAATGATCCAGCTTGTGTGTGTGTGTGTGTGTGTGTGTGTGTGTGTTATAAATGCCATTAACTCACTGTGTGTTGATGACCAGTCTGTCCCACTGGCCTTTAATGTCATCCTCTGATGGCTGCTCCGTAATATACAACCCATCAAACTCCAGCTTCCTGGCCACCTCCTTCTCCCTCTTAAAGATCACCAGGGGAACCTAGACGACACAGTGATGGACTATTTATGTGCCTTTTAGCGGTTTAATTGTTTAGCTGTGAATCTGTTGCTCAGAAATATATCCATACAGAGGACTGAAGCCCATTAAAATTTCTTAGCAGCAAATTTTTACTTAAAAAGTGATTGCTATTGTAATATTGTAATCTTTTATTACTACAGCTTGTAGAAGCTATAAACCTGGCTTCTCCACACCAGTTCCATCCCTAACGACTGATAGTTAAATTACAGCAAATTGGTCATACTGAGTCATCAAATATTTAGATAAACAGAGGATTAATCTATGGTTCTTATACCCCGATGACTATAAATTAAATAAAACTGCTACAAAACATCAGCTGGCACCAGTTTTTTCCCCATGTTCAGCCAGTTTGAGTATATTCTCAAGACACTGACCAAGACTTTGCAACTTTTTTTTTTTTTTTAAACACATGTATGATAAAATACAGCAAACAATATGATAAAGTTATTCTGAAATTTCCACAATCCCAAAGCACATCAAAAGTATTGCTCCTGACACCATAAGCACATTTTCATGTAAGGAAATCTTAACCATTTCACATGGCAACACATGATACTTGTACATGTATCCTTTTTAACATATACGTACAGTCTACAAATCTAATCTACTATAAGGCAGCTGGCTGTAAAGACTAAGTCGCATGTTAGACATTGCTAGAAATTACAGGTCATTTTCTGATCCCAGCACAGCGATACTGAGAACACTGAAACTAAGAAAATGGCTATAAATATGTTCTGCCAAAAAAGATTTTGGCAAAATATACTGTGTGTGTGTATATACACACACACACACACACACACACACACACACACACACACACACACACACACACACAGACACACACACACACAGTAGTAGGACAAGCCTGAACATTGTCTCACAAAACAAAAGTTTATTTTCATAACTCAAGTTGACCATGAACGTAGTTACTACACTTTGATTTTGTGTGGTAAAACATTCGGACTTCAGAAGCGTGGGAGCCCTACCTTCAGGCAGTAGTATCCGATGATGCAGAAGAAGGAGATGATGGTGTGGAGGATGGCGAGGATGCGCAGTGTGGGCTCCATGTAGCCACTACTCTCCTCTAGCACAAAGTGCACTGTAACTGGCCGATCACCGGAAGAGTCACCTTGTGTGTCCCACCGCAGCCCACTGTCCAGTGATGACGCGCTGTACACCACCTGCTTTTCCTCTTTTACTGCAGAGGAAGTAGAAACCTGCAAGTAACAGAAAACAAGTATTTTACACAGGTCCATTAACAGAACAGATACAAGAACAGATACTGTATTCTAAACAGATACAAATTTTAAAAAAAATAAGAGGCACAATATTCATCTGGTTGTGATTGGGACTGGGACCAGACAAACAAAGACCACTTTCATTAACATGAAGGCGCTGCGCAATGCATTCACATCGTTCATTCATTCATCCTTAGTAACTGCCTGGTCAAGGTCATGGTAGTTTAAATTAGGCTACTGGTTTGTAGATTTATACAGTATTTTGGGAAATAGAACAAACTACATTATTTAAAAATATAGGTGGAAACATGGAAAACATGGTGATAGGGTATAAAATATACAAATACAGATATGTGGAGCACAAAACATCATACATGCATACTAAAGAAGTTCTACAAAATCTGTAATAATACATACAGGATATAGACTGTAAATCTGGTGAGATTTGCCCTGTTACTCAAAGCATCATGGCTCTTATAGCACAGCTTTACCTTGTAGAACAGCAGGATGAAGTTGATTGCAAAGGCCACAAACAAAGCCAGCATTCTCATGTTGTAGAAATTCCGTGCAAAATAGTTCTGTAATAGGACAAAAGGAAAAACATAATACATCATCTCTGTCAGCAGTGGAGAAGTAAATAACAGACATTTTGGTGGGCCATGATCCATAAGTCCATGAATGAACCTTCCCACGAATAGACTGACATGAAAATAATGCTATTAAAAAAATAAAAACTTTCTATTTACAATATTTTCTAAACATCTTCTGATCCAATCTGGAGGTTCTCTAATGACCTTGCATGACTCGTGAGCTGATGTGTGGTTTTAGAGGAAAGTGTTTAACTGCGAGAGGAGTAGAGATTAACTTCAGGACATGATTTTGCAGCAATTTCATGTGAGGCTCTCTTACTAGCAGCTTGCGCTGGTAGGCGATGATCTTCTTCCAAAAGGCAGACTCTTGTAGATCTGGCTCATCTGATTTGAAGGAGCGGTTGAGCTGAGTCTTCCTTTTCTTTGGCACTTCCTTCTTCTTTTCCTTTTTCTCCCCATCCTCTCCTCTGTGGCAGACACAAAAATTCACTGCTGTTATTCAGTAGCAGAAGGTTAGGTACTTGCTTCTGAGATACAACACAAAACTGAACATCAAAGTACAAACTAGTTAGGAATGTTCTGCAACTATGTCAAAAGATCATAGTATACATACACATTTATACATATATATAAACAAAAATCATACTCTGCTTTCTCAGACACTGTCTTGGCCTCGTCTGTGGCTTCTTTCTCATCAGTTGATGATGACGAACCCTTCACCTAACCAAAAAAAAAAAAAAAAAGTTGTTCAGTAATTGATTTTGCAAAATTTAGTGCAAATCACAACATCCACAATCTTTCATAGTTTTGTCTTCCTGTATGATAAATGATCTGGTACTTTTGTCATTTCGCTCACTGTTACACAGTTGTGGTCATTTTACAACACAAAGCAGGGCATAATGCATGTTATTAAAGTCACTTTAAACTTTAGAAAATTCTTTTTAAATAGAAAAATGCTTTCTGGAGAAATAATTTGAATGATCAAACTGATCGAAGTGTGCCGGTACTGTGAGTGCAGTGGTTTTAGGAACAGAAGGAGCTGAAGACATCACTGGGTTATTATTAAATTTGAAACAGACAAGTAGTGCTGTGTTATAAAAGAGCCAATCATGTACTAATATGCAAATGCAGGACAATGCAACATTGATTTCCAGAAAATTATTCAATAGTGCAAAAAAAAAAAAAAAATGTTTTCCAAACAGGTTTTAGGTGACTTTTAAGGACTGTGAATAGCTGTCAGGCATTTTTCTAAACCAATATTTAGACAAACCATCACTTCTTCACAGTCCTGCCCCCAGTGTTAATGATAGTAGTGATGTATGTAAGGGTTTAGACAGAATTCTGCGTGTTGCATGTCCTTATTACCGTGTGTCTTCTGCGGAGTTCAGGTGAGGGCGTAGGGGGCGGTGGCATGGGTGCACTAAGCAAGTCTGTCAGGCTGGCATTGGGGTTATGTGGCATGAGTTTGTACTGTCCTCCTTCCCTTCTCAAATCCAGTCCAAATATATCAGACAGCAGATCTGTGTCTTCTGCAGCCACCGCGAGGTCAGCCAAGTCTTCCTCAGGTGACGTTTTCTCTGCATGTTTCCTCTCTACCTCCTCACTCTCGCCTCTCACCTCGTCCTGCGTCGGGTCAGGCATGTTGGCCAGCAGTTCGGACACCTTCATGGTCTTGGCTCCCTCCACCAGGCCTCCGCCCAGGAAGCTGCTGTAGATGATGCGGAAGAAGCCACGGGCCACGCTGAAAGCAAAGTGCAGCAGCCCCATGAGCACGCTCCAGCAGAAAGCAGCCAGTGTGGTCACCATGTCCTTCACCGTCATCTTCTTAGCCTTCTTCAACTGCTTCTTCAGACTCTTCATGGACAGCACCTTAAATTTCAGGGCATTCATTTACATCATAATATTTTGATTTAAATTTCCATTAGATCAAATATACCCTGACATTGTGAAATTCTTTTGAAGTGCCACAATGTTATTTTGACTTAACAACTCATTATAATACCAAAATAAGTCAAAATAAGAGAATTACTCAAAATGGTGACATTAGATCTTGAAATAATAATATACTATTTTGAACAACACAGCACTTACAACAAAAATACAACAACAAAAAGAGACAACGTGCAGTTCAGGGATCCTATATCTAAGAACACAAATTTCTCTCTTACTTTTTTCTCCTTGCCATTGTGATTGTGGTTTTGCTTTGACTTGCACTTGCTGTATTTTTTGTTATTTTTGGTTTAATTACTTGCTGTAGAGCTTTCAATTTCTTGTTAAGAAGTTTGAGCTGCTACTGAATTTTTTGTTTGTTTATTAATTTGTTTTGGATTCCAGATCTTCCGTACTGCTACTGAACAGCAGTTTTAATCCCCTAAGGCCCCAAGGAAATGTCGGACTTCCAGTGTTTCAATCAAATGAAAATAGTTATATAAGATTAAACCTATAGGGAAACATGTCTTGCAGGGACGACAGTATTTAATGAAAATACTGTCCCAAAAATGACACAATTCATAAACACAATGAATATAAGAATTGATTTTATAATAATTTCCCTATAATTTCCTTCAGGCCTAATTGCTATAATAAGACCAGTGCCAGGTACACCGGTTATAGTATTATAGCTCTTGTACTAGTCTGTCTAATGGCCAAATGTTCACATATTTAAGCTTCCCGTAGACTAATAACACGTTTCCAACAACATTAATCGCACCTTCATCAGAAGCATGACGTTGTAGCGGAGGGCAAACAGTGCTGAGCATACAGTGCTGATGGAGAAGAAGCCCATGTCGGGGGTTTCCTCTTCAGGTTTCTCCCGCTCATTCTCTTCTTTGCTAGCCGAGCGTTCACCTGCATCTGACATCTGTGCAGCCAGCTGCATCTCAAATATGGTGTCTTCACAGAAATTAACAAACAGCTCCATCTTCTCCTTCTCACCACCCTCGTTGACGACGTCAAAGATGAACTGGCGCTTGGACTCTTTCACCTGTGGCTTCTCCCACTGCGTGCGGCTCGACTCGCTGATCTCAAAGTACACACGCTCGATGCGCTTGGCGCTGCCCATGATCTCGATGCGGCCCAGGTAAGGCTGGAAGTAATTGAGCACGCTCTCGGCCAGCTCCAGGAACGTCTGCAGGCGCGAATCGTGAGGCATGTGCTCTGACAGGTTAGTCAGGAGCACAGCCACATTGAAGCCGATGTCCTTGGCTGGCTCATGAAAGCGCTCTACAAATTCCTCATAATCGAGCAGCTCGTTTTCGTCCGTTTCAGCACACGACAGAAGGAACTCGGTCTCAGACTGTGTGTAGTGCTTGTGGCTTTCCATCGCTTTGTGAAAGTCTCTCTTGGAGATGACCCCCTTCCCATCTGGGTCGTACTCTTTGAAGGCATCTGACGACGTAAGATCTTTCAGTTTGAGGAACATGTCGAAGAACTTGAGAATCATCTCCACGTTATTGGAAGACTCCACCAACATGTCGACCATCTGCTTTCC